>OY728141.1:105723375-106323375 GCA_963277665.1 Viscum album
CCCATAACTTGACCTAGAACCTCCTATCGATGCAACGTCAGTTTCATAGGATTTCTCGGATCGCGACAGTCGTTTCGGTATATTACACTCAAGGTTTTGGCGAAGTTTGGGTACGGCTGGGTTGGTTCAAACTCGAAACCAACTGGGCCCTCGGAGCGGAAACACTTATAACTTAAGGACCGGATGTCCGATTGACGTGCTGTCAACTACGTTGGTTTAATTTTGACGAGACGTTCCTTTTGGTATACTTCATATGGGATTTGGGTGAGATTGTATTATGGCCGGGTTGGATTGTACCCGAAATCCAATTGGGCCCCTAGAACGGAAAAGCCAATAAATCTCAGACCGGACGTCCTATTGACGCACCGTCTGTCGCGTTGGGTTTCTTTTGACAAGGCAGAACTTCAGGATACATCAAATCTAGTCTTCGTGATAGTTGGTGTATTGAACCCTTTGCTTGAGGAGCAGACCCCCCAGAATCGAGTGTGCTATGTGCGGAAACCCTAGAGCCAAATGCGACTTCGGCAGCAATGACAACTGTACTGGAATCCTCCGTGGGTTTGACATCGACAAAAACTGTACTGGAATCCTCTGTGGGTTCAGCAGCAATGAAAACTGTACTAGAATCCTCTGTGGGTTCAGCAGCGACGATGAATCAGTGACTACATCTGATCATCTCTTACTCTCTTTAAGTTTTGTATACCTGTGTGAGCTGAGTCTTGACTTTCAATCATTATTATTGATGTAATTGAATTTCTTCATGTGTGGACTGGTTTGTGCTTGGGCTCAAGAGTTGGATCCAAACCGAGATTGATAACTTAGGTATATGTATGGGAATATACCTAAGTAAGGTTAGTTGTTACTTCATTATTGTATCTTTCCTTTGGGTTTATCTTTCGTGGATTCTGGGAGACCTTCGGGGGTCTCGGGGTCCCTACTGAGTATCGTATACTCACCCTTGCACAGGCTATGACCGCACTACATTATGTTGGATGCAGACGATGGATAACTCTGATTGTGGAGGAGGCTTGTGGAGCTGGACGGTACCCAGATGTGGACCACTTGGTGAGATGTACACGGAGCGGACGAACGGACCTGGGGTGATGAGGAGGCCATATGTACCCACCCTTCAGGTGGGATTTACGGAGGATGACTCAGTGGTTGCTATTTTACTTTACTATAGTTGTACTAGCTTTTCAATTGTATTATACTTACTATTGGTCTTGTATTTCCGGCCCCTTTCCTTTTCAGCATTTACTTTTGTATACAGTATTGCTTAGTGCTTACTTCAGTTGTGTACTCTGTTGTGTTTGATACTTTTATAAAGTCTATGCATTCCCTTTTTATCAGGATTTCCACATTTGGTGCTAGTCTCCAGCCCCTGGCCAATGGAAGGAGGGCTTGGGGTAGTCACGACACGAGCCCTGAGGATGGGTCGTGACACCAGACTTGAGAAACAGTGACAAAAAATGAACGACATCACTCTGTGGAGGAGGTAGTCTGGACGTACACACGATCAATATTATTATTTCCTTAATGGATGAAAAAGATTAAGAATTTTTTTTAAAATTAATATAATGACATTAAAGTATAATAATGAAACTAATTTAATTATATTAGTAGGTTTAGTTATGATTTAGGGAGGAGTAGAGTAAAATAAAATAGTAAGTGAAATTAATACTCATGTTGGAATCTTGAGTTTTCTCTTAGAAAACCCTTTATAAATGAAGGAATTAAGAAAAATAAAGGTGGGCATAATATTAAGTACATGGTACAAGGTTATATGAGGTTAAAAATGACAAATCTTTAATAATTAACTTGAATTAGAGGTGGCACTTGAAGGGTTATAAGTGTAACCCTTTTATAAAGGAAGAGAAGAGTAGTTTTGAAAGTAACCATTACATTTTCAATAATTTAATGTTACTATTCAAAGGTAAATGGTGATAAAATGGAAAAAAGTGGAGTTGAAGTGTGGTTGGATTTATATTCTTATCGTACACTCATTTTGGATACAACCTTGAGCGTTTTAGATCTTTTTTATTTTAACTTTTTAACTTTTAACCTAAATTAATTTTAACTTGGTAATTAATTTTTAACCTTAGTAATTATTTTTAATGAAAAAAATTAACCTAGAACCCTTTACCTAATTTTTAGATTTTTATTTAAATTTATAAATCATTTTATCAAATAAAATTTCTAAGATTTAGAAAAGTTAATTTTAATATTAGCACAGATAATGTGAAAAAATAATTTTTAGAAAAAGTGTGTTATTAGGTTTAAAAATTTATGTAAGAGATTAGATCACCATAAATACAAGTTTTTATGAAATTAAATTTTTTATTATAAAAAATGCTATGTTTATTTTAAAGAAAGATTAAACCTAATTTAACCATCAAAACACTTGATTAGAAGAAATAACTAACTTTTTATATTAAAGTAACATTTTAATTTAGTTCTAAATATGTTGGAAAAATGAATTATATATTCAGAGAATATTTTAATATGAATAATTTTATTCATTAAATACATATTTTATTAAAAAATGACATTTTTTACACATTAAGTGTTCTTAATATTATTTCATATTAATTTATAATCTAATAGATGTTTATATATTAGTTTATATATAATAATTTTTTAAAATTGATCAATTTAATCTATTAGTAAAAAATATACAACACTTGGAAAAATGGTTTATTGAAAAAAAAAGGAAATATTACTTTTATACTAAATAACCTTTTAAAAATACCATTAAAGTTATTTATTAATATTATATAATTTATTTTTATACTCCATGAATATTAAAATATTTATTTTAATTTTATCATATCATATTTTAATAATAATATTAATATTTATATGTAACTCATATATATATATATATATAATATTTTAATATAATATTATTATTTCATTGTGAGTTATATTATTTTAAATTTACTACTTATCAATACAAAACTTCAGTATAAATATTAGATATATGACTAATAACTATATTTACAATGACCATATTTGTAATGACCATATTTATAATGGCTATATCTTAGTTTTATATATATACTTACTAAATTCTTCATTCATTCCATTCTCACTTCATAAGGAATAGTTCTTGTTTCATGTTATATAGTTTTCATAATGCTTTATCCTTTACCGATGATGTTTCTAATTATAGGTTTTTTTGGATATTGGCGATCCTCAAGGTTTAATATGAATGAGGGGATTTCATATTCCTGAAAATTTTATTCTTTTATATGTATTTTTCCCTATTGATTTATACACTTTTAATGGATGTATTTTATCTATGGTGTGTAATACATATATTTATGTTTTTTGTTGTAACATTTCACTTATGATTGAATAAAGTATTATTATTTTTAATTCATATCTTGTATGAATTATTTCCTAATCATTTTCAATTACTTAAAAAATAGAAAAAATATAGTTTAGAATTATAAAAACACAATTTATGGAATGAATATGATTCCTAAAAACTTGGGGTGTTACATTTCCCCCTTAAATAAATTTCATCCACATAATTTTAATTATCACATACAAATTGAAATATCTAATGGAATATATAGTATAGAGATGAAATAAGATATAATTTCTATAGAGATATCAATGGTAAAAACTTGGGAAAAATATATATTTCCTCAGAGTAGGATTATCCCTACTATTGAGTTTCTCTCCAAATATTTGGGCCAAGATTCTATTATTATTTGGTATAAATTATCACATTATATAATTTTTTTCTATAGGGTGTATATTTTTATCCTTTAATAGATATAATTTCATAGGTAAATATAAAATATGTTTTCCTTACCCCATATTATTTTCCCTCTAAGTCAAGGGAACCAATCCATCACTAAAATTGCTGTAAAATTATCTAAAGGAAGGATAATAAAATTTACACAATAAAAATTTCTATAAAATTCAACATCAAATACAATAATCATACAACAATAAGATTTCTTAAATAATAAAACCATCATGATAGTAATTTAATAATCTTACAAAACTTATTAGATATAATAGAGTTCTTAGAATAAAATTTCAATAAGACATCTACAACTCTGTATTGGAGGGTACATGTACCTTCAATATCAAGATCCACTTATTGAGTAGTTCAAGCATAGGTATCCCATTATGCTCTTAGACTTTGAGGTTGGTGATTCTCATCATCTTGGTTAGTCCTTAGTTTATGGAATTGAATTGGATAATTCCTAAGTACCCCACATATAGGATGTTAAAATTTTAATGGTACCTTAGAATGGACTCTATTTATTTAAATTATATTAACATAACTATATATTTTTACTCAACATTTTTATTCTCAATGACCTCCTTTACCACATATAAAACATATTTCATTTCATTTGAGATATTTCCCTAGGCATTTCTTTCCACATTTTTGACATGAAGGAAATTGAATCTTATTTCTTTTATCATCTTTGTCAATTGATCCTTCATAAGACCCCATTATTCTCTTATTTGGTGTGTTTTATACATCAATTATGTTCAAATTTTTAATCATATTTTATTATATATGGTTTGGTATAATCACAAGGTTTCTCACTCCCACTCCGATTTCGTTGTGTTTTTTTGAGGTAATCTCCACATTGTCCACCACATACATGGTCTCTTCTAGTTCTAAAAACTAATAAAACCATAATGGTTGATAAGAGTGATGAAAAATTAACAATACAAGTGAATTATCTTAATCATAAAAGGAATTCAACCTTAAATTTTTTGTTCTTTTACATTATCATTCTCTCTTATAGTTTTTTAGTTCAACCTATATCAATCTTAGTTTAACCAAGGTTACATTAAGTTGGGTTATCTTATACTTATCAACCTAACCCCCCAAATTAACTAGGATATATATCCTTCATATGGGTTCTTAAAGATCATATGACAAGTCAAATTATATCCCTTGGTAGTTTCTATCTAGGTGTGTAATCTTAGAACCACTCATTATGCATTTGAGTGATGATTGATTCAATGCTCAACTAAGCCTTTTTTGGGGTGATTACCTATCACACCCCGACGCTGGACGCCTATTTATTTTATTTTATTTTATTTTTTATTCTTTACTTGGTCCTGCGTCTTTTTTATGAAGTTTAGTTGGGACTCAATTTGAATTTTTTAAGTTTTACATTTATGGTGGGTCTTGGGCCGGTGTACGGTCACCACACCGTTAGTGGTGACCGTGCGTTTGGTCCTGGTGATTGTGCGGTGGTGTGATACTTCAAATAAATATTAAATTAAATAAATAAATTATGTTAATTGAAAAAGGAATCTAAATAAAATTTTATATCGATAAAACAAGGTTAATGTTTAAATTATAGTAATGACAATAGGTTTGTGCAAATTGTAATATTATTATTATTTAATTGGGTAATAATACTGTTTTTAAAAAATTGTTATAAATATAATTATTACTTAAAATAAAATTGATAAGAAATAATTATTATTATTGGTTTTATTGATATTTATTAGTTTTATTATTATTATTATTATTATTATTATTATTATTATTATTATTATTATGTTTTATGATGATGATGATGATTATTATTTTTTACCCAAAACCTACCCCATACCCGCATTTCCCCCTCTCTAATCCCGTCGCCCCCACTTCTGCTCACTACCCTTCCCCTGGCTCCTATGCGCAGCGCTCAAATGCCCCCCTCAAAATCCCATCGCTACCATGCTGCTCGCCGCCATTCCCCTATGCCAGCAGCCCCTCTATCCTGCTGTCCACACTCGCCCTACCCTCGTCCAGCAACCGCGCTCTAGCCCCCTGTGCTACGCCCTCTGCCCCTCTCTCCTTGTGCGCGCCCTCCGGTGGCTCGACTTTGACCAGCGGCTCCCCTGCAAGTCATCCAACCTCGCATCAGTAACCTCCAGTTCACCTACACTAGCGTCGACCCGAACCCCGCCTATATGCGACCCGATCTCCAGTAGTCTCCCCTCCTATTCGACCAGCACCGCATGACCCTCCTCCGGCTCTGTTCTACCCTTCTCGGCGTGCGACCATCCAACCCGAACTATAGCTACACCCTATTTCGGCGTGACCCAAACCATATTTCACAGCGTCTCCACCTTGCTCCGGTGAGGCCGCGATTCCCCTCTTCATCAAACCATTATTTTCATCTCATTCTAATTTTGGTGTTTCCTTCAATTTAACTAAACCTTGATGTCTCGTTTTGTGTTTCACACTTTTAATTTAGTTTCATAGTTTTGTTATGAAGTCTTGATATTTTATTTTTAGTGCAGATAATTATTTGGATGGGATCTAGGCTTGCCGCGTGTTTTCTAGGTTCGCCGGCACCATCCAAAGTAAGGGTTTTAGTATCGTGCACACATTTATTTTATTATCGTTATTGTGTTTTTAATTCCTTATATTTTATTTGTAGTACGAATAATTATTTTGGTGTGCAATCTTGCCTTGACATGTTCTCATGATCACCGCTGCTGTCCGAGGTGATGTTTTTCATCCCTTGTTTTGTTGCACACTTTATTTTTGAGTCGTGTTTATATCATCGAGTCCCTATTTTTTTGAGAGGTGCATCGATCTTGGCCATTTTATGTTGGGTGTTGGAAATTGTTGCGGGGTGTTGAGATCATTTCCTTGTGCAAGCACGCATTTTCCCAGGTATGGATATATATACTTGGAAGTGTGTGCGTGCAAGCAAGGTGTTGCTTGAGTTAGAAAGTTTCGGCTGGAATTCCTTGAGGTAGGTGAATCCGCATTTCCCCCTTTTTAAAAAAAGTCCATTTAATTCTTGCTTGTTTTTAATAAATTCTCTTACTAGATTAGTATGTTTGAAAAATAATTGGCCAACTTGCTATAGTGTTTTCAAGTTTTTTTTAGGCTTGTTAAAAGTAGTTTGTTACATTATCTTCTGGTTTGTGTAATTATTCTGATTTGTTAATATAATTTTTAATGAACTATTTAATTTGTTTATAGAATGACTAGTAAACTGTTTGTTATTATTTAAGTGTTTTGGAAAACATGGTTTTAAATGGGTTATTTAAGGTTTAACCATTTGGTTCGAAACATGTTTTGGTGTTTAGCATTGTTTCAAAAATGGTTCGTAAATGTTTATTGTTTTGACATGTTTTGGTAAATGTGTGTTTTGGTAAATGAATGTTTTCATGAAAGGATATTGGAATGTCTTGGTCCGTCTGACCATGTTTATAAGAAAGGATGTTTATTACTATTTTGGAAACATTCCTAAATGTTTTGGTAAATGTTTGAATGATGTAAAGCTAAAGGCCCATTTGGCATTTTAGATTGGCTCTTTACAAAAGTTTTGATGTGTGTGAATTGTGTGCGGCCCATTTGGCATCTGTGAAACTGTATATTTCGAAAACCCCTCTTCGGTTAGGCCCCTTGCCTCGTCTTTCAATCATGCGACAGGAGGGTCCTCGGTATGGTCCTCCTTTTGAGAATATTTATTTTAAGGCATGGGACTAGCCTTGAGGTGGTCGGGGTGGTGCCAGATTGTGTCGCGTGCTTGATTATATATATATGGATTGTTATTTGAATGTGTGGCACGCCTCTTTGTGAACATAACATGGAAACTTATCATACAATGGGGGTTTATTGAGAAAGATTGCTGCACTAGTTTAGACTATGCACTGGCTAGTGGCCCCTAGTATGAATTATACTTTGCTTGGGGATTGAGCCCCTCGGTTAGGACATGTAGGGAAACACCGGGCGTTAGGGCGTTATGACGTCATTGAGACTAGGCATGCCATTAGGATGAGTCACATGTATAGTACGTTCTGATCTTCCTCATAGTTCCTAGGTTTTCCGTGATCCTTTGATACGAGCACTATTAGTACCATTTCCCTTACTGTGTGTGGGATCATACCCTTGAACTTGGTTTTGGTGTTTTCTTGGAAAAGTTTTGTGTGTAAGTTTGGTTTTAAAATGAACTTAAAAGTAGCTA
Organism: Viscum album; assembly: GCA_963277665.1. Lineage (NCBI taxonomy): Eukaryota > Viridiplantae > Streptophyta > Magnoliopsida > Santalales > Viscaceae > Viscum > Viscum album. The sequence continues at coordinate 105,731,337 of OY728141.1, forward strand.
TTTTGGAAAAATTTGTGTGAGACCCTATTTTGTTTTCTTTTCCTTGTTTTTGAATTATAAGGGAAATGGAATTGTGATTGTTAGTTTTCGAAATACAGTGTAAATATGAAAACCTTATTTTTATAACTGTAATTCAAACTAGTATTTTTGTGCTATTTGGGAACTGGAAAATGCATGGATTCTGTGGTTCAATTTTGGCATTCCTACTGAGCATTTTAATTCCCACTCCTGTCTTACCCTTTCAGATGCAGGCTCAGCTGTTTGGTTCAGGTTCTTGTTTCGTCTATCCGTGCGAGGCAGACTGTTAGTTGTTGGAGGTGACCAAGAGGTCACATGGAGGTATGTGTAGTCTTGTTTTCTTTCCACTGCTAGTTTTCTTTCTCTTTCTTTAGTCTTTATTAATTTATTTGTCTTCCTTTTATGGGCCAAATATTTCCCACCTATTTAGTTTTGATGCCCAACACTAGTTGCCATCCCTTGGGGATCGGGAACGCCCCTCGGGCTATGCCGCGAGCCAACTCGGGTGATTGGTTTAGGGTCGACCCAGGTTGGTTCATGACATTACCCCTAGTTGAATCTTTTCTACAGCTGTATTCACTTTACAATATCCATATAGGGATTTATTTATAAGAAAAAAACTTACTGAAGTCTTTACCTATATTTTAGGATATCATCCTATACTTACACTAATCTCTATGGATTTTAATAAGGTTCACTAACCTTAATACCAAAATTAACTAAAATATTCTCCAAAAATAACTAAACAAATCCTAAAAAATAACTAAACCCTACTATGATACCAACTATAGAGACATTGGCTAGAAAATAATTTATTTAACAATATTTTTATAAGGTAAACATTACATTTCATAAATAATAACATAATCCCAATAATGGAAGGTTTAATGTCTTTGAGGATTAAATGTATAAGAAAATTATTTTACAAACCTTATAAACATTTCTCTATGATTGAGACACACTAGAATCTATCATATAATTCTTTTATGTTATAATAATCTTCATAACTTGGGGAAATGGAACCATAAGAAAGGGGTGAGCTCAGATGCACAATAAGGTTGATCATAAGTGATAAAAATTGAATATCATAAGTGAACATAAGATGATCATATGGTTATAATCACGATATATAATAAAATTCATACCCAAAAAATCATAGATCATAAATCATGGAATATAACTTGGTATAACATAAACCATGACTCGAAAGTCTATGGAAACATGAGTCAATAGACATGATCCCTGAGAGATTAACATAGTTATAAGAATAAGAATAAAACTATGAAAGATATTTTAACTTTGGCACACAAATTTTTATTTGGAACATTACATTAAGGAGAAACACTATCAATGGCCACACTTATGAGAAACTAAAATATACTCATGAATACTAATCTCATGATATAAAACTTTAAACTAATTAATTAGAGGGAGATATAAGACCCCACCTATCATCATCCATACTTATGAGTTCCACTTGAAATTAATCACTTTTAACATCACAATGAACCCATGTAAATATAATGTGGTTTATAAAACATTCCAAATTAAAATCATTCACTTTTATAGAATAAATAACCCATGGAATGAAAATGGGTTTCATTCAATTCATTATAAAAAAACTCATGTAAAAAATGGATTTCATATGGATTAACATAAGGAAATAATTAATAATTATATTAGTAATCATACCATGATAAACCCATGGAAAAAATGGGAATCCAATGATATCAAGATACTTTATATGTAAATACCATTCAATATAGATAATAAATCATATGGTATTTACACCACATATATAAATTCTATATGGTTAAGTAAATAATTTCCCTAAATAAATTAATTTATGATATTTAGGCGAACACCCTTGAATCCAATGAATAAAAAATATGATATTTAAATAGTAAAGGTATTAGGTTAAATGTTAGGATCATACATAGTGGATGATTATTCCAAAAAAAGGAAACGATGGATCATTCTTCCAATAGAGTAGGATATTACATAGGTCATATAGATAAAGAATGTGGATAGTTATATTAAAATAACATCCTTGATCAACCACAATGTATGTAAAAGGATGTGGATTTATATGAAAACCATTTTTAAGAGCATTAGTAAAAAATTATTTGGAAATTATAAATATACATGATCTTTTTGAAAAAATATAAATATTTTATAAATAAAGGAGAATGTGATTTTATTTTTAGTAAACTATTAAATCTTAGAGGGGAAGTATCATAAAAAATGAAAATGATGGCATAAATAGTGTTCACATAAAAACATTAAAAATAGATTATTTTTATAATTTGGTGAAAATGACCCCTAAATAAAATGTTAAAAATTTCTTTAAAACATTATGAATAAGATAACATAGTATAAAATTACCTAAATCAATTATTGAGGTGTAGATACAACCATTTTCAAAAGAATCCAATGAATTAGGACATAGAAAAAGTGTAATGACCCAGGTTTTTTTTTAAATGATATTTATTTCATGAATAAATGTTTTTATTATTATACATGTAAAAAATAAACATTAAACAACAAAAACATTTCTCGTTGAAAATGATCATTACATTATCTAGCTATGAAACCAATGAAAATTCCAAATATTACAACTTGATAAAAAATATAAAATAGAATATATAAAACAGGAAAGTATGGATCACCCCAATCTACTAGTATCAGTGATCCCACAAAAATGATATATAAATACAAAAATTATATTAGTAAAACAATCAAAATCTTATAAAAATGAAAATATAACCTTAAGAAAAATTGTATTGAATTTTTAGTGAAAGAATGAAGTAGTATTTATAGGTTATAAATAGAAATGTGACTGTTGGGATTCGACCATTATATTACCATTGGTTAATATGACCATTGAAAACTATACCCTTGGTTGATAACTTTACCATTATAATTAGTGTTTATAATTAGTAATGAAAAAGGATAATTGATATATAAGGGAGAATCGAGGATCTCAACCAGTGGATTCATTCCATTTAAACCCATTTTTCTGAATTTGGGAGGGAGGTAGCATCACTGGGGTTCTCCCTTGACCAAGCACAATACAAGCTTTAAAAATTGAAGTTTTAATGAAATCATCTATGGTAGAAGTTCAATTTAGTGAATATTACCACTTGATCAATGTTAGTCGAGCCACCCCATGAAAATACCAGCATTACACACCTCACCCTTAGGGTGTATGTGGATATAATAAGAGGTTACATGTCCATAACTTAGTGTAAATTACTTTGTATAAATAAAATTTTTATTCCATCAATTCCCCTTAATAATATTTTTTTCTTAATAAAATATACGTTTAATGGAGATAAATTTGATAATTTGATTTTTGGACGCAAATAAAACATAATTTTATTTTTCTACAAAATATATAATTTTTTTATAATAAAACAAGGTATTTTTAGTAGTATTTTTTTAATAAAATATACTTTTAAAACACTATTATATAAATAATAAATGATAAAATAATTTTATAAAGGCATAGGAATTTTTTTATAAGTGTTAGAATTTTGATTATACCTTAAAAACTATTACTTTTAAATAAATAAGGTTTTTTATATTTAAAAGTTAAAACTATCATATTTAGAAAAAATTTATGATAAAATAAACATCTTTTTTGAAATCATCACATTGAAATTAGGTTAGAGTGAATTTATGATATTTTTCTAAAATACATTATTTTTTCATGAATAGTAAAAAATATAGTTTAGGGGTTTCAGTATATTTTATGACAACATATTTATGTCATAATAATTTAATAATTAATTAAAAACAATACAAGACCTAAATAATTTTATTTTATTAATATTAAGTATTTTAATAGATTTAATCAGTTTTTTAAAACTATAAGTGACATTCCAAAGTCTAAAAAGGAAATTTTAATTTTAAAACATTACTTTGGGGATTCTTTAATTTTCCATAAAAAAAGAAGTATTTAAAAATTAATTTCAGTTATGGTGAATTAAGATATCATAAAATTTGACCCAAATTCCCAAAACCATGATAAAAACCATGGATAAGCCAATGGTTTTTCATATTCCACAACCTAGTTTTCCAAGACCTATATTTAGAAATTTTTAAACAATTCCTTCACTTATCCTATAAATACCCACCCATTTCTCAATTTCACTTTTCTCTTAATATATCATCCATGAAGTTCTGGTGATTTTTCTTCCCAAGGAGTCCCCCCAAGGTCCCCTCAACCCCCAAGGTTTTATCCTCAAGTTTTAGGAATGACTCATCAAGGAAAGGGAAATCTCCACTTCTCTTTTCCATTTAAGTTGCCTTTTCATGTGGTATGCATTGTAATCTTCAAACTAAGTTATTTTTTCCACTTTATATTATCCCATTATTGTAATAATATTCTTTTATGAATGGGAGACCCTTATCCTCTATCAATTTACTATTTTATAAAACCATGTTTTATACTCACCATGCTTCCGAATTTACTTCTAAAATTTCCCTTTTTTACATGAGAAATTATCTTTTCCTTTTTATTTGAATACCCAAACCTATTTTATTTACAATGGTTATTAAAATATATTTAAAAATATATATTTTTTTATTTAGGTATTTACATATATGAAACCCACATTTCCTTTCATGGGTTAAAAATTATGTAATGATCATGTCTTTAAGATCTTTTGTATGGCAATATTTTTTATAAGAAACTCATTCTTTATTCTCAATAGGTTATTAATGTAGTGTTTTATTATTTGTCTCAAATGAAATTAATACATATGGAGGGTGTTCCTTGATAGTTCTTCAATGCACTGGTTAAAAAATTTAATCTCTATAGATGAAATGTTTTATGATACCTTGGTGAATAACCTTGGTAATTTTCATTTATGATAGCTTGGTGATAAACCATAGTGATATTCTTATGAATTTCTCACTAAGGTTTTATTATTTTAGAAAAATTGTAGTAAATGAGAAGAACCATATAAATTATGAGTGAAAAAAATGATGCACTAATGGAATTTTGATGAAAGCTGTAACGGAAAACTTCATGAGGTTAAAGAATCAACTAAATAGAGTTATGAACAATAACTTGAATCAAGTCAAGATACTGAATTCACCTTGAAGGGAGAAACTTTATATTAAGTCCTTTATGCATCAAAAACTACCTTCTTTTATTATATCTACTGAACCATTGATTGTTGAATAATGGATAAGATCTATAGAAAATATCTTTTCTGTATTCTATTGTTCAGATCAAGATAAAGTCACCCTAGAAGTATACCATTTATAAGGAGAATCTGATCAATGGTGTAAATTGATTAGAAACATGAATCCAAGAATGGAGATAAATGTTATGGAGTGGGATGCATTCAAGGGAATATTTTAAAATAAATATTTCCCCCATTCTATGTGAATGAAAATAGAAAAGGAATTCCTAGAAATAAAGAATAAGGAAAATGAATCGGTGGGGATATATGAGATGAAATTTACAAGACTTGCTTAATATACCTATAGCTTTGTTATGGATCCTAAGGGAAAGGTTGATAGATTCTCCGGTGGACTGCGACCCCATCTGTGGAGGTATCTAGCAAATTGAGACTATGAAAGATTTCAAGAGATAGTGTGGAGTGCTATAAAGGTTTAATTGGAGTTTGAGGAGACACAATGGTCACATATATCGAATGATAATTATAGAGAAAAAACAAAAATTAGGTAATAAATTTGATCGTGAAAGAGGAGGAAAGAAAGTGAAACTTCCTACATGCAACAAATGTGGGGATTAACATTTAGAGAACTTATTACTTGAGGGAGGAAAGTTCTAAAAGTGTATAAGACATGGACATATAGATAGAAACTATCATGGTTAGGTGAAGACTCAACTTCTCAACACTAATGAAAAAGGAAATATGGTACATGACCACCCTAAAGTTCAATGACTCAAGTGTGGATAATTGGGGAACTTTTACAATCAATGTACAAATCAGAAGATAATAGAGGTGAACCACAATCAACCTTAGGATAGGCCAAGTGAGCAAGGTTGGAAATTTATTTTATGGCAGTTGAAGTTGAGGCTTCGAATGATGTTGGGGAAGGTACACTCATTGTGCTCTCAAAGATAGTAATTACTTTGTTTGATTTTGGTTCTATGCATTCCTTTATTTCATCCAAGTTTGAAAAGAATATAGAATTAATCCCTAAACTTCTAGAAGTAGAGTTATCAGTAAAGACTCTTAGAGTAATTATCCTAGCATCAATAGTGTATAGAAACTCTAGTATTAACTCTGGAGAGTACAATCTCATCATAAATATAGTAGTCATTCCCATGGTGGAATTCAACACTATACTAGGGATAGAATAGATCTCAAAGTATAATGCTAAGATATACTATAGAAGTAAGGAAATTTCAGTAGTCTTGAATGAAAAACCTACAATTATTTTCAAAGGAGAGATATCCCAACCTGATCTTTTCCTAGAAGCACCCACTGTATCCTTCTTTATTGTGAAGATCAGTAAAGATGGATAAATAAATGAAAGTATAAAGATAAATAATTTTCTTATAATTTTGGAATACATTAACGTATTTCTTGAAGAGTTACTTGGACCTCCCCTAAAAAGAGAGGCAAAGTTATCCGTTGAACTCCTACCTGGTTCCAAGACAATATTAAAGAATCCATATAGAATGGAAAATATAGATTTAGAGAAATTAAATAAACAACTTAAAGATCTTTTGGAGAATGGATTTATCCAACCTAGTGTTTTTCCTTGGGGAGAACCTGTTCTCTTTATGAAGAAGGAGGATGGATCAATGGGTATATGCATTGATTATAGATAAATTAATAGGATCATAATGAAGAACAAGTACCCTCTCTCAATGATTGATGATTTATTTGATCATCTTTGTGGGGATCAATTCTTCTCTAAGATTGAACTTTGATATGGGTATCTTAAATTGAGAGTGAAGAAAGAATATATTACAAAGACTACTTTACAAACAATATATAGGCATTATAAGTTTGTTGTTATGACTTTCATCTTGAACAATTATCCCGCTATATTTATGGATTTGATGAATAGAGTATTTAAGGATCACCTCAATAAATTTATGGTATTTTTTATAGATGATATTTTGATACATTTTAAAATTTGCGAGGAGTATGAGGATCATCTAAGGGTTATATTGGGAACTCTGAGGAAGGAGAATCTATTTAAAAAATTCAGGAATTGTGAATTTTGGTTAGAAAAAGTTTCATTTTTGGGGAACATTATAACCAATAAAGGAATCTCAATAGGTCATGTGAAGACAAAGGCTATATAGAAGTAGCCTCATCCTATAATGGTAACTGAGATTCATAGTTTCCTTGATTTAACAGGATATTATAGAAGGTCTTTTAAAAACATTTCACAAATTTATAATCCACTAACCAAGTTAACTTGAAAATGGGATAAGTTCATCTATATTAAGGAGTGTGAAGAAAGTTTCCAAGAACTGAATAAGATATTGATTACTTCACCTATGTTAAATCTACCGTAAGTCAAAGAAGGATTTATTATTTATAGAAATGCATCTCTAAAAGGGATTGGATGCTTCATCATGAAAAATAACAAGGTGATTGTTTATGAATCTTGATAGTTAAAACCTCATGAGTATAATTATCCTATGCATGACCTGGAGTTAGCTGTAGTTATTTTTTATTTAAAAATATGGAGGCACTATCTTTATGGGAAGAAATGTGTTATATAATAAAACCACCAAAGTTTGAAGTAAATTTTCATGCAAAATGAATTGAACACGAGACAAAGGAGATGGTTGGAACTTTTTAAAGACTATGACTATTCAATTCATTATCACACTGAAAGAGAAAATAGAGTCATTGATACATTAAGTAGGAAAGACCCTATTGTGCTGAAAATTATGAGGATTCAAGGAGATCCTTTTATCAAGAAAATAGTAAAAATGGGCATGGGAATCTGAAGGGAGGGAACATAATCAACCCTACCCCAAATGATTTATCAACCATCATTACTAGATAAGGTTAAGAAATCTTGAAGAGAATATCCTTTGTTACAAAGGAAGACAAAGGTTGTGAAGAATGATAATTTTTCTTAAGTTCTATATTGATCAAGAAGGTGTACTGAAATTTCATTCAAGGCTTTGTGTTCCATCTATTTCAGAGATAAAGAAGGATCAGGTGGATGAAGCTCATAGATCTACATTGTCTATACAACCTGGAAGCATTAAAATGTATAGGGACCTTTGTGATCATTATTGGTCAGATAATATGAAAAGGGATATTATTGACTACACTACAAGGTGTTTGGTATGTCAGGAAGTGAAGGAAGAGAAAAAAATTCATAAAGGTGTATTGTAACCACTACCCATACCGACATGGAAGTGGTAAAATATCACTATAGAATTCATTACTAGTCTCCCAAGAGTATCCCCTGGAAACACTGTGATATGGGTTATAGTGGATCATCTCACCAATATTACTCATTTCATTACTATTTGGGAAGATTTCTATCTTGACCAACTTCCCAAGACACACATAAATGAAGTAAAAAGGTTGCATGGGGTTCTAATTTTTATCATTTCTGATCATTATCCAAGGTTCATGTCTAAATTCTAGAGAAGTTTCTAACATGATCTAAATACTAAATTGAATTTCAATATGACCTATCACCCCCAAATAATGTCCAATCTAAAAGGATTTTTCAAACACTCGATGAATTGCTGAGAACATGCTCAATGGACTTTAAAGGTGGATGGGATTAACACCTCCCATTAGTTGAGTTCTCATAAAACAAAATATTCCAATCAAGTATTAAAATGGCACTATATTAAGCTCTATATGGGAAGCAATGTAGAACTCCTACTTGTTGAGATGATGTTGGGGAGAGTAAATTTCTTAGGCCCAATCTTGTGAAAGAGATGTCAAAAAAGGTTCATTCCATACAAAAAACATATAAAAGTTGATTTGAGTTAGTAGAAGATCTATGCTGACAATAGTAAAAGGTAATTTGAGTTTGATGTTGGGGAGATAGTTTTTCTTTAGATATCACCATGGAAGAGAGTCATGAGATTTGTAAAGAAAGGGAAGCTTAGCCCTAGGTGCATTGACCCCTTTAAAATAATTGATCGCATAGGAGAAATAGACCATCATCTAGTACTTCCAACCAATATATCTCAAGTTCATGATGTATTACACATATATATCTTAAGGAAATATATACCTAATCCCTCACATGTACTGAGTTCAGAGGTGGTACAATTGAAACATGACCTCTCTTATGAGGAGCAACTGATGAAGATCTTGGACCGTTGAGATAAGGTAATATAAAACTAGACTACCCAACTCATCAAAGTGTTGTGGAGGAACCATAAATATGAAGAATATATGTGGGAACGAAAGGAGATAATGTGATATAATTACTCTCACCTTTTCTCAATTAAGAAAAATGAGTTGAAATTTTGGGGATAAAATTTATTAAGGGGGGAAGAATATAACGAACCAACATTTTTTTTAAATGATATTTGTTTCATGAATAAATGTTTTTAATATTATACATGTACAAAATAAATAGAAAACAATTTTTTTATCTCATTAACAATTATCATTACAATAGTCATCTATGAAACCAATTAAAATGCCAAATATTACAAATGGAAAAATTATATAAAATAGAATAACTAAAATTGAAAGTATTGATCACCAAAATCTGCTAGAATAATTGATCCCACAATAAATTATATAGAAATAAAACAAATAATTATTAAAAAAATAAACATCTTATTAAAATTAAAATACATCCTTGAGAGAAATTGTATTGAATTTTGAGTGAAACAATGAAGTGGTATTTATAGGGTATAAAGGGAAATGTGACCATTAGAATTCAACCATTATATGACCATTGATTAATATTAACATTGTAAAATATACACTTGGTTGATAATTTTACCATTATAATTATTGTTTATAAGTAGTAATGAAAAAGGATAATTGATACAGAAAGGAGAATTAATGACCACAACCAATAGAGTGGTGCTGTTTGAAGCCCATTTGTACGAACTTGGGAGGAAGGTAACATCAATGGGGTTCTCCTATGGCCAATCCCAGACCGAGCTTCATCAAGTGAATATTGAATGAAATCTACTATAGGAGAAGTTCAAGTTAGTGGATATTACCACCTGGTTGATGTTAACCAAGCCAACCCATGAAACTATCGCCATCTCACACCTTAACCTTAGGGTGTATGTAGGTGTAATAAGGGATTATGTGTCCAGGCCATAGTGTAAATTCATTTATACAAATAAAATGTTTAGTCCATAAATTCCTATTAAGAATAGTTTTTTTTAATAAAATATACATTTATTGGATATTAATTTGATAATTTGATTTTCAGATGAAAATAAAACATATTTTTATATTTATAGAAAATATATAAAATTTTAAAATAGACCATGGTATTATGAATATTATTTTTTTTTCATGAAATATTCTTTTAGAACACTTTTATTTAAATAATAAATGATAAAATAATTTTATAAAGGCCTAGGAAATTTTTATAAGTTTTAGAATTTCTATTGTTCCTTAAAAATTGCTATTTTTTAAATAAATAAATATTTTTATATTTAAAAGTTAAAATTATCATATTTATTGAATTTTTATGATAAAATAAACATCATTTTTGAAATCTTCACATTGAAATTAGGTTATGGTGAATTTATGATAATTTGTTTAAAAAATTTATTTTTTCATGAATAGTAAAAAATAAAGTTGTAGGGAATCTGTATATTTTATGACATCATAATTATGTCATAATGATTTTATAATTAATTAAACACAATCCACGACCTAAATAATTTTATTTTGTTAATATTAAGTATTTTAATATATTTAATCAATTTTTTAAAACTATAAGTGACTTTACAAAGTCAAAAAGGAAAGTTTGATTTTTAAAACATTACTTTGTGGAATATTCACTTTCCAATGCCAAAAGAAGTGTTTGAAAACAAATTTAGATTCTTGTGGATTAAAATAACATAAAATGTGACCAAAATTACCAAAACCATGAGAAAAAATCATGGGTAAGCTAATGGTTTTTTATTTTCCCCAACCTAGTTTTCCAAGACCTATATTTGGAAATTATTAAACAATTCATCCACTTATTCTATAAATTCACACTCATTTATTCATTTTATTTCACTCCCAATCCACCCTCCATGATATTCTAGTGGTTTTTCCTCCCAAGGATTCCCCCAATGTTTCCTAAATCCCCTAATGTTTTATCCTCAAATTTTAGGAACAACTCTTCAAGGTAAGGGAAATCTTCACTTCTCTTTTCCATTCAAGTTTCCTTTTCATGTTGTATGCCTTCTAGTTTCCAAAATAAGTTCTTACACTATATTATCCCATTACTATAATAAATTTATTTTTTTAAATGAGATACCCTTATCCCCTATAATTTTACCATTTTCTAAAATTGTGTTTTATACCCATTATGTTGCCAAATTTACTTCTTAAATTTCCCTCTTTTTATATGGGAAATTATCTTTTAGATTTTATTTGAATACCCAAACGTATTTTTTTCAATTTTTATTAAAATATATTTAAAAATTACTTTTTTATCTAGGTATTTACAATTATGAAATCCATATTTCCTTTCATGGGTTAAAAATGACACAATGATCATGTATTTATGCTCTTTTTTAAGCTAAGATTTTTGATAAGAAACCCGTTATTTATTCTCTATGGGTTATTAATGAAATGATTTATTATGTGGCTCACATAAAATTAATACATATGAAGGGTGCTCCCTGATAGCACTCCAATTAATTGGTTAAATAATTTATTCTCTAAATATGACATGTTTTATGATAGCTTGGTGAATAAAATTAGTAATTTTCTGTCACGACCCGTCCTCGGGGCCCGTTCCATGACTACCCCAAGACCGCCTTCCATAGGCTAGGGGCTGGCGACTAGCACCAAAGGTGTAAATTCCAATAAAAAGGGGGAAGGCATTGTCTTTATAAAAGTAAATAAACACCACAGAGTATAAGCGGAAGCAACACTAAGTACAAAATAAAGTGCTGAAAAGTAAATGGGCCAGAATACAAACCCAACTGAAAATTAAAGCTACAAATGAACGAAAGTACAATAGCTGGAAGGTGTCAAGCTGCTCCTAGATCATCCTCCGGGTTCCTACCTAAAGGGTAGGTGCAAATGGCCACCTCAGCTCTCCATGTCCGTCTGTCACCTCCGGGTACTGTCTCGTCATGAAGTCCACCTCCGGGTACTGACTCGTCATGAGGTCCACCTCCAGGTATTGACTCGTTGTGAGGTCCACCTCTTGGTACTGACTCTTCGTGAGGTATACCTCCGGGTACCGTCCAGTCCTCGTACTCTTGGTCTCTGACAGCGTTGTCCGTCGTCTGCATCCAACACAATGAGGTACGGGCATAGCCCGTGCAGGGGTGAGTATAACGATACTCAGTAGGGACCCCGAGACCCTCAAGGTCTCACTAAATCCAACAAGAATTACTACAAAGTAGGATCTCAACAGATAACCCTTACTTAGGTATAAGCCCATACTTATACCTAAGTTATCAAGTAACCAATCTCAATCATGAGGGAACACCAAGGTTATGAAATCAACAGATAACCACTACTTAGTTATATGCCCATACATATACCTAAGTTATCGAGTAACCGATCTCAATCATGAGTTAAACACAAAGGTCGTTGACTCAGGTCAAACCATGATTTTTATTCATGATGTCGAAACCACGACTGCTAGAGAAATCCTCCTCTATCAAGCACATTGGTCCTGTCACGATTCTGAGGTACTACTCTCTAACCATATACTGATGAGGTACTCCTCCTATCGAGTACCACGGGTCTGCCACACAAACATAGTAGTGCGGCCCGCTAAGGGTCTGCCGCCCAAAAATAGTAGCGGTTCCCCTAATATCCTACAGAGGTACTCCTCCTACCGAGTACCACAAGTCTGCTGCCAACTACCAGGCGTTCCGTCCTCCGTGGGCCTGCCGCCAAATACCAGGCGCTTCGTCCACTGGGCTAGTCGACTCACTCCAAGTCGAATCGGTCAAGCAGTCGTCAGGTCTACAACTACTAGGTCTTCGCACTCCATACGCTCGTCTCCAGGAGGGTCCGCTCCACAAGCTACTGGTTGATACTCCAAGTATCAAAAATTCCCACGAAGAAGTATCCAAAAGGGACCGCCTCGTCATAGGGGTCTCAACGCAACAGACGGTGCGTCGATCGGACGCCCGGTCTGTGAGTTATTAGCCTTTTCGTCCCGGGGGCCCGGTTGGTTTCGTGTACGAACCAACCCGATCGTATCTCAACTGTACCCCGAACTCTCACAGGTTATACTCATGTGGTCTGTTTCTCTACGAGATAACCAATACCGCTGACGGTTCGTTAAACGGACGTCTGGTCTGAAAGGTATCAGCTTTTCCGTTCCAGGGGCCCGGTTGGATTTCGGGTACAATCCAACCCGTCCAAACTCCAACTGCATCCAAAACTCAGGTGAATTATTCCAAAAGATCCTACTCATCAAAAGGAATCCGACAAAGTCGACAACACATCAATCGGACGTCCGGAACTCAAGTTATAACCGTTTCCGCTCCGAGGGCTCGGTTGGTTTCGTGTTCGAACCAACCGGGCTATAGCCAAACTTCTCTGAAACCCTAAGTATAATATATCGAAACGACCGTCTCGATCTGAGGAATACTATTCAACTAGCAGTGCATCAATCGGAGGTCCACATCTCACGTTATGGGCATTTAACTGAAGATTGTCCGAAAATAGGGGGTTTGGGCCCGGTCCGACCCGGCCCAATACCCCCCGGGTCGGCCCAAACCAGGTCGACCCGACCAGGTTCTGGGTCCGGCCCACTTGGCTGTGGCCCGGCCCAACAGGCGCGGCTCGGCCCAACGCTGGCACGGCCCGGCCCGACGCTGGCGTGGCCCGGCCCGACGCGGGCGGCCCGGCCCGACACGGGGGCCCGACCCGACGCGGGTGGCCCGGCCCGGCACGGGTGGGTCGACCCGGCGCAAGTGGCCCGGCCCGGCACGACTGGCCCGGCCCGGCGCTGGTGGCCCTATCGTGGCTCGGCTCTCGGCCGAGCGGGGTGCGAAGGGGGTGCCACCCCCTGTTTGCGGAAACATCCGGCCGTAATGGCCGACCTTGGTTTTGACCACGGGACCCCCGTGGGTCCCGCCTTCAAGTGGCGCTGGCGGCCGGCCGGCCGGCCGCCCCTTTTAAAGATCACCGCGACCTTAGGCTGTGACTCATGTCCAACCGGCATGGCGCGACGGCGCCACGCCCCTCTGCCGCGGCCCTCTTGGTGCTCCGGCGCGGCGCGATGCACCGCACCCCTCCACCGCGGCCTGCTCCTGGTCGCGGCCTCCTTCAACCTCACCAGCGCGGCGCGACGGCGCCACGCTCCCCCACCGCGGCCCACTCCGGTCGCGGTCCTCTTCGTTCCTGCACGGTGCAACGACACCATGCTGCCTTTGTCACAAATATCAACGACAATCAACAAAAAGGGGAGGAGGATCAGCCATGTTTGTGCAGTCCGATCTTCTCCCGTGATGAAGATATCAAGCAGCCAAAATAATCAACGAAGAACGTTAATTTAAACTTCAACAAAGAATTAACCCCTACCTCGATAAACAATGATGTTTTCAAGCGACACGTAAGATGGCGTCGCGGGGTGAGGTTTCGAAGACGGTGTTGGCGTGAGTCCAAGGAGGGGACGGTTCCTCACACTAGCTGTGGAGAAGAAGGAACGACACGGCGTCTCTCCTTGTGGTGATGGCGTTCTTCGTCGAAGGGTGTCGTTCTTCGCGGAAGGATGAAGTTCTTCCAAAGCTAAAGCTCTCTCCTCCCTTTTCTCAACACAACCAAACTAACCCCAAAAATAAAATAAGATCCTCTTATTTTATTATAACATGCCATGGGTTCAAATTACAAAATTCAAATACTTAATTCAATTAATTGAATAAGTGTTGGCATGATTTAATGAGGGGAAGTGGAGAGAGGAGAAGTCACCCACTTAATTACAAGGGAGGTTTAATGGGGAGTTTAAGAGTTTATGGGGAATGTGAAGGGGTGGGGATCGTGTGGGCCTCACCTCACAAATATCCTAACATGGGTAGTTAGGGTCTTGTGGGTCCCACCCCAACTACCCCATGTAGGATATAACCATCCTATGTTAAGAATAAAATTTGTACCACAAGTTTTATTCACTTTTTATTTAATTCCCTATTTTTAAACAACTGTTCCCGAGAAAACGCACCTTCAGGAAAGGTCCTATTAAGTAATTACCGGCGCTGCGGTTCCATCGGTGCCCTCGGATTTCAAATCCGAGTACCGGTTCAAAAGATAGAAAAACCCGCTCATTCGTTCACTGAACGTACCCGAGCTAAACTTATGAAAATTATTATCAGTCACCCTCGACCCGCGCCGGTTGAGGTTAGGCTCTGCCTAAGTAAAACACTCTCCAACGAACCCATTGATACTCTCGGATTTTGAATCCGAGTTACTGTTTAGAAGTTATGAATTTTACAATATAATAATTGTCACTTAATTATTTTATTTGTGGCCAAAAACTAACTTTTTTCTGGTGGCCCGTGCCAGAAAAAGTTAGTATCTGCTTAAATAAAGCATGCCCTCATGAGTTCAGTGGTGGTATCGGATTTTTAATCCGAGCTACCATTTTTTAGTTATAACCATTTGAAAAATAAAATAATTTATTTAGTTATTTTATTTATGGTTATGTCATTTTTTGAATTTCTCACAGGAGGCCCGCGCCGACTAAAATTAAGTCACGCCTAGGGTAAATCCGCCATCCTGAGCGCAATGGTGAAATCAGATTTCTAATCCGAATAACCGTTTAAGAGTTATTCCACTTTTTCAGTAAAACTGCTTACGCTCGTTAATTTAAGCTTAACAAAACTTCGGAAAATTATTCCGGGCACACCGGGCCTCAGAATCAGGTGCTGTCAAAAACTGCGAACTTATAAAATTCCAAAGAATTTAAGAAAAAAAATTCTTTGAAATTTACGGGTCTTTACATTACCCCAACCTCTGGGCTTTATGTCCCCGTAAATCTACAACATAAACTAGGGTAATAAATGAGGATAATGAGCACGCATTTGAGCCTTTCGCTCCCATGTGCTCTACTAGAGGTTCTCATACTGCCAACGAATGTGCACCGGAGGAATTGACCATCTACATAGGACCCTCTCCTGTAGATCCTCGATCTCCACCGGGACCTCCAAGAATGTCACCCCATCATCGATGTCCTGCTCCCCGTGGTTGATGATATGCGTCGGGTCATGCACATATCTCCTCAACTGTGATATGTAGAAGACATCGTGCACCCAGTGCAATTGAGGTGGAAGGGACAGGCGGTAAGCCACCTTGCCTACACCACTGAGGACCTGAAAGGGTCTGATGAATCCCGGAGATAACTTTCCACCCCGTCCAAATCTCCTTAGACCTCGTCAAGGTGATACCCATAAGAATACATGGTCTCCATCCTCTAACTCAAGTGGTCTCCATCTCCTGTCAACATAGGACTTATGTCTACTCTATGCAGTCTCATCTACCGTGAACCATCTCTGTCTCAGTTCCAGAAAGCTCTACTGGCATCTAACTAACCACACGAAGGGTTTCCCTTTCTTTGTCATTGCTAGAAGTGGTGTTGTAACTCTGGAGAATTCTGGCACAAAGGTATGTCTGGCTGACTCCTGAGTGATCGACTACACCCTCTTATGTATGAGTCCATCCTGTGCTTCCTGGGTTTTCCTTTTCACCGACCAAGGAAAACCCTATCCCAACGTTTTATATAAACCACAACCTTTTTCCTAATACTGTCAATTTGTGTATGAACTGTGGTTGCCCAGTCCATACTCAAACTAACGTCATAAGGCCTCGACGCTGCCACCAAGAGGTTCCAGACGAAACTCTCACCTCAAGGGTCAGATCACACCATCTACATAAGCGTGATTATCGAGTCTCCTCCCAAAGGTATCTCCAGACATGAGGATGAAGCCAACGGCTTAACCAGAAACTCTAGGTTTGAGACAAGATTTGTGGAAGAAAGGAATGATTGGTATCTATTTTTATTGATAAGGTAGCTCATAGTAGACACAGAATGTACCTCGAATCATTCCTAGAGCCCCTGGGTCACACTCCTTGACCGCATGCACCTACTCTCCTCCCCTTTCCTCCTGCTCCCTGAGCTTGGTGGGAACTACAAAGGCGGGTGGTTGAAACATGTCAAAATGTTCACCACCCCATGATGCTCTCCCAGCTCTACTTCCACATCTTCTACCCTGAAGATTCATCTATCCTTTTCACTTCCTCTTCTTGAAACATTTTACACGCCCAAGTCTTCGAGTATAACACCAGTTTCCTACTTTCCCACTGCTAACCTTAACTGGCTGCATCCACTCAGCCAAAGAATTATCAACCACAAAGGTTCTCTCTAGCACCCTAGTATAAGTAGGAATGCATAGAGAAAGAAGTGTTGGCTTAGATTTCCTTTATACACACCTCACTCAGAAGTCCGAGCCCTGAAGCACTGATTGCATCGTATTCATCAAGTACCAGGAATGGTTTGGTACGCCCTGATGAATTCTCAGCTACCGACATGTCGTTCTGCCGTAGCTGTATAAGCTCTAGAAAAACTCTCAGACACCTCCTCAAGCAAGTCCTTAGTCTCCTGAGAGTCGGGCTCGCCTCTAAACCTGAGGGGTATCTGATTCTGAAACATGTGAAAGGCAGTAAGCCAACATGTGTCCTCTACCGGTTCCACCGATAGTGTCTACTGACCAAAAGGTAGTGATATAACTGGCACACTACCCGAAGATACTATCCCGGGCATCGGTCCACGTACCAAAGCCTCATCACTATACGAACCGACCTCATGGTCACTCACTAGAAAACACTAGTAGCCAAGTCCACCATCCACTCTACTGGTGTCTCAGCTAGGCGGAAAACTCTAGCAATCACCTCCAGCTAGTCCTCTGTTGTCTGGGAATCTGCCTCGCCTCATAACCTCAGAGGCCTCTACTGCTGGAATGCGTGCAACACGCTCTGTCAGCGTGCACCGTTTTCTAGTATGTCTAGTGTCATCCACTGCCCAACTAGTGGTGGTGCTGCTGGTACACCACCCGAGGGTGCCAATATAGTAAAAAGGGCCCTGCACCGGAGCCTCGTCACTCGGTGTCCGTCATCGTGTAATATCTCGAAACTCTAACTGACTGTCTGCATGGAGGCATCCTTATCATATGAGAAACGGTCAAATGATTTATACCTGGTGAGTTGACTTGGTTTGAGCTGACATAAAAACTTTTGGAAACACACACGCAATCAGTGTTTTCGTGCACTAAGTCGGAAATCAGTAGTCAGGGTCCTGGTGTAAGGATATGTCGGCCGCCGCACCAACACTGGACTCCTTGAACTGAAGAACCCACTCGGTACCCTTAACACTACTGCTTCACAAAAAAGAATGATCAGAGTTCTGAGTTTTGCGGTAGAATCGATTCCTCTGATACCAATTTGTCACGACTCGTCCTCGGGGCCCGTGCCGTGAATGCCCCAAGACCGCCTTCCATAGGCCAGGGGCTGGATACTAGCCCCAAAGGCGTAAATCCTGATAAAAAGGGAAGGCATTACCTTGATAAAAGTAAACAAACACCACAGAGTATAAGAAGAAGCAACACTAAGTACAAAAGAAATTGATGAAAAGTAAATGGGCTAGAATACAAACTCAACTGAAAAGTAAAGCTACAACTGAACGAAAGTACAACAGCTGGAAGGTGTTGAGCTGCTCCTAGATCGTCCTCCAGGTTCCTACCTGAAGGGTAGGTACAGATGGCCACCTCAGCTCTCCATGTCCGTCTGTCACCTCCAGGTACTGTCTCGTCGTGAAGTCCACCTCTGGGTACTGACTCGTCGTGAGGTCCACCTCCGGGTACTGACTCGTCAAGAGGTCCACCTCCAGGTACTGACTCGTTATGAGGTCTACCTCTAGGTACCATCCAGTTCTCGTACTCTCGATCTTTGACAGCATTGTTCGTAGTCTGCATCCAACACAATGAGGTGCGGGCATAGCCCGTGCAGGGGTGAGTATAACGATACTCCGTAGGGACCCCGAGACCCTCAAGGTCTCACTATATCCAACAAGGATAACCACAAAGAAGGATCTCAATAGATAACCCTTACTTAGGTATAAGCCCATACTTAAACCTAAGTTATCAAGTAACCCATCTCAATCATGAGGGAACACAAAGGTTATGAAATCAACAGATAACCACTAATTAGGTATATGCCCATATATATACCTAAGTTATCGAGTAATCCATCTCAATCATGAGGTAAACACAAAGGTCATTGACTCAGCTCAAACCAGGATTTTTATTCATGATGTCGAAACCACAGCTGCTGGAGAACTCCTCCTCTGTCGAGCAATGTATTCCTGTCACGACTCCGAGGTGCTACTCTCTAACCATAGACTGCTGAGGTACTCCTCCTATCGAGTACCACCGGTCTTCCACCCAAACACAGTAGTGCAACCCGCCATGGGTCTACCGCCCAAACATAGTAGCAATTCCCCTAGTAGCCTATAGAGGTACTCCTCCTACCGAGTACCACGGGACTGATGCCAACTACCAGGTGCTCTGTCCGCCATGGGTCTGCCACCAAATACAGGGTTCTCCGTCCACTGGGCTAGTCGACTCACTCCAAGTCGAATCGGTCAAGCAGTCGTCAGGTCTACAACTACTAGGTCTCCGCACTTCGTACGCTCATCTCCGGGAGGGTCCGATCCAAAAGATACTGGTCGATACTCCAAGTATCACAAAGTCCCACAAAGAAGTATCCAAAAGGGACCGCCCCGTCATAGGGGTCTCAACGCAACAGACGACGCGTCAATCGGACGCCTGGTCTGTGAGTTATTAGCCTTTTCATCTTGGGGGCCCGATTGGTTTCGTGTACGAACCAACCCAAACGTATCCCAACTATACCCCGAACTATCATAGGGTATACTCATAGGGTCTGTTTCGCTACGAGATAATCAACGCTGTTGACGGTTCGTTAAACGGACATCTGGTCTGAAAGTTATCAGCTTTTCCGTTCCAGGGGCCCGGTTGGATTTCGGGTACAATCCAACCCAGCCAAACTCCAACTGCATCCAAACCTCTGGTAAATTATTCCAAAAGATCCTCCTCATCAAAAGGAATCTGACAAAGTTGACGGCACGTCAATCGGACGTCTGGAGCTCAAGTTATAACTGTTTCCGCTACGAGGGCCCGGTTGGTTTTGTGTTCGAACCAACCCGGCCATACCAAAAATTTGCCAAAACCTTGAGTATAATATACCAAAGCGACCGCCTCGATCCAAGAAATCCTACGCAACTGACGGTGCATCGATCATAGGTACACAACTCAAGTTATGTGTGTTTAACTAAAGATTGTCCGAAAATAGGGGGTTTGGGCCCGCTCCGACCCAGCCCAATACCCCCTGGGTCTGTGTTCGGCCCACTTGGGCATGGCGCGGCCCGGCTGGCGTGGCCCGGCCCGGTGCTGGTAGCCCGGCCCGGCGCGGGTGACCTGGCCCGGCGCTGGTGGCCCGGCTGCGGCTCGGCTCTCGGCCGAGCGGGGTGCGAAGGCGGCGCTGCCCCCTATTTGCGGAAATGGACGGCCATAATGGCCGGCCTTGGTTTTGACCACGGGACCCCCGCGGGTCCTGCATTAGGTGGCGCCAGCGGCTGGCCGACCGCCCCTTTTGAAGACCGCCACAGCTCCGGTCCGACCGGTGGGGCGCGACGGCGTCGTGCCCCTCCGCCGCTGCCCGCCCCGGCCGCGGCGCGGCGGCGCCGCACCCCTCCCCCGCAACCCGCTCCTAGTCGCGGCCTCCTTAGGCCTCACTGGCGCGGCGTGACGACACCGCGCACCCCCACCGTGGCCCGCTCCGGTCACGGTCCTCTTTGTTCCCGCACGGTGCAACGACACTGCGCCGCCTTCATCACAAATATCAACGACAAACAACAAAAAGGGGAGGAGGATCGGCCGTGTTTGTGCGGTTCGATCTTCTCCCGTTATGACGATATCAAGCGGCCAAAATAATCAATGAATAACGTTAATTTAAACTTGAATGAAGAATTAACCCCTACGTTGATAAACAATGATGTTTTCTGGCAACGCAAAAGATGGCGTCGCGGGGTGTGGTTTCGAAGATGGCGTTGGCGTGCGTCCAAGGAGGGGACGACGCCTCACACTAGCTATGGAGAAGAAGGAATGACATGTCATCTCTCCTTGTGGTGACAGTGTTCTTCGTCGAAGGGTGTCATTCTTCGCGGAAGGACGAAGTTCTTCCAAAGCTAGGGCTCTCTCCTCCCTTTTCTCAACACAACCAAACTAACCCCAAAAATAAAATAAGCTCCTTTTATTTTATTATAACATGCCATGGGTTCAAATTACAAAATTCAAATACTTAATTCAATTAATTGAATAAGTGTTGGCATGATTTAATGAGGGGAATTGGGGAGAGGAGAAGTCACCCACTTAATTACAGGGGAGGTTTAATGGGGAGTTTAAGGGGTTATGGGGAATGTGAAGTGGTGGGCTCGTGTGGGCCCCACCTCACAAATATCCTAACATGGGTAGTTAGGGTCTTGTGGGTCCCACCCCAACTACCCCATGTAGGATATAACTATCCTAAGTTAAGAATAAAATTTGTACCACAAATTTTATTCACCTTTTATTTAATCCCGTATTTTTAAACAACTCCTCCCGAACAAACGCACCGTTGAGAAAGGTCCTCTTAAGCAATTACCGGTGATGCGGTTCCATTGGTGCCCTTAGATTTCAATTCCGAGTACCGGTTCAAAAGATAGAAAAACCTGCTCATTCATTCACTGAATGTACCCGAGCTAAACATTGGAAAATTATTATCAGTCACCCTTGACCCGTGCTAGTCAAGGTTAGGCTCTCCCTAAGTAAAACATGCCCCAACTAACCCATCGATACTCTCGGATTTTCAATCTGAGTTACCGTTTAGAAGTTATGAATTTTACAATATAATAATTGTCACTTAATAATTTTATTTGCGGCCAAAAACTAACTTTTTCTGGTGGACCATGCCGGAAAAACTTAGTATCTACTTAAATAAATCATGCCCTCATGAGTTCATCGGTGGTCTCGTATTTTTAATCCAAGCTACCGTTTGTGAGTTATAACCATTTGAAAAATAAAATAATTTATTTAATTATTTTATTTATGGTTATGTCATTTTTGGAATTTCTCACAGGAGCCCCGTGCTGACTAAACTTAAGTCGCGCCTAGGGTAAAACCGCCATCATGAGTGCAATGGTGCCCTTGGATTTCTGATCCAAATAACTGTTTAAGAGTTATTCCACTTTTTCAGTAAAACTGCTTATGCGCGTTAATTTAAGCTTAACAAAACTTTGGAAAATTATTCCGGGCACACCGGGCCTCAGAATCAGGTGCCGTAAAAAACAGCGGACTTGTAAAATTCCAAAGAATTTAAGAAAAAAATTTCCTTGCAATTTATGGGTCTTTAAATTTTTATATACGAGACCTTGGTGATAAACCATGGTTATATGGTTATTAATGTCTCATTTTAAATGTTTTTTCCACATTTCTATGTTATATATAATGTTTTTATTATTATTATGTTCCTCTTTATCATGTCTAATCATTATGACTCATGTTCTTATTGATATGACTCAAGATCACGTGTTATATGTCTCTCTTTTTTATTCCCTTACCAAGCTTCATGATCACCCCTTTTATTTTATGTGTGTCCTTAGGATATTATATGCAGTAAAATTAACCAAGATTAAACCCATGAATATGTATTTAAAGTGATTTTAAAATAATGTTTTAAGTTTTTATGTATTATGTTACTTTTTTAAAAGAAACTAAACCTAAAAATATCCTCTATTTTGTAGCATGTATTGAAAAGTTATGTAATAAAAAGGCAGGATTCCATAAAAAGGGAGGTTCCCAACTAAAATGAATAAATGAGGTTAGTTTTACTTATAGGAACCACTTTGGGTAAAATATGAGTCAAGGAGAAATAAAATATTGAGTAAACATATAAAACCCCATGACTATATAGAGGAAATTATAATAGGTTTTATAAATAATAGAAATTTTATAAGTGGATTGCCTTCCAAAAACAATATTTATTTGAAAATAAGATTAGCAATGAAACTCTTACAGTTTAAGAGACATTTAGATCAAAACCAATTTCAAATTGGGTATATTTTGAATTGATGGAAATTTAAATAAAGTAAATGATATGGGTCTTAAAAACCCATGAATATGGTGAAATACATTTATTAGGTAGTATTCACACCATATTAAAGGTATCATGGTGCACATTAAGAAATAAGTCTCAAGAAATTAAAAATGATACAAAGAACCCCTTACCTTTATTACCATTTAGTCAAATGTGATATAAAACCATATACAGAATAGATGAATATATTAATATACTATTTAATATCCTTATTAATAAATTTAACCTCTCATATACTTCATTTATTATCCTTTATTATGAATTTATCAGTTAACTATCATTTATTTTTACCATCAGTTGCTAGAAATTTCGGTTGTTTATTTCATACAAACATCATGAAGACATGATCAATTCTCACTAAGTGGTTTCAGATTAATAATTTATATATTATTCAATATATAATAATCATTTTTTTAGTGATTAATTATTTATTATTTTCATTAAGATAAATACATGAATATAACTTCTGAAAATGGAAATTGTGATGAACTAGTTTTCAACGTGTTTAATGATCTTAATGTGATATATTAATAAATATTTTAAATATTAACAACAACTTTATAGAATTTTTAAAACATATTAATTTTTTTTTGTTATTTAAAATTACTATTATATGACATACCATAATCATTTATGACATAATCGTTATAATATCATTTACATAGTCGGTAAAACCAACCCAAATGGTAACATATTATAATGTATTGAAGAGAAAGAGAATGTATTTAGATAATTATAGAATAAAATATTAAAAATATTAAAAATTTAATAAATATAATACATTCTCATAAAATCCAATCTTAGAACAATCCAACATGGTTGGTGATGATAAATGAAAATTATTTTTCATGGTGGCGGTAGTCCATACGTACACATGATTAATGATCCCATTTCTAAATGAATGGATGGAAATATGGTTTATGAAAATGACCATTTTCTTCCTTATTTTTTATATAAATAAAATTTATTCATTAAATACATTATTTATATCACCATTGATAGACGATGATGAAAATAAAATAACATCACTCTATTGAGGTGGTAGTCTGTACTTACGCATGATCAATGTTATTTTGTTTCCTTAGTGGATGTAAATGATTGAATAACTATTGAAAAATTAATATAATGAAATTTAAATATAATAATGACACTTATTTAATTATATTAGTAATTTTATAGATTATTTATGAAGTATTAGAGTAAAATAAAAGATTAAGTGAATGTAATACACATATTGGAAGCATTAGTCATCTCTTAGAAAAGTCCTTGGAAATGAAGGTCTTAAGAAAACTAAAGGTGACTAGAATATTATTGAAATAATAGAGGTTTATATAAGGATAAAAAATAAATATTTTAAACAATAAATTAAAAGGATAGGTGAGTCTATAAGTGATGGAAGTGTTTCCCTTTTATAAGTGAAGGAAAGAGTAGTCTTGGAAGTAACCATTACGTTTTCAATAATATAATGTTAATATTCAAATTTAAATGTATCCAATGTGAAAAAGTGTATGGTTAGTGTGTGTGGGTTGATAATATCTTCATACACTCATTTTAGAGAAAATCTTGAGTGTTTTAGGGTTTTTTATTTTAACTTTTTAACTTTTACCTTAATTTACTTTTACCTTGGTAATTAATTTTTAACCTTAGTAATTAATTTTAATAGAAAAAATTAATATTGAAAATTTTAAATAATTTGAAACTTATGATTTAAAATTTTAAATAATTTTATCAAATCAAATTTCTAAGGGTTTGAAAAGTTAATTTTAAGATTAGAGTATAAAACACACAATTTTTTTAGAAAAATTATGTTTTTAAGTTTAAAAATTTATATACATGATAAGATTATCATAGATACTTATTTTTATGAAATAAATTGGTTTATAATAAAAAATAAAAGTTATGTGGATTTAAAATCAATATAAAACCTAATTTCAATATCAAAACGCTTAATTAGATGAAAAGATTGAAAACAATTTTTTATTAATGTAACATTTTAATTTAGTTCTAAAAGTATTGGACATAAGATTTATAAGATCAAAGAATATTTTAAAATGCATAATGTTATTCTTTAAATATATATTTTATTACTTAAATAGTTTTTAATCTTCTAGTATACACTTATATAATGATAAAATCCTAAAAATTATAATTTTCATAAAAATCGTATTTTTCGACTAAAAATCAACCTTTCTAGAAAAAATGAAAATTTAATACTAAGAAAATTTTGACATTATAAATAAAAAAATAAATATAGTTTTATATAATTAAAATTCTAAAATTTATAAATTTTGTTTTAAAATGAAAATTAAAAAATAATGAAGAGATGCTTTTATTGAAAAATGTTATTTTAAAACATTAAGTATTATTAATATTATTTCACATAAATTTATAATTCAAGATATTTTAATATAATAGTTCATATATAATAATATTTTGAAAATTTTCAATTTAATTTATTATGATAAAATATATAATACTTAACAAAATGGTTCTTTGAAAAAAATAAATATTACTTTTATACTAAATATGATTTAACAAATACCATTAAATTTATTTATTAATATCCTATAATTTATTTTTATTAATCCATTGATAGTAAAATATTTATTTTAATTTTTTCATACTTTATTTTAATAATAATGTTAATATTTATACATAACACACAAGTAAATAAATAAATAAATAAATAAATAAATAAATATATTTATAATATTTTAATAATATAGTTTTATTTTATTTTGAGTTATATTATTTTAAATTTACTAATTATCAATACATGATTTTAGTATAATTATTAAATATATGACCAATGACCATATTTTTAATGATTATATTTTCAATAACTAGATTTTGTTGATATATATATATACTTACCAAATCATTCATTCATTCTATCCTCACTTTGTAAGACATAGTTCTTATTTCATGTTATATATTTTTCATAATTCTTGTTCCTTTCATAGAGATCTTACTCATTATAGGTTTTGTTTGGATACTGGTGATTCTCAAGGTTAAAGATGATCCTAGGGATTTTCTAGTCATGAAGATTTTATTATTTTTTATCTATTGTGCTCTATTGATTTATACACTTTTAATGGATGTATTTTTTTCCATTGTGAGTAATAAAAGATGGTGTTAAATGATTATTTTATGTGATTTTTTTGTAATGTTCCACTTATTAATGAATAATGTGTTTTTAGTTTTAATTTATATCTTTTATGACTTGTTTCCTAATCAATTTAAATTCCTTTAAACAAATAGAAAAAATATAGTTTAGAATTATAAACATAGTGTTTATGGAAAGAATATGCTTCTTAAACAAATGGGGTGTTACACTTACACCTAATAGGAGGTGGATCATCTTTTCTTCCTAGATTATTGAGTAGACCAATGGGTCCCACTTGATTTTTGGACTGACCATGAATTAGATGTGAGCAAGCCAAGATGAATTACATGATCTAGGTAAAACTAATTTAGTGTCCTCATGGAAGATACCCTTGTTTTCAAGTGAATCCATGATTATGATCATCCATATGGTTCCACTAATCTAGGAGGAATATCCCCGAGCCTCCTTTTATAAATAGAATACATAATCCAAGCATGTCACTCTGATGTTTTAGGAAATGTGATTGTGTATGTCAGGTGGATTTAGAGGGGGCTTTGAGTTCTTCTTTTTGGGTTTTTGAACTTAAAGAAAGAGATTCAAGGTATTTTGGATTTCTTTAATAAAAATATATGTCTTTGATGAAGGTTGTGAAATTAAATAGGTCTAACTTCCCATTCCAAATTTGGATTGGGAAGATATTATGGATTGTGTAATCACTACATGCATAACGTTTAGAAGGATTCTCGACACCTTAGTGCATCTCTCCAATGCATATAGTGGTATCCTATATGAAGGGGATCTGTCTATATAGTGCAGTCCATGCAGGAACATCTACATATCTCACTCGTAAGAGGTATCTTAGAAAATAAGGCTAAAAATGATCTTGTTAATAAAACGATGTGGGTGATGATCTCATGGTGTAAGAGTTTAGGTATGGTACAACTCACCCGGTGAGGCTCGTGTACATGAAATTTGTCTCTTTAAGACTATTTTTTTAATAAACCAATTTTTGGTTATGTGGGTACCTCAAAAATAACTAGGCACACGAATTATTCATATAAACAAAATTCAATTGCAATGAAAAATTCAAAAATCCACAACGCAGAAGAAACAGAATTGACCCCAGGAAATTCAAATTCAAATTCATAAAACAACACACCATACCATCATGAATTTTGAGCCACCTTGAACCACAAAACCTGAAACATCGATTAGTTTCATCATCATCCATGACCATGTAGTAGGAAATCACCCTCCAGAATCTCATCCACATCACCGAAAAAAACCTAAAAATTAAAAAACCACATAAAAAACATCCATTGGAAACCACCATCACCACTATGTATTGAAAAATGATAGAACATAATCCATGGAAAATAGAACTATCAGTAATATTGTGGGAGGAATACCAAGACACAAAATAGGACTAGCACAAACACCATATATAAGGTTTCACCTTTTGGATCACCAACACCACTCCAAAATCATATTTTAAAATATCCATGAGAATTACTACATCAAACCAACATGGATCAGGTTCAACAAAATATGGAATCTAGAGTATATTTTGGAGTGGACAAGGCCTCAATAACAATTTGTGACCTCTAACAGGACCATCAACCCCTTCCATCAAAACCACAAATGAGAGGGTAACAACCTACAAGTAAAATAAATAAAATAATCTAAAAAAAGGGAATAAAAACTTATCATCATCACTAAATACCTTAAAAAAAACTTAAAAATCTAAAGGAAGTTTCAACTTGGGGAAACACACAGAGACCATAACATCAAAACAACACTCTATTCAAATGAATACTGTGAAAGACTACAAACTAGTATTCAATGACATTGATGATGAAGGAACACCACACCACCATTAGACCATTTGATTCAGTTGGATTCTTAAGAGGATGATGAGACTAATTAAGATGATCCCTTTACATAAAACACAATCCACAATACCATCCCAAACCACCAAACACCATTATACTAAACCATGGAGAGGCCAAGCATAGTGGGGAGGGTTCCATAGAAGAGTAGGGTGAAAAGGGTAATAAGTAAGAGACTATAGGTGATACTACTAATAAAATACCAAGCCAAAAGAGTTCCTTCATGAAAAACCAATGTAGTGTTTTCCATGAAGGTTTCGGTGAAAATAGATTTGGTAGAAATGGATAGGGGACACGAAGCAATAAGGAATATCCAACTAAAAGGAAACCAGTAAAACCAGACTATCATGATAGACTGCAATGAAGAGGAAAATAAAGATTGTTGTAGATGGTGAGGAAGAAAAATATAAGAAGGTAGAAAAACTATGCCCCAATGATAGACTTCATTAGATATAAAAATATGATCATCGATGATGGTACGGAAGAAAAAGGTGAGAAGAAATACTACCCAACCACCATGATATATTGTAAAAAAGAGGAAGGATATGAGTGTCATGTATGGTGAGGGAGAAGAGGGTGAGAAGGAAGAAACATTATATCAACACTTGTGTACTAGACTTCGTGAGGTTTAATTTCCTTTGTACCTATTAAATCTAAAAGGTTACCTCTCTATATCTCCCAAGGGATTGAATTATTTTTTATTTTCCTATGATCTATTGACTTTACCCTATTTCTCCATGTATTTCCTAAAATGATAACCAAGGTATTTATAGAAAATTGTTGGGTATCTAGACCCCAAATTTTTCGTCCATGCCAAAAACAAGTTAGTGGCACCATAAGACATCATTTAGGTGTTTCCTACTAGGATTATAGTGTAAGGAGACTTGAGTCTTGTAGGGGTATACTATAGAGGATATGAGCATAAAGCATTTGTTACTCACATTAAATCCATCAACCTATATACTGATGGTGAACTCATGTGGTGTGTCTTTTGTAAGTCATGTGTCATTCATGTACTGATGATACATACACATATTCCCCTATCAATGCATCGCATAAAATGGGTTGAGTGTGCATATGTGGTGGACTCCATTAGAGTTTTGTGAATTTCACTAACTCATGTGTTTGGAAAGGTGCTTTCACATGGTGCTTTCAAAAAGAGACTATTCACATGATGTCATTGCAGGGTGTCTTTACAAGGTGACCAAATGTATAACACTAGTAAGGGATTGTGTAACCCCTAGGTGAATTTTCTATATGTAGTGATTCTTATGAGGATTTCCTTTGTCATTTTTATATTCTTCAACTCCATTAAAAAATTATTAGGAATCAATAAATTCACCCTATAATAGAGTCTAATTAAAAAGAATATGGATCAATTTTGAGGAACTAATAGAAATCATGTACCTACCACATGACCTGTGCAAGTATGGATGGTATTCGTTTGATTTGATCCTATAAAAGGGGAAAACACCTCTCTTTATTTTTTTGAATTTCTAATATCATAGGTAGATTACCTTGAATTCATGTATTTATATATTTAACGTAAAAATTATAGACTTACATACTAGTGATACAAATATTCTATAACTTCTTCCTAGTATAATGGACTTATAAAGCATATCTTCACCTTTTTTGGGGTAATATGGTGTATCCCACAAGGTTTGAAACTATTATTTTCTTTTTATTTTATTTTTCCCTAACTTTTTCTAGATCTTCATATGGGGGAGGCTTAGTGGGTAGGAACATGGCTTTTACTTAGGTCTCCCATAAAGTGTTTTCAACTTAATAAGTTTTCCCCTTTTTTCTTTTAAAATGCTAAATTTTTTCAAGGTCATATAAGATGCCTCCCAAGTGAGTAAATAACCTAATTTTTACTAATAATCTCTTTGTGGGTTTTCAATATTATATGTCCTATACCTTATTCCTTTTGAAATTTTAAGTCACATGATACAAACCAATTTAGCTGGTGTTTAAGGTTGTATAAATCTTATCAAAATGTGTGACGATGTATCCAGTAAGGAAAATGAAAAACCCAAAATGAATAAAGATCCCATTTTTTAGTATAATAGATCATCCCATAAGAAGGTTTATATAGTTTAGGTATTGATCCTAAAACCAATGAAATAGGTGTTTAAGGTCAGTCATCTTTAACCCCATTTTGTTGCAGTTTAAGGTTGTATATCGTAGGCTAAAAAACTAAATAAGATAGTCTATATAGAAAGTGAAAAAAATATGAAGTGAATAGATATACATGTTACTTTATGTTACATCATGAAGTGGGTAATTTAGTTTATAGGCATGAATATTGAACTATGATGTCATGCAATTTAGGTTCATGAGAAAAGGATTTTTCAAATATTTAAGGGTGAGATATCATATCTTTACTTTGAATGTGAGTATGATGCACATATGAGTAACATAAATGGTATCAAATCTACTAAAATAGTTGCATTATGGGTTGTGTAAATCATAACTTGATAAGTTAGAATCAGGACTGATTAGATGGGGCATGTATGCTGGGGATGACGACAGACCATATTATAATGACGGGTTTTACAACAATAGTGTTAGGGCATATGAATAATAAAGGATATTTTTCTTTGAATGAAAAAATTACTCTAGTTGTAAGGCCATATTGAGGGTGTATATGCAGAACCATATTGTGTCATATATTTATATCCAAACATAGGAGTCCCTTAAAGTTAGATGAACTCATTACCGATATCCATGAAAGGATTGCAAGGATTCAAACATTTGGGAAATGAATCTAGTTCATGGAAAAGAGGGTATTCAAAGAGGATTTTGGTACCCTAAAATAAACAAAATCATGTATTAATCATATTATTAGGGTTAAGGAATATAATATTTCATCACTCTAACTTTTTTGATGAACAAGTGAATCTAGTGAGTGTGGATTGAATTTTTCAAGAGATATATAGTGGGTCATATAGGCTTTGTGCCTTTTTTATTTAGGATATAACTTTTTCCTAAGCCTTTAAAATGGAAATAAATGTGAATGGATGATAGAAATTTACTAACACCACTATTTATGGGTTTTTAACTTGAAAACTTTTATATTTGTTTCACTAGTAGTTTAAGGTCTTGTGATTTGGACTCGTGAGGGATAGAGTTTAAGGTAAACATCCTTGACCAAAATGCGTTTTGTTTATGTCCTTATAACTTTGAACCACATTTTAGGTAGTCTTCTTGTTTGTGAGTGTAAGGTCTTACCTGATGTGAAGGGAAAACCATCACTACTACCACAAAGAACCTTAAGTAAAGGTGCTTGTAGTCTTAAGTATTAGTGCTTGGGCCAACATGGATAGTGTTTAAGGTTGAAAAAATCTAGACCGATAGGATATATGGTTTATTCAATATGAGAGAGGAAATTAGAGACATGAATTCAAGTCTCATTTCCAATATAGACTGTCTAAGGGGAAGCTAAACCTAATTTAATTCCTTGATATTTGTACTATTTTTTTAAAAGGAAGTGTGAAAATATTACCCAATGGGGGTTCCAGGGACTAGAATTACCCTAAAAATTTGAATATGGAATGATGATATTGTAAATCATGACTCAAGGTTTTTGGATCAGAAGTGATTTTATGGGATAGGTATGCAAGAGATTACTTCTGATCACATTCAAATAACGGGTTCCGCTATGATACTGTTATGGTATACAATGATTATATGACCGTCTCCTTACAACAAAACATGCCTCTAGTTGGAATGATAAAATGGGTGCATGTATACAGATATATATCATGGGAATGTATACATATCCAAATAGAGATGCCCCTTGGATTCAAATACACTCATTACCTATGGCTATGAAAGGTTTATGTCAATCTAAGACCCTCAAAAAGAGAAGTGTTACTTGAGGAAAGTGATATATAAAAAAGGTGATGGGCTGTTTTAGAATTGATTTAATCAAGGTTAAGCAATAGTGATCCTTTTAAAAGGAGAGAAAATAGGATATGGTCTAGGGATGAGTCTAGAATAAATGGATTATACATCACTACATATCTTGAAATAAAAATAATCAATCCACACATAGTTCATAATGAAGAGACATTTTATCGTGGTGTAAGGTCTTATATTCTATGAAATGCTACCTGGATTTGGATTTCATGTTGGATAGTCAATTTATAGGAAATAAATTACTCTGAGTAGTTTATAGTCATGATGGATGGAGCATATGTCATAAATTTTAACTTTATTCGATTAGGACATGAATGTCTTGCATTTTAATGTGATGAAACAAAGACTTGGATGACATGTAGTTTAACATCATGAAATAAGGACTTGGTGTCTTTATGTTTAAGGTTATATGATGAGGACCTACCCCATGTAGTTTAATGTCATGTGGCAGGTATATAAGAATAAAAAACTTTATAAAAATCTAACTATTTTGTAAAACATAATAGCCACATCACAATGATTGATTTTAGGGTCTTGAAACTTGGATGAATCATATAAAGGTAGGGGACATTTTGTCTTAGTATTGGTTTTTGGTAAACAACCAAATGATTAAATCCTTTCATTTGGATGGATTATGCATAAAACAAAACAAATTTTTCCAAATGTCAAATGAAGAGTGAAAACCCTGAATAAAATATCTAGACAAGTTGAGGTTTGATTGGAACATGTGTCTAGGACTAAGATAGAGTATCCATGTGTCAATACATATCCTAAAATAATATTAATCAAGACATATATAGTTCTTATATAGACACTTCATGGATTGATCTCATGCATAATGGAAAAGGGTTTGGTGTCCTTTCTCTAGTGTCAGGAGGATATAAGAAATATAATATAAATGAGGAGAAACCTATCTACCTGGAATAAGACTGATGAGGTTGGTGGATAAAAATACGATAACATATATAATTTTCACTATGAATCCCTTAATATCAAGAATCAATACACACATTGTTCTCAAATGGGGAAACCTTTAGTAAAGGACTATGGATGAGGAGTTCTATATTAAAGGCTCATATATAGATATGGAACATATATAGGAGAGGGGGGATTTTGGATGATAGAATTCATGGTTGGTTCCATAATTGGATACCCATGCATCACTATATATCCTATAATAACAATAATCAAGCGACACATAGTTCTTGATGGAAAGTATGTTTTCTCAGAGTGGTTTTAGATCTAGAAAAACCTCCAGAAAATAAAGAGGCCACACATTGAGAAGGGGAATTTTAAGGAATGTGATACTTTTTGGTTAGGTCCAAAATAAAAAATCATGACATCACTACTTATCTCATAAGGATGTGAAACAATCCACATGTAGTTCTTAAAGATAAAATTTTATCTAAATATAGTTTAATGCAATGAAGGGTTCATACATGGATTTGGGTCTCATGTAAGGAAAGGATCTCATAATAAATCCACCTCAAATTGTTTGAGGAGTCATGTACAGTGGATATCACATCATGTAGTTTAACAACATGCGATTATTACTAGATTACATATAGCGAACCTGGATTATCATAAATATATATTACATATTTTTAGATAAATATTCATTATATTACACAAACAAACACCTAAGTATCATAAAGGAATTGTGCCTTTGGAAACTTGGACACATAAAAATTTGGTCTATAAGAGAGATACATCATCTCCCACTATGTTATTCATAACTAGAACCCTTATTAGACATATCATACACAATACCATTCTTAATATCATTGGTAAAAGAAACATAATAAATGGTTATATCACATTCTTAGTAAGGTTTAAAAAGGGAGATATCAATATAACATGATCATGTGAGTTCGAGAACATGAGAATAACATGAAAACAATACCCTATATATCATAGATCATAAAAATGATTCATGGCATAAATCATAGTATTTCATAATACATGAATCATATTGTAATCAAAGCACATGATACATGATAACATAACATTGGAACAAGACATAGATTTGTGGCATATACATAATCATTGAAAATATTATGCTAAGGATACCCACTAAGACATTAATAACGTGTTAGTATTGAGATAACCACCCATTTACCTTATTTGGGATTTGGATAAACCCCCATGTACCCTCTTTTGGGATTGGGATAACCTCCCATGTACCCTTGGAGATCATATAACATTAATCATCAACCAATTAATTGGAAAGAGATATAGGTCCCACCAATCACATGATAAAAATCATACAATTTTGTGTCATAAGATTACAAAGCATTCATAAAATCATAACCCATGAAAAAATGAGTTTTGTAATCATTTCATCATTTCCTCAAAGTATAACCCGTGAAAAGAAGGCAGGTTTCATAAGTATTTTATCATGGTATAACCCACAGAAGAGAAACGAGTTTAAGAAACATATTTTCATTATAAACAAAACCATATATATAAAGAATAATAACGTAATCCCTGGTTTATATCCTTATTAAATCATAAGTAACATCAAAGTATTTCATCTTATATGGAAAATTATTTTGAAAGAAAAATAACTTGGAATGTTTATTGAGGAAAATATCCTTTCTTTGAAAATCAATTTTTTTAAAAATTAAAAAATCATATAATATGGTAGAAATAATTTTATTTGATAATAACCTTAAAAAAATTATAAATGAATCTTAAAATCAAATAATATTTATGATTTTGGGAAATTTTTATTCATGCCATACATGTTAAAAAAATATTCCTTTCACATTTTTGGTAAAATCCATACATTCCATGTTTGAAAAATGACATAAATATTCCTTTTTATTTTTTTAAAAAAGTTTAAAAAGGGTAAACATTACTTTAAAAAATCATATAGTAACATTAAAAAAAATTATAAAACATTTTTAGAAAACATAGACATATAATAGAAATAGTTTTTGACCAAAGAGAGAAATAAAGTTGGTTTTTATTAAAACCATTATTTTAAAATATTGTGTTCATAAAAATAGGAAATGAAGGGAAAAAATGTATAATTATGACATAAATAGAGGATAATAAATTTAATGAGTTTCTTTATGGATGGATTATAATATTTTATCATCGTAAACATTATCATAAACAATCCCGATAAATGATGAGATTTTAACATAAATCTTTACCACTTGGTAACATTGAATTATAATCCCCATGAAAGAATAAAATGAAATAAAACTTAAAATATAATGATAATAAAAAAATTCATGATATTAAATGTCAAAGGGGTTTTATATACATCTTATAAAATAATTTTGTTTCATAACATAACATATGTCTCAAGGAAGGAAAATTGAGACAAAAATCCCTTACCTTAGGTCTTGACTTCTGTCGTACATGTTCAAAACTCCTATATAATAAATATAAGTTTATTATAAATATTTTATAGAACTATAATTATATAAATAAAACCATATACAATTTACTTATGAGATTTTATCACCTGTTTATTAATAATTCTATGTTAAAGTCATGTTTTGGGAAATAACTGCTTTGTTTTTTAGTAAGTTTTGATTTGTTATTTTTGGTCCTATTACTTTTATCATGGTTATACAATCTTCATAATGTTAAAAATAATATAAATATAATAAATATTAATTATATATGTATTTATAGTGATCCATAAATTTATATATGGAAAATTAAATACACCATTTATGGAGACAGTATGCCATACATACACATGAACGTTGCTTCCATTTTATCGACAGAATGAAGGAAAGAAAGGTAAATAATATATAACCATTAAAAAATAATTTTTATTTCAAATATATCAAATATTTTCATTAAAAAAATCCTTATTACCTTCCTTATAAATCATTAAATAATCCCATCGCTTCACGAGGCGGTAGTCCACTGTACACACAAATGACATTATCATATTCCCAAATATTGAAAAGTAAGAAGGAACATGTGATATCATAATTACATAATACTTTTAATATAATGAATATAATATAATAATAATAAATGCATTATTATATCCATATGTGAGAGGTGGTGATGGAAAACTAATAACATCATTTCGCGATGTGGTAGTCCACTATTCACACGAATGATGATTTTATATCCCATTTTATAGAAGTGGAGATGGTTGTAAGTAATTAAATTAACATAAAAACATATTAGTATATTTAATATACTAAGGTTATTATATTAACATGGTTTAAAAATAATTTAATGCGGTGGAGGAAGAAATAAAATAAAAACGCTCGTTGAATAATGTTACCTCTTCCTCAGGTACCTCCTTAGGTTTACACCAAAAACCTTCCGAGGTTGGATCTATGAAAAAATAAGGATTATAGGATTTGAGGAGAGAATTAAGGAAGTTATTTGTTTAGTTATTTTCTGAAACAAATGGTTTTGGAATTGTTATTAGGAGAGGAGAGGGGGTGGCCTTTTATAAGTGAGGTGAGTGGCACACTTATAATTTTTGAAAAAAAATGGTGTACCCACATTTTTCACATGCCAAAAGGATCTAAAATAGGTCATTATATAAAAAATAATATTTAAGATCTAAATATGTACATAAAATGTGCTTTGGACAAGTTTTGGGTCATTTTTAACCCTTATCTTTTGAGTTTATCCTCCAGTAAACCCATTTTTACCTTAACCACAACAAATAATTTGTACTATTTTTACTATTAATTATGGTAAAAGTTTAATTTTTCATCATTTTATAATATAAATTATTCTAATTATAAATATTGAAACCATTTTTCTAAATTCTATTCACATAAGCAGAAAATTTTATTTTAAAATTAATTCCATAGACACGATGAGAAAACAGGGTTTCAAAGAGAAAATGTTAAAAAGTTTAAAAAGTTTTCATATCAAAATTCAATATGAAAATGATTAAAATAACCTAAATTTTATTAATATATATATATATATATATAATGAAAATAATTTTACTTCAATCCCATTTTTTTAAAAAACAACCTTATAAATTATTTAAATGAAAAGGCAGTTTTCAATAAAAACCAGTATTTTCAACTATTCATAAAAAAACAATCTTTTTATAAAAATTAAAAATTTCACCCTAAGATAATTTTGTTATTCTATTTTCAAAAATTAAGTTTATTTTTTAAAATAAATTTTAAAATTTTTAAAATCTTACTTTTATTATTTTTTTTTACAAAATTAAATGAAAATATTTTTTAGAAAATAGTATTTTAAAAAAATATAAATACTTTTCTAAAAAGTAATCAATTTTTATCAATATTTTTTCTTTATATAAAAAAATTATACATAATATTTAAGATTACTTATTATTATTCTTGTCTCTAAGTTTTACAGCTAGGTTATAATGGTTATATTTAAATAGTAATATTAATAACATATCATGGTTTGTTAAAACTTAGTGTTACATATAACACAAGATAAACTCTGTGATGCATGTAATGTAAGATAAATTAGGTGTTTTGTTTAATGCAATATATCAAAAAAATTACTTTATTTGAAAAACAATTCATAAAAAATCAGGGTGTTACATTCTACACCCCTTAAAATGAATTTCACCCTCAAAATTCATCACTCTGATGCAAATAAATGAGGATAATTCTGCCTCATAATTTCCTCATGTTCCCATGTATCATCCTAAAACTGGTGGTTTTTACATAAAAATTTGATCAGGTGAGTGGTCTTGTTTCATATAACTTTCTATTTAGGATCAAGAATCTCTATTTTTTATTCCCCATAAGAAATATTTTTCTCCATTGGTACAACCAATAAGTTATTTAAATACGAAAGATTAGGTATGTACTTCCTTGGGAGAGATACATGGAACAAATCATAAAATTAAGAGAAGTTTGGTGCAAGTTCCGACCGATAGTCTACCATCCTAATATGATCAATAATTTCAAAGGAACTGATATAACTAGGGATTAGTTTTCCCTTCTTTCCAAATCCCATTTCCTTTTTCCATGGAGAAATTCTTAGAAACACCTTATCACCAACTTCAAATTTTAGATCATGTCAATGATTATAAACAAAACTTTTCTATTGATTTTTTTTCCAAAGTTAAGTGTTTTTGAATGGATCTAACTTTCTCTACCATTTATTCAACTATTTTAGGTCCCAATTGATTTGTTTCTCAAAAATCATTCTATAATATTGGATCTCTAAAATTATTTCCATAGAGGGATTCATAATGAGCCATTAGAATTCTTGAGTGAAAGATATTTTTGTAACAATACTAAATTAGAGGACGGTGTTGATACTAACTACCTTTAAAATCCAAGGAACAATATATCAACATATCTTTTTTGTTTTAAAATGTTCTATGAGTATAACAATTTATTTGAGGATGATACGTAATTCTAAAACTCAACTCCATATCAAGATCTTACTGACAACTTTTCTATAAATCCATAGTAAAACATGGATCTCTATTAGCTACAATTTAATGTGGTACTCCATATAGCCTTACCGCTTCCTTCATGTATATCCTGGAAAGATAATCCAGAGAGAAATATTCTCTGATAGCAATGAAGCGTGCTGAATTTTTAAGTAACTTGACTACAAACCATATAGAATTATGCTCTTTAGAAATTTTTGGGAGTCAAATGACAAAATACATCATGATTTTTCCCATTTACATTATGGTATAGGTAATGGATGTGACATCCCCTTGGAATTTTGTATCTTAGCCTTAACTTACTGACATACCATGAACCGAGATATAAACTCTGTGATATCTCTCTTCATGCCATCCCACCAGAAATATTATTTAAAATATCTATACATATTCATACTACTATGATTAATAGAAAATGAAGAACTATGATATTCCTCTAACAAATCCTTCTTCAAATATATCATGGGCAGAACACATACACAGTTCTTGAACCTTATCATTCCATCATGATCTAGGTCAAATTTAGGGAAATTTGTAACCTTGTTTTGTAGCTCTGCATCTTCCTTCTATGAAGCTTTAATCTTCACTTTGATAGATGGTTTAACATTCAATTGAGAAAGATAAGATTTCTACCATTCATTTAGTATTTCTATATACATCCATTTCAAAATCCATAAATATTGGATCTTTTGTGAACCTCATCATGGATAATCCAGCATGATCCTTTCGACTCAAAGCATCATCCACCTTGTTCGCTTTCCCTAGCCGGTAATGTATTGAGAAATCATAATATTTAATTAGATATATCCATATTATCTATTTCATATTAAACTCATTATGTGTGAATATATACTTTAATTTTTTTGATCATTATATATATTAGAATTTTCTCCGTAAATATAATTACTCCATATCTTTAATGCAGAAATTATAGTAGCTAAATACAAATCATTAGTTGGGTAATTTTTCTCATGAACCTTCAATTTTCATGAGCCATAAGACATAACCATGTCATTTTTCATGATAACACATCCCAATACCTTCTTGGATGCATCAATATATATTAAAAAACCTTATCCACTACAAGGTAATGTAATAACTGGTGTGATGAATAATATCTTTTTTAGTTCATTGAAATTTTCTTCACATTCTTATGTCCAGAGGAACTTGGATCCCTTTTGAGTTAACATGGTGATTAGATTAGATAGTCATGAGAAATTATCTACAAAAGTTTTATAATATCCATCTAAAACAAGAAAACTATAGATCTTAGTCACTATGGTTGGTCTGGGCCAACATTCAACAGTCACTGGCTTCAATGGATCTACTGATATACCTTTTATTGAGATTATATGACACAAAAATGAATCCCTTTGCATCCAAAATTAACATTTGTAAAATTTTCATATACTTTCTCCTTCCTTAGATTCTTTAGTAAAATCATCAACCTGATATTCCTTGCTCTTTGAATAAATAAAAATAATATCTATAAAGATTACCACAGACAGATCAAAGTAATCTCTAAAGAATCTATTCATTAAATCCATGAAGATAGTGGAGGAATTAGTAAGATATATTGAAATCACTATATATTCATAGTGTCTATAACTTGTACAAAATGTTATCTTAGGTATATACTCCTTATTTACCCTCAATTGATGATATCTAGAGTGAAGTTCAATCTTGGAAAATTATTGAGCTCCGTACAGTTGATCAAATAGGTCATTAACATGGGATAGATGATACTTGTTATTGATTGTGATCTTGTTTAGATCCTAATAATCAATTCAGAGTCACATCGATCCATATTCATTTTTAACACAAAGAGTAGGTGAACCCTAAGGTATCACACTTGTCTGAATGAATACCTTGGCAAGATTCTATTAGAGTTGCTTCTTCAATTCCTACAACTCAATCGGGGCCATTCTATAGAGTCTTGGAAATAGGTGTGTCACTAGGTATGAGTTATATTGAAAATTGAACTTCACGATTTGGTGTAATATTAAGAAACTCTTCCCAAAATATATCAACAAATTATCTCAAAATAGTCACATCATTGATGTTAAGTTTCTCCCCATCCATATTAGATAAACACCCTTCTGAATGGGAATCAAGATCCATACAATGGATGTGATATCCATTGGAAGTTCATACTTATATTTATATTTATAGAGGATTATAGGTTGGTTTGGAATATCAAATTTTAATTCCCTTACTCAAAAATTGATTTGGTATTTATTTAGTGAAAGTAAATCCATGCCTAAGATAACATGAAATTCAACCATAAGAAGAATGAAAGGATTTTTAGGAAGCACATTCCCAAAAAAGTCAATTAGAGAGGAATCATATACTTGAGATGAGATCATCTTAACATTAAGATTTTTCATTAATAATTATAAATCAAATAATTTGGTTAGAATCTTGATACCCTTATCAAATTATTTAGATATAAAAATTGGGTATATCCCAAGCCAAATAAAACATTAGCAATTCTAGAGTGGATGATAAGTGTATCTTTCACCACATCATTATACCACCCCTCATTATAAATAATAATCTCATGAGATTTACCCTTATCCATAAGCTTAAAAGATTGATGACATTGATTATTGTCATCAACCCTCAGATTTGAGAACTTGTTATCATAATGATCAAACTCATTGTAATTGAAACACTAATGTGTGGGTGGTGCATTCTATGAATATTTCTCATTAGTCATATCATTAGCTAACTTCTTCCCATCACATCAACATTTATCTGCTCTATGAACTTTTTTTCGACACTTAAATCATTTAGTATTCCTATTAAGACAATTTTATTCATGTTTCCTTCCACACTTAGAGCATGATTAAAATATCATCCTTTTCCCTCCATGGTTTTTAGAGTTTCCCTTAAATTCCATAATTCTTTTATTATCAATACCATACGATTGATGGGTCACTACAATATCCATTTCCACCTTAATATCATAATTAATGATTTCTTCATAGCTACTGAAGTCCCTTATGGATAACGCCCTCCATAGACATAGTTTTAATCCATTACATAATTGATCAACCTTACTTTTAGGATGGATGATAATTCTAGATGTGTATCTCGTAATTATTTTAAAATTTTCATCATAGGCACAAAAAAATCATCATCCTTAAATTTTAACTCAAGTAATTCCTTCTCCATTTTTGTATGAAGTATATGAGGGAACTAATTACTAAAAAATAAGATCTTAAACTCATATCACTCCATGAAGTTAATTTTTTCATGTTCCCTTATATTCTTTATGAGATTCCATCATTAATCTATTTCACCTTCCAAATGATAGAAAACCAAAATTATTTTTTCATGTTTTGAACACTAGATAATGGAAAATATATATTTATTGGTACTGATCCATTACTCAAAATATATAGGATTGGTGGATCCAATGAAGGAAGGTGGATGTTCCCTCATTAAGTACTCAAAAAAAAACATTGTCCCCTCCTTTTCTTATTTTGAAGTTCTGCATGATTCATAGATTGAGAAAGTTGAATGAGTATATCAATGATATTTTTCATTCAAGATCCCATATCATTTGGGTACATAGAAGGATGATCATTACACTATTGATTTCAATTATAATTAACACGATTTATTCAGGTTCTATCTATTTACTAAAACCAAAAAACATAGTGTAAGAAACAATAATCATATTAGGGATTCAAATAATCATGAAAAATCACTTATAGGATGTCTAAATCATGAAAAATTATTATTAATCTATGAAACCTTAGGTTTATCCTTGGTTATTCATAGTTATATTCAATTTATATCATTTATAATGGTTTATAAAGATTTTGGGAATTTCCAAAGCATATCCCCTAGGAGTGTCAAACCAGTTGTGCAGCAAGGCCTTTTGTTGTGCATGAGGTGATGATCAAGTATTGCTCAATGTTCTATTTTCAGAGTTATTACCCCTAGGTACCTATTTTATAGATCCAAAATAACTTATAATATATGGATAGGTATTTATTTTCTTTGAAACCATTCACTCTATCCATTACCAAAATTCTAGGACAGTTTCCTATACCTTGACTCATCCTTAGACTTATCCTTAGAGTTATCACTAAAATTTTCTCATCCTAGTTTCCAGAGGTTAACTGAAACTATCCTCTAATACCAAATATAACAACCCAAGATTATCATACATAGATATTACATATTGTTTGATAAATATTCATTACATTATACAAACACATGCCTAAGAATCATAAAAGTATAATACCTTTGGAAACTTGGACACATAAAAAACTGGTCCTTAAGTGAGATATGTCATCTCAAAATATTTTATTAATAACTATACCCTTATTATACATATCATACATAATACCTTTCTTCATATATTGGGGAAAGGAAACATAAGAAATGGTGAGATCAAATACTTAGTAAGGGTAAAATAGAGAGATATCAATATAACATGATCATATGGGTATGAGTACATGAGAATAACATATGAAAACCATATCATACATATCATAGATCATAAACATGATTAATTTACTATATCTTGGTAGTTTATAATACATAAATCACAATGGAATCAAAGAACTTGAGACATGAGAGAATAACATTGAAATAAGATATATATTTGTGGAATACACATAATCCTAGAAAATCTCATTTCAAGGATACCCACCAAGACATTCAAACATGATAGGATTGGGATCACCACCAATGCACCTACATCAGACTTGGGATAACCTCCCGTGTACCCTATTCTGAGCTTGGAATATCCTCTTATGTACCCTTTGAGATCACATAACATTAATCATTACCCAAATAATTGGAGGGAGATATTGGTCCCACTCATCACATAATGAAAATCATATATACATGTGGAACAAGATCATAAAACATTCATCATATCAGAAACCATTAAAAGAAAAGGGTTTCATAATCATTTCATCATTTCCTCAAAGTATAACCCATAGAAAAAGAAATGGGTTTCATAAGAATTTTATCATGGTATAACCTGTGGAAGAGAAATGGTTTTCATAAACATATTTTCATCATAAAATTAATCCATATAAATAAATAATAAGAATATTATCCTTGGTTCATATCCCTAGTAAAGCATAAGTAACATCAAAGGATTCCATATTATATGGAATATGAATTTTAAAGAAAAATCACCTGGAACATTTCTTGAAGAAAATATCCTTTCTTTGAAAATCACTTTTTTGAAAATAAAAAATTCATAAAGTATTATGGAAATAATTTTTTTTAAAATAAAATTAAAATAACTTATAAATAAACCTTTAAATAAAATAATGATCATGACTTTGGGAAATTTCCATTCATATTGTACACATTAAAACCATGATTTCTTTTATATTTTCGGTAAAATCAAAATGTGACATGTTTTTAAAATGGCATAAATATTCATTTTTATTTTTTTTAGAAAGTAAAAAAATGGTAAAAATTACTTTAAACAGTCATATAGAAACATTAAAACATTTTGTAATTTTTTTTATAAAACATAGACATAGAAGATAATGGGTTTTCGACCGAGGAGAGAAATAAAGTTAGTTTTCTATAAAAACATTCTTTTGAAATATTGAGTATATAAAGAGATAAAAATTATGGGAAAAACATATATTCTCATGAAATTACTATATTATAATAAAATTCATTAGTTTTTTGATATATGGATCATAATATTTTATCATCATAAATATAATCATAAACAAGTCTGTTAAACAATGAGATTGTAACATAAAATCTTTACCACTTTGGTAACATTGAATTGTATGCCCCATGAAGGAATAACATTAAATAAAACTTAAAATATCATTAGAATAAATAAATTCATTATATTACAT
The DNA here is from genome assembly GCA_963277665.1 of Viscum album. NCBI lineage: Eukaryota > Viridiplantae > Streptophyta > Magnoliopsida > Santalales > Viscaceae > Viscum > Viscum album. Next base: position 105,775,874 of record OY728141.1, read on the forward strand.
GACAAATGGTCTTTATATACTCCTCATAAAATAATATAGGTTCATAACATAACATATGTATCAAGGAATGGAAATTTAGACAAAAATCCCTTACCATAAGTCTTGGCTTCCTTCATTCAAATTAAAACCACCTATATAATAAATATAAGTTTATTATAAATATATTAAATAATTATAATTATATATATCATACTATATACAATTTAATTATGACCTTTTATGACCCATTTATTAACAATTTCATGTTAAAGTCATGTTTCAAGCAATAACTACTTTGTTTTTTGTGTATGTTTTGATTATTTATTTTTGGTCCCATTAAATTGATCATAGTTCCATAATATATATAATTTTAACCATGATATAAATATCATATATATTTAGTATATATGTATTTATTATGATCCATAAAAGTTTGAGATGGAAAATGAAATACACCATTTATGGAGACAGTAGGCCGCACACACACAGGAATATTGTTTCCATTTTCCTAAAGAAAATAATGAAATTAAGGTAATTAATATATCACAATTATAGAATAATTTTTATGACATATATATCACATATTTTCATTAAACCTATTCTTATTACATTCCATGTAAAGCGTTAACGAATCACATCACTTTGTGAGGTGGTAGTCCACCATACACATAAACGACATTATCATATTCCCATAAAATAGAAATTATTAAGGAACATGTGATATCATGATTAAAAAAGAATAATAATATTATAAATATCATATATAAACACTAAATACATCATTATATCCAGTCATTATAGGAGGTGATAGAAAATGAATAACATTTGTTCGTGAGGTGGTAGTTCACCGTACACATGAATGATGATTTTTTATCCCATTTTATGGAAGTGTAGATAGTTGTAAAGACCCGAAAATTTCAAGGAAAACTTTTTCTTAAATACTATGGAATTTTATGAGTCTGTGGTTTCTGACGACACTTGATTCCGAGGCCCAGTGTGCCCGGAATCAATTTATGAAGTTTTGTTCAGGTACGTTTAGTAAACGTACGTGCGGGTTTTTCTATCTTTTGAACCAGTGCTCGGAATTAAAATCTGAGGATACCGATGAACCCACATCGCTGATATTCACTTAAGGGGACCTTTACCGCAGTTGTGTTTTATGTGGGTTGAGAGTTAATATTCGGGGATTTATAATAAAATAAATAAAATTTGTAGCACACAATATTATTTATGGATGTTAGTTATTTCCTCCCAAGGGGAGTTAGAGGTGGGGCCCACACCCACATAACCTCCCATAAGAGGATATTTGTGAGGTGGGGCCCAAAAGTTCCCTAAACCTTTAATCTCCCCATAACTCCCCTTAACCCCATTAATACCCACCCTTTAATTAATTTGTTAACTCCTTTATTTTGAACTTTAAACTCTCCACCTCCCTCTCATTAAGTTTGCCAACACACTTAATTAATATCCTTATTAATTAATTGTCACATCTCCTCTTTTGAATTATTTTGATTTGCATGGAATTTCTTTAAAGTGGGAGAAGTCTATTATAATATTTGCATAGAAAATATTTTTTGTGGGGGAAACTATGGAGAATTAGAAGAGCTTCATTCTTCAATGAAGAACACCATCCTTCCAACAAAGAACCACCGAAGAATGATGACCGTCTCCTTCGATCTTCAGCTAAGACAAAGGAGAAGGAACTACCCACAAGGAACTCCGACAACGCGCCATCCTCGGATCCTTCTTACTCGAGAGGGTGCGGCTCAACCCTCTGCCGGGTCGGACCCGCCGAACCGGGTCAGGCCAACCCACCAGCCCACTGGGCTTAACGGGTCGGTCCCATTTTCACTTAAACGTGAATAACTTTAAGGCCACACGTCTGATCGACGTGCTATCTATGACATTGGGATGAACATTAAGAATTGGTCCTTTTGCGATACTCTAAGTGAGTTTTGGACAACTTTGAAAAACAGCTAGGTTTGGAACGAGTGTATTTCCAACAGGGCCCCTGGAACAGAAAAGCCAATATCTCTCAGACCAGGCGTCTGATTGACGCGCTGTCTATCACGTCGGGTTCCTTTTGATGAGACGGAACTTCGGGATACATCAACTCTGAACTTCATGATATTTGATGTATCAACCCCTTTGCTCGAGGACCGGACCCTCCCGGAATCGAGCGTGCTATGTGTGGGAACCCTAGAGCTGGTTGTGACTGCAATGACAACTTTACTGGAATCGTCCGTGGGTTCGATAGTGACGACAACTGTACTGGAATCCTCTGTGGGTTCGACAGCGATGAAAACTTTACTGGAATCCTCCGTGGGTTCGGGAGTGATGAAAACTGTACTGGAATCCTTTGTGGGTTCGGCAGCGACGACAACTGTACTCGAATCCTCTGTGGGTTCGGCAATGACGATGAATCAGTGACTACATCTGATCATCTCTATCTCTATACGAATGATGTATACCTATGTGAGATGAGTCTTGACTTTCAATCATTATCATTGATGTTATTGAATTCCTTCTTGTGTGGACTGGGTTGTGCTTGGGCTCGAGAGTTGGATAGGAACTGAGATTGTTAACTTAGGTATATGTATGGGCATATACCTAAGTAGAGTTGGTTGATACTTTATGATTGTATCATTCATTTTGTGTTTTATCCTTTGTGGATTCTGGAAGCCCTTCGGGGGTCTCAGGGTCCCTACTGAGTATCGTATACTCACCCCTACATGGGCTATGAACGAACTAAATTGAGTTGGATGCAGACGACGGACAACAATGATCTTGTTGGAGACTTGTGGAGCTGTACGGTACCAGGAGGTGGACCGCTTGACGAGACGTACACGGAGTAGACAGATGGACCTGAGGGGCTCAGAAGACCATCTGTACCCACCCTTCAGGTGGGATTCCCAGAGGATGACTCAGTGGTTGCTGTTTTAATGACTACTATTGTACTAGCTTTTTAGTTGTACTGTACTTACTGTTAGGCTTGTATTTCTGGCCCCTTCCCTTTCAACACTTACTTTTGTTTACAGTTCTGCTTAGTGCTTACTTCTGTTGTGTACTCTGTTGTGTTGTTTACTTTTATAAAGGCAATTCCTTCCCTTTTATTAGGATTTACTCCTTTGGTTCTAGTCACCAGCCCATGACCTATGGAAGGTGGGCTTGGGGTAGTCATGGAATAGGCCCCGAGGACGGGTCGTGACAAATTGGTATCAGAGAAGTCAGTTCTACCACAGAACTCGGGACTTTGATTATTCTTTTCAGTGAAGCAATAGTGTTAAGAGTATTGAGTGTGGTTATCAGTCCATGGAGTCCAGTGTTGGTGCGGAGGCCGACGTATCCATACACCAGGACCCTGACCTTTGATTTCCAACTCGGTGCACGAAAACACTGATTACATGTGTGTTTCAAAAGTTTTCTTTGTGATTACTTTGTGTCAGCTCACTAGGTATACTTTTTGACTGTGACGCACCTGTTTCTTTTCAGGATTCCCCCACAAAGGCAGCCAGCTAGGGTTCTTAGTTACGTGCGAGATGGTAGCCCACCGAGCGACAAGGCCTCGATGCAGGGCCCCATCATAGAGGAGGCACCAATGGTACTATTACCCACTGATCCACCGATATTACCAGCTCCAGCTGCAGATATTTTATGCCGCTTGAGCACGTTGCATGAGTTTCAGTGATAGAGGCCACCCAGGTTCCGTAGATAGACAGACCCACAGGTAGCCAAGGATTGGCTGGAGGCTGTTGTTAGGGTTTTTAGATTAGTGGGGACACTAGATGATCTTATGGTGATCCTTTCTATGAGTCTCCTGCACATAGCAGCAGGTAGATGGTGGAGATTGATGCTCCAGGTTCACGACGAGGCATATCTAATTTTGACAGACTACGAGAGTCTCTTCCTCTCGGAGTTTTTTCCCACCACCCTTCGTGGGGTGTGGATCCAGGAGCTCCTTCATCTGCGGCAGGGCAACATGACAGTAGATCAGTACTCAGCGAGGTTTACTGACCTCTCATGATACTCCACAGATATGGTATGAGACCCTTTCTTTGGGGCCCAGACCTTCAAGTAGTGACTCAGGCACGAGATCAGAGCTTCGACGATTCCCATTCACATCCCAACACATGTGGGGGGGCTAGACCAAGCTCTTCTCGTGGAGAGTTTTCTCGCTGAGCAGACACTGGTGGTGAGACCATCCACAGGGCGATACGTAGCAGAGTATTCAACAGCTGTCAGTAGACAGATGTCACAGAGGTCCAAGAGGACCAGGCCATCAGGTGGGTGACCTCAGGATACAGTTTTGGTTGTGCGAGGCACCTGAAATAGTGCCAGCTATACAAGGAGCAGGCAGTGCTATGCATGCAGCAGACAAGGTCACATGGATCGAGACTATCCGACCCACCATGAAGACGAGCTGTAGACAATGGAGGGACCTACCAGGTAGAGGAAGAGGTTTGACTGTGGCGGTCCACCGGGAGCAGGCGGACGAGGCAGAGGAGCTGGCCAAGCAGCAGGTGGTGGACGACGTTTCGAGGCTCTACCAGCACTACCACTAGGAGGACCATCCCGACCTTAGGGGGTTGGAAGATAGGGGCAGGCTCAGATCCAAGTAGTCGAGGCCTACGACCACGGTGCACCTGTGATGATTTGAGGTACTATCTGTTTCTACTCCACTCTTGTTGCAGTGCTTATAGACATAAGAGCGAGTCATTCTTTTATTATCATTGCCCTTGTTTAGAGCTCGGAGATTCTGACAGAGTCATTGTCTCGATCCTTATGGATAGAGACTCCTACGAGAGTAGTCTCAATGATTACTCACTGGTGCCAGTAGTGTGAGCTTATTCTAGGATACAAGAGCTTCAGCTGGGATCTTCTTGTAGTGGTGTCGAGGCCTTAGGACGTTATCTTGGGTATGGACTGGTTGCCTATAGTCTATGCTCAGATCGACTGCATTAGGTGCAAGGTGCAGTGTATCCGCGTGGATGGGAGCAGGTTCACCTTCACCGGTGAGAAGGGATACTTTACAGCACAGGATGGACTTTCTCAAAGGAGAGGGCAGCCGATCACACATCAGTTGCCTAGTCTCATCCTTGGAGCAGTTGATGTGCAGAGTCCAAGATTTCTTGTTATGGTGGATCAGTATGCAGACATTTTTCCTGAAGACGTTCTAGGACTACCTCCTCGAGAGAGGTAGACTTCTACATTGACCTTTACCCCGGGACAACATCAATATCTACTCCAGCATATCGAATGGCTCCCGCTGAGCTTCGTGAGCTGTGGGTACAACTAGAGGACTTGCAGGGAAAGAGATTTATCCGACCCATTGTTTCACCCTAGGCTTCTCCGATTTTGTTTCCCAAGAAAGCATATGGGAGATTGAGACTGTGTGTCGACTACCGTCACCTGAATCAGGTGACTGTGAAGAAAAAGTACCCACTCTTGAGTATTAACGACCTCTTTGATTAGCTCAAGGGAGCACAATGGTTCTTGAAGATAGACCTCAAGTCAGGCTATCACCAGCTCAGAGTTTGAGATGAGGATGTGAAGAAGACGACCTTCAAGTGTCGGTATGGCCACTAAAAGTTCTTGGTTATTCCTTTCGGTGTAACCAATGCTCCAACAATGTTCATGAGTCTCATGAACAAGATCTTCCAGCCTTAACTCGATCGATTTGTCATAGTTTTCATCGACGACATATTGATTTACTTGACCTCTGAGGAGGATCACGCCTACCACTTGTGGGTTGTGCTGGATACACTCTGAGAGCACCAAATTTATGGTAACCTCTCGAAGTGCCAGTTTTGGATTCGAGAGGTTCATTTCTTGGGACATGTCATCTCGGAGGCTGGAGTAGTAGTGGATCCAGCGAAGGTTGAGGTAGTGCTTTCTTGGAAGCCACCTATGAGTGTGACGGAGGTGTGGAGTTTCCTAGGTCTGGATGGATACTATCAGAGATTTGTTCCAGAATTCTCCAGAGTTACAACACCTCTTTCAGCTTTGACAAAGAAGGGAAAACCCATCATGTGGTTAGATAGATTTCAGAAGAGCTTTCAGAAGCTGAGACAAATATTGACCAGTGCACCCATCTTGAGGCTACTAGAGGAGGGCGTTGGGTATGTAGTTTACTGCGAATCATCAGGGACCGAACTCAGGTGTGTCCTGATGCAGGAGCAGGTGGTGATCATATATGGTTCACAGCAATTGAGACAACATGAGAAGAACTATGCTACCCATGACCTGAAGTTAGTAGCAGTCGTCTCCGCCTTGAAGTTGTGGCGACACTATCTGATGGATGAGCGCTTTACACTCTACTCTGACCACCAAATTCTTAGGTACATCTTCTCGCAGAAGGACTTGAATCTGAGATAGCGGTGATGGCTCGAGTTCCTCTAGGATTATGACTTTGAGATAGTCTACACTCATGGGAAGGGGAACATTGTAGCTGATTCTCTCAGAAGGAGATCGGGCATTCAACTGCTAGGAGAGGCAATAGAGTAGCTAGCTGCATTGCAGATATCCTTTGTGGATATTGATGGAGAAGCCTTTCTTTAGTCTCTCACAGTCACTTCTCCACTTCTTCATCAAGTCCGGGAGGCACAATGTGGGGACGTTGACTGTGAGACACGGAGTGCTCAGATATCCTTAGGGTAGGCACCTGATGGATTTTATGAAGGAGGGGAGCACACCATCCTCTTTAGGGGATGTACCATGGTACCAGTTTCACTACAGGAAGAGGTAATGATGGATTTTTACACTTTCCCTCTAGCGGTACATCCAAGAGTGGTGAAGATGTACTAGGACCTCAGACGACAACATTGGTGGCTGGGTATGAAGAAGGTTGTAGCAGAGTTCATTTCACGATGCCTCACTTGTCAATAAGTGAAGGTGGAGCACCAGGTACCAGTAGGCTTGGTACAACCCTTAGAGGTCCCAAAGTGGAAGTGGGATGGGATATCCATGGATTTTATGATGGGGCTTCCATGTACATCCAGAGGGAACAATTCTATCTGGGTGATCATTGACCGACTCACCAAGTCGGCCCACTTCCTAACAATCAGAGAGCAGGGCTCAGTAGAGAGCTTGGGACGCCTCTACATTTCGGAGATCATACGGCTTCATGGTGTTCCATTGACTATCGTTTCCAATCGAGATGCTCGATTCACTTCCCGACTATGGAAGGGGTTACAGGAGGCTTTTGGGATGCAACTACGTTTGAGCGCTGCCTTCCATCCTCAGACGGATGACCAGACAGAGAGAACCATTCAGACTCTTGAGGACATGCTCCGTGCATGTGTCCTTGAATTTGGTCGCAGCTGGGAGGGTCATTTACTCTTGGTGGAGTTTGCGTACAACAACAGCTACCACTCCAGCATCAGGATGGCACCATACGAGGCACTGTACGACCGACCTTGCAGATCACCTATGTGCTGGACTAACCCTGGGGAGTCAGCACTTGTAGGACCAGAGATGGTTCAGGCTATGACAGAGAAGGTTCTGATCATCCAGAAGTGGATGAAGACTGCACAGAGCAGACAGAAGTCCTATGCTGATAGGAGACGGAGACCACTGGAGTTCGAGGATAGCGACCACGTCTTTTTATGGGTCTCACCTCGACAGGGTCTATAGAGATTTTGATGGGGTGGAAAGTTATCTCCACAATGCATCGGACCTTTCCAGGTCCTCAGTAGAGTAGGCGAGGTCGCTTACCGCCTAGCCCTTCCACCTCAGTTGCACCGGGTGCATGATGTCTTCCACGTATCTCAGCTGAGGAGATATGTGCATGACCCGAACCACATCATTGACCACATAGAGCTGGACATCGATGATGGGGAAACATTCACGGAGGTCCCGATAGAGATCAAGGATTGATAGGAGCGGGTCCTACATGGACGGTCGATTCTTCTGGTGCGCATTCGCTGGGAGCACGGGAACCTCCAGGAGAGCACTTGGGAGCGGGAGGCTCAGATGCGAGCTCAGTACCCCCATTTGTTTCCCTAGTATGTGTTGTAGATTTATGGGGACGTAAAGCCTTGAGGTGGGAGTAATGTGAAGACCCGAAAATTTAAATGATTTTTTTCTTAAATACTTTGGAATTTTACTAGTTTATGGTTTCTAACAGCACTTGATTCTGAGGCCCGGTGTGCCCAGAATCAATTTTTGAAGTTTTGTTAGGGTACGTTCAGTAAACATACGTGTAGGTTTTTCTATATTTTAAACCGGTGCTCGGAATTAAAATTTGAGGGCACCGATGTACTCACAACGCCGATATTCTCTTAAGGGGACCTTTACCACAGTTGCGTTTTATGTGGGTTGAGAGTTAATATTTGGGGATTTAGAATAAAATCAATAAAATTTGTAGTAAACAATTTTATTTATGGATGTTAGTTATTTTCTCCCAAGGGGAGTTAGAGGTGGGGACCACACCCACATAACCTCCCATGAGAGGATATTTTTGAGGTGGGGCCCACACGTGCCCTAAACTATTCATCTCCCCATAACTCCCCTTAACCCCATTAACACCCCCTTTAATTAATTTGTTAACTCCTCTCTTTTAAATTTTAAACTCTCCACCTCCCTCTCATTAAGTTTTCCAAAACACTTAATTAATATCCTTATTAATTAATTGGAACATCTCCTATTTTGAATTATTTTGATTTGCATGGAATTTCTTTAAAGTGGGAGAAGTCAGTTATAATATTTTCATATAAAATATTTTTGGTGGGGGAACCTCGGGAGAATTAGAAGAGCTTTGTTCTTCAACGAAGAACACCATCTTTCCAATGAAGAACCACTGAAGAATGACGATCGTCTCCTTCGATCTTTGGCCAAGCCAAAGGAGAAGGACCCACCCACAAGGAATGCCGACGATGCGCCATCCTCGGCTCTTTCTTCATCGAAATCAATGAGTTTACACCATCTCCCCACAACGCCGTCTTCCGCGACGACTAACTACCGCAGAATTTATTTCGAGGTAGGGGTTTGTACAATTTTAAGTGAATATTTGTACCTTGTTCTTCATTGAATTTTCTGATTTATATTCGGCCAACTGCTACCGCCAAACGTGGAGGGCGCGAGCCAAACGCACATGGCCCGATGAACCTCCATAGTCTCTTTTGTTTATGATGGATACCATGTTAGAAAGGTGGTGACGAGCGAAGGCAGCGACCACGTTCCGGCCTCATGAAGAAGAACTGCGACTAGTAACCGCGGTCCGCTCTACCGAAGGAGAATCGGCCGGAAAAAGCCGGCCGGGCCGAAGGGAGACTAAAGCACCGCGCTGCGGAGAACCACGGGCCGCACTACATGGGCCGCTTCGGCGGAAAACCGGCCGGTTCATCAGTCGGCCGAGATGAAGGAGCCGCGACATCGACTGGTGCCACACCGAAGGACCGCGGCCCGCCCGTGCGGGCCGCCCGCACTGGGAAGACCGACCAGCTTCCGCTGGCTGGATAGGAGGGTGGCGCCACTTGGCACCACTGGTTCTGGAGATCAGCCCCCCACAGTGCTTGGCCAGTTGAGCCGAGCCACGACCAGCCGGTCCAGGCCGCGCCGCGCCGCACTGGGCCAGGCTGGGCCGGGCCGCACCCTCTCGGGCTGAGCCGCACCCTCTCGGTCCGGGCCGCGCCCCACTAGGCTGGGTCTCGCACTTCACCGGGCCAGTCTGACCCTCTATCGGGTCGGACCCGCCGAACCAGGTCGGGCCGACCCACCAGCCCACTGGGCTTAATGGGTCGGACCCATTTTCACTAAAACATGAATAACTTTAAGACCGTGCGTCTGATCGTCGCGTTGTCTGCGATATTGGGACCCTCGAGACGAAGTGGTCCTTTTGAGATAGTCTAAGTGAGTTTTGGACAACTTTGGAAAATGGCCAGGTTTGGAACGAGCGTATTTCCAACTGGGCCCCTCAAACGGAAAAGCCAATATCTCTCAGACCAGGTGTTCAATTGATGCGCCATCTGTCACGTCGGGTTACTTTTGGCGAGATGGAAATTCGGGATACATAACTCTGTACTTCATGATAGTTTATGTATCGACCCCTTTTCTCGAGGAGAGGACCCTCCTGGAATTGAGCGTGCTGTGTGCAGGAACCCTAGAGCTGGCTGCGACTGCAACGAAAAGTGTACTGGAGTCCTCCGTGGGTTCGGCAGCGACGGAAACTGTACTGGAATCCTCCATGGGTTCAGCAGCGATGACAACTATACTGGAATCCTCTGTGGGTTCGGCAGTGAGGACAACTGTACTGGAATCCTCCATGGGTTCGGCAGCGACGACAACTGTACTGGAATCCTCCTTGGGTTCGGCAGAGATGATGAATCAGTGACTACATCTGATCATCTCTATCTATATAAGAATGATGTATACCTGTGTGAGCTGAGTCTTGACTTTCAATCATTATCATCGATGTGATTTACTTCTTTCCTGTGTGGACTGGGTTGTGCTTGGGCTCGAGAGTTGGAGCCGAACTGAGATTGTTAACTTAGGTATATGTATGGGAATATACCTAAGTAGAGTTGGTTGATACTTCGTGATTTTATCTTTCCTTTTGTGGTTTATCCTTTGTGGATTATAGAATACCTTCGATGGTCTTGGGGTCCCTACTGAGTATCGTATACTCACCCCTGCACGGGCTATGCCCGCACTACGTTGTGTTGGATGCAGACGACGGACATCACTGATAGTGGTGGAGACTTGTGGAGCTGGACGGTACCCGGAGGTGGACCACTTGACGAGACATACACGGAGCAGATAGACGGACCCGAGGTGCTGAGGAGACCATTGGTACCCACCCTTTAGGTGGGATTCCCAGAGGAAGACTTGGTGGTTGTTGTTTTACTTACTACTGTTGTACTAGCTTTTTAGTGGTCCTGTACTTACTGTTGGGCTTGTATTTTCGGCCCCTTCCCTTTTAGCACTTACTTTTGTTTACAGTTCTACTTAGTGCTTACTTCTGTTGCATACTCTGTTATGTTGTTTACTTTTATAAAGGCAATGCCTTTCCTTTTATCAAGATTTACGCCTTTGGTTCTAGTCTCCAGCCCCTGGCCTATGGAAGGTGGGCTTGGGGTAGTCATGACACAAGCCCCGAGGATGGGTTGTGACAAATTGGTATCAGAAGAGTCAGTTCTACCACAGAACTTAGGACTATGATTATTCTTTTCGGTGAAGCAATAGTCTTAGGAGTATTGAGTGTGGTTATCAGTCCAAGGAGTCTAGTGTTGGTGCGGCGGCCGACATATCCATACACCAGGACCCTGACCTTTGATTTCAGACTTGGTGCATGAAAACACTAATTACATATGTGTTTCAAAATTTCCTTTGTGATTACTTTGTGTCAGCTTAAGAGGTATATTGTTTGACCGTGGAGCATCTGTTTCTTTTTAGGATGGCCCCATGAAGGCAACCAGCTAGGGTTCCGAGTTACTTGCGAGATGGTAGCCCACCGAGTGACGAGGCCTCGGTGTAGGGCCCCATCACAGTGGAGGCACCAGCGGTACCATTACCTGCTGAGCCACCAATACTACCAGCTCTAGCTACAGAGAGTGAACGCCGCTTGAGCTGATTTGCATGAGTTTCAGAGACAGAGGCTGCCCAGGTTCCGTGGAGAGACAGACCCACATGCAGCCAAGGATTGGCTGGAGGCTATCATCAGGGTTTTCAGATTAGTGGGGGCACTAACTGATTTTATGATGATCCTTCTTACGATTCTCCTGAACACAGTAGAAGGTAGATGGTGGATCTTGATGCTCCAGGTGCATGATGAGGCATATCTACTTTGGACAGACTTTGAGAGTCTCTTCTGCTCAAAGTTTTTTCCTGCCACCCTTCGTGCGGTGTGGATACAGGAGTTACTTCATATGCGGTAAGGCATCATGACAGTAGCTCAGTACTCAGCAAGGTTTACTGACCTCTCACGATACTCCATAGATATGGTACGAGACCCTTTTTTCAGGGCCCAGACCTTCGAGCATGGACTCAGGCACGTGATCAGAACTTCGACAATTCCCCTCAGCATCCCAACACAGGAGGGGGTGCTGGATCAAGCTCTTCTCATGGAGAGTTTTATCACTGAGCAGACACCAACGATGAGACTCTCCATAGGGTGACACGTAGTAGATTCTTCTGTAGCCAGTAGTAGACATATGTCGCAGAGGTCCAAGCGGACCAGGCCATCAGGTGGGTGACCTCAGGATACAGGTTCGGTTGTACGGGGCACCCGAAACAGAGCCAGCTATATGAGGATCAGGCAGTTCTATGCATGCGGCAGATAGGGTCACATGGCTCAAGACTATCCGACCCACCATGCGGACGAACAACAGATAGTGGAGGGACCTCCCATGCAGAGGAATAGGTTCGACCATGGTGGTCTGCTGGGAGCAGGAAGACGAGGCAGAGGAGCTGGCCGAGCAGCGGGTGGTGGATGACATTTCGAGGCTCTACCACCACCACCACCAAAAGGACCACCCTGACCTCAGGGGGCTGGCAGACAAGGGCAAGTTCAGCTCTAGGCATTCAAGGCCTACGAACATGGTGCACCTGAGATGATTTGAGGTACTATCTGTGTCTACTCCACCCTTGCTGTAGTGCTTATAGACATAGAAGCGAGTCATTCTTTTATTGTCGCTGTCCTTGTTTGGAGCTCAGAGATTCCGACGGAGCTATTGGCTCGATACTTATGGCTAGAGACTCCTACGGGAGCAGACTCGATGATTACGCACTGGTGCTGGCAGTGTGAGCTTACTCTAGGAGACGAGAGCTTCGGTTGGGATATTCTTGTAGTGGTGTCAAGGCCTTACGACGTCATCTTGGGTATGGACAGGTTGTCTACAGTCCATGCTTAGATCAACTGCATTAGGCGCAAGGTGCGGTGTATCCGCATGGATGGGAGAAGGTTCACCTTCACCGACGATAAGGGGACTTTGTAGTGAAGGATGGACTTTTGAAAAGGATAGGGAATCTGATCACACATCAGTTGGATAGTCTCATCCTTGGAGTAGTTGATGTGTGAAGTCTGAGATTTCTTATTGTGGTGGATCAGTATGCAGATGTTTTTCCTGACGACGTTCTAGGACTACCTCCTCGCAGAGAGGTAGACTTCTGCATTGACCTGTACCCCGGGACAACACCGATATCTACTCCAACATATCGGATGGCTCTTGCCGAGCTTTGTGAGCTATGGGTATAGCTGGAGGACTTGCAGGGAAAGGGATTTATCTGACCTAGTGTTTCACCCCGGGCTTCTCCGATTTTGTTCACCATGAAGGCGGATGGGAGATTACGACTATGTGTCGACTACCGTCACCTGAATCAGGTGACTGTGAAGAATAAGTACCCACTCCCGAGGATTAAATACCTCTTTGATCAGCTCAAGGGATCACGATGGTTCTCGAAGATAGACCTCAGGTCGGGCTATCACCAGCTCAGAGTTCGAGACGAGGATGTGCAGAAGACGGACTTCAGGTGTCGGTATGGCCACTACGAGTTCTTGGTTATGCCCTTCGGCATAACCAACACTCCAGAAGTGTTCATTAGTCTCTTGAACAGGATCTTATAGCGTTACCTCGATCGATTTTTTGTAGTTTTCATCGATGAAATATTGATTTACTTGACCACTGAGGAGGAGCATGCCTATCTCTTGCGGGTTGTACTGGATACACTCCGAGAGCACCGGCTTTATGGTAAGCTCTCGAAGTGCCAGTTTTGGATTCGAGAGGTTCATTTCTTGGGACACGTCATCTCAGAGGCTGGAGTAGTAGTGGATCCAGTGAAGATTGAGGTAGTGCTTTCTTGGAAGCCACCCAGGAGTGTGATGGAGGTGTGGAGTTTCCTGGGTCTGGCTGGATACTATCAGATATTTGTTCTAGACTTGTCCAGAGTTGCAGCACCGCTTTCAACTTTGAAGAAGAAGGGAAAACCCTTTGTGTGTTCAGATAGATGTTAGGAGAGATTTTAGGAGTTGAGATAGAGATTGACCACTGCGCCCATCTTGAGGCTACCAGAGGAGGGTGTTGGGTACATAGTTTATCGCGCCGCACCGGGCCGGGCCGGGCCGTGCCCTCTCGGGCCGGGCCGCGCCCTCTCGAGCCAGGCCGCACCCCACCGGGCTGGGTCACGCGCTTCACCAGGCTTGTTCGACCCTCTACCGGGTCGGACCCACCGAACCAGGTCAGGCCGACCCGCCATCCCACTGGGCTTAACGGGCCGGTCCCGTTTTCACTTAAACGTGAATAACTTTAAGACCACGTGTCCGATCGATGCACCGTCTGCGACATTGGGACCCTCACGACAAATCAGTACTTTTGATATAATCTAAGTGAGTTTTGGATGAATTTGGAAAATGTTCGGGTTAGAACGAGCGTATTTCCAACCGGGCCCCTGGAATGGAAAACCAATATCTCTCAGACCGGGCGTCCGATTGACATGCCGTCTGTCGCGTCGGGTTCCTTTTGACGTGACAGAACTTCAGGATACATAAAATCTGAACTTCATGATAGTTGATGTATTGACCCCTTTTCTCGAGGATCAGACCCTCCCGAAATCAAGCGTATTGTGTGCGGGAACCCTAGAGCTGGCTGTGAATACAACGACAACTGTACTGGAATCCTCCATTGGTTCGGCAGCGATGACAACTATATTGGAATCCTCTGTGGGTTCGACAGCAACGACAACTATATTGGAATTCTCCATGGGTTCGGCAACGATGAAAACTGTACTGGAATCCTCTGTGGGTTTGGCAGTGACAACAACTGTACAGGAATCCTCTGTGGGTTCAGCATCAAGGATGAATCAGTGACTACATCTGATCATCTCTATCTCTATACGAATGATGTATACCTGTGTGATCTGAGTCTTGAATTTCAATCATTATCATTGATGTGATAGACTTCCTTCCTATGTGGACTGGGTTGTGCTTGGGATCGAGAGTTGGAGCCGAACTGAGATTGTTAACTTTGGTATATGTATGGACATATACCTAAGTAGAGTTAGTTGATACTTCGTGATTGTATCTTTCCATTTGTGGTTTATCCTTTGTGGAGTCAGAGAGACCTTCGGGGGTCTCGGGGTCCCTACTGATTATCGTATACTCACCCCTGCACGGGCTATGCCCACACTACGTTGTGTTGGATACAGACTACAAAAAACACTGATCGTGGTGGACACTTGTGGATCTAGATGGTACCCGGTGGTGGACCGCTTGACGAGATGTACACAGAGTTGACAGACGGACCTGAGGTGCTGAGGAGACCATCTGTACCCACCCTTCTGGTGGGATTCCCAGAGGACGACTCAGTGGTTGCTGTTTTACTTACTACTGTTTTACTAGCTTTTCAGTTGTATTGTACTTACTATTGGGCATGTATTTCCGACCCCTTCCCTTTCAGCACATACTTTTGTATACAGTTCTGCTTAGTGCTTACTTTTATTTCATAATCTGTTGTGTTGTTTACTTTTATAAAGGCAATGTCTTCCCTTTTATTAGGATTTATGCATTTGGTTCTAGTCACCAGCCCCTGACCTATGGAAGGCGGGCTTGGGGTAGTCACGACATGTGCCCTGAGGACGGGTTGTGACAATGGTTGTGGGTAATTAACTTAACATAATAAAATATAATTAAATGGAAGATACTGAGGTTATTTATTATCATTTTTTAAAAATAATTTAAGGAGTTTGAGGAATAAATAAAATAAAAATTCTTGTTGAAGAACGTTACCTCTTCTTCAGGTAACCTCCTTTGGTTTGCACCAAAAGACTTTTATGTTAGATTTATGACCAAAATAAATATTCAAGGATGAGAGGATACAATTAAGGAAGTTATTTTGGTAGGTAGTTTCCAAACCAAATGGTTTTTTATATGGTAATAGGATAAGATAGAGTGTGGCCTTTTATATGTGAGGTGAGTGACACACCTATAATTTTTAAAAAGAAAAATGGTGTTCCCATGTTTTTCACATGCCAAAAGGCTCAAAATGGGAAATTATAAAAAATATAAGATATAAGGGAAAAATATGTCCAGAAAATTGGTTTTGGAAAACTTTTTGGGAATATTTAACCCTTGTCTTTTTAATTAAGCCCTGATAAACCCATTTTTACCTTAACTATGATAAATATTTTTTACTATTAATTATGAATAGAAATTAATTTAAAATTATTAGATAATATAAATTATTATTATTAAAAATATAAAATCATTTTTTATAAATTCAATTCATATAAGTGGAAAATTTTAATTTAAAATTAACCTCGTAGACATGATGAGAAAGGAGGGTTTCAAAGAGAAAATGTTCAAAAGTTTTAAAAAACTTTATTTCAAAATTTGATATGAAAATGAATAAAATAACCTAAATTGGATAAATAAATAAATAAATAAAATTTAACTAATTTTATATTCAAAACCATTTTAAAACAAAAAATAACCTTATAAATTCTTTAAACAAAAAGGAATTTTTCAATGAAAACCAGTATTTTTCACCATTCATCAAAAAAAAATATTTTCAGAAAAACCACAAAAAATCACCCTAATATAATTTTTATATGATGATTTAAAAAATTACATTCATTTTTTAAAATTAATTTTTTAATATTTTCAAATTTTACTTTTATTATTTTTTCACAAAATGCAATATTTTTTTGAGAAAATTGTTTTTTGAAAACATATAAATAATTTTCTAAAAATTAATAAATTTTTATCAGTAGGTTTTATTTATATAAAAACATTATGCATAATATTTAAAGAGTAGTTATTACTATTGATACCTATAAGTTTAATGGCTAGGTTATAATGGCCACATTTAAATAATAATATTAATAATACATCATGGTTTGCTAAAATTCAGTGTTGTGTGTAACACATGCTCAACTCTATATTTCATGTAATGTAAGATAAACTCAATTTTTCATGTAATGTAATATATCGATGAAATTTACTTTTTTTGAAAAAATAATTCTTAAAAAATAGGGGCGTTACATTCCCTATGTTTGAATATGTTGCATCTCAATCATAATAATCATAGTGATTCACCATGAACTCTAAGATCATGTGAGTCATTCTCAGTGTGGGGAATAAGTGATAACTAGGATATTATCTAAATCTCACAAGATTTCATGATAGGAAAAATACAATGGAAATTTTCATCCTGGTTCAAGTAGTAATTTATACACAAGTTTGTCTCTTATGTAGTGAGAAGAGGTTGAGAGTGATGAAAATACCTAGGTGGGACTAGGATAAAAGATCCAAAAATTACTATATATCCTGCTAGAAAAGGAATCAATATACACGTAATTATTTAATTATGAGTGAATTTTTACCTATGGGTAGGCTGATAGGAGTTTGAATCCATACACTTATGATTCAAACATGGATATAGATCTTATATAAGTGAGTCAAGCTAGAAAAGGTAGTCCACTATAATAAGTTCAAGGTTTTTTAGATCAGAACAAATTTCATGTAATTTAATGTCATGAAACCATGAATAAGGAAGTAATTTTTCCTTGATGCCATCTGGTAAATGGGAAAAAGATATGCATCAAGGCTCCCACAATGATCTGGTTATCATGTTAGGAGAAATGGATTGACAGTAACGTGGATTTATGGCTAGGACCATGATGGAATATACATGTATCACTATGTATCCTAAATCATTAGGAATCAATATGAGTGTATTTATTATGATATAAGTTTCATACACATGTCTGGATATTAGGGATGAAAAGGCGGTATTTTTGTTTGTACAAGTTAACAAAAGGGTGAAATTATGCATAGAAATTACAATACATGTCAAAATTTCATGTCAAGGCAGAAGTATATGAAGATGGACCATTCTGATGAGTTCAAAGTCCTATAGATCATAATCAATATCATGTAGTTTAATTTCATGATATAAGGACCAACTTTTAAGAATTTTAAAGTCTTTTAGAATATACTTGATGAGGAATATGGTTTAAGGCCTTGATGTTTGGACCAATGTGTTACGTAGTTTATGTTATTGTGATGAATACCATGAATATATAGTCTAATATAATATGGTGAGGACATTTTTTTAGTTTTATGTCATGAAACAAGGAAAATGTTTATTAGTTTTACGTCTTGCAAAAAAGATGTTGGTGTTATGTAATTTATGGTCTTACAGCTCAAACCAGTACAATAAAGTTTATCATCATATGGTAGGGACATTGGTTAAGTAATGAAAAATTATGAAAATTATTTCTTGAGAAATATTTTATTGGTCGGGGGTTTGATACACTCTTCGTTCATGGTTTACAAGGAGTAAGCTCTTTTGGTGGTGACCTCGTGTATCGTGTAAGGTCCCTCCCATTTTCTTTTTTAAGTGTTGGAAAATTCTTCCTATGGATCAATAGAATTTTTAGAGCTACCAAAAAATCCCATCAAATGAATGAATTAAGACTAAATTTCTTATTGAAGGCTTGATCAACTCAATTATGATGGATTTCTAGGTTGTGTAGTTTGCACAACCTTTTCTCATATAGTTTCTCCAACTCATCAAACCACCATTATGACTGCTCATTGTAAAAAAATTAATTATATGTGGAGTCTCTAAGTGAAGGTAATTGGACCTCAATGGGTAAAACTTTCTCACATTTATAAGAGAATATGGGGTCACACATGTAGCATTAAGGGTTGTGGTGTGGTAGGCCCACAAACCAAGAAGGGGTTTATTTGGACAATAATTTTTGTTCCTATCTACAGTATTCTAAAGGATATTTGATAGATCTATGTTAAAAGACCCCATCTTACCATTTATTGTTGTATAATATCAGTACATAACATCCCGACCTAGATGCCACTAAAATGGTTCCCTGATTCGATTGGTTATGAGGCCTCATGAATCCCTCCCCGTATTCCAAATACTACCAAATAGTAGTGAGGCCCTAGGGCGTGGTAGTGGGGAGACTATACCCTAATATCAGAGTAATAAAATAGTGGATATTGCTAAGTATCATACATAATAGTAAATAAAATAGTGAAGAAGTAGTAAATTAACTGAAATAGAACATGCTTTAATTATAAATGAAGTGATATAAAATACTGAACAACTATTCCATACGTAAAACACCAGTCACCCACTAGGATAACCATAAAAATACAAGCATAAAAAAGAAACTTAAATAAAATTATAGGGATCTAAAAATAACTCTGATTCAGACAACATACCTGGTCTCCAAACACTGTTTAACTGCACCATCCTGATCAGAAGAACCCACACAAGCAGCTCTTCTTGATCATAAAACTATAGACCACATTCCTATCCACCATAAAATTTTCCTCAACCTGAAAAGAAGACATAATTTCTAAACTTACATTGAGGTTCACGTTTAGAGGTGATAAATAATCTCATTAGGCCACCCCAATGATGAACATATAAATACGCTTCTATAAGTTCATACAAAAGCAATAAGCTTAGCCTAGCCAATACATTATTAACAAGCTAAGTAAAACCAATAAATATGAAACCACAGTGGAATCCCAGGTTTGTAATCCCAGTCAACTGGGAAAGTTCCCCCATGGATGTCCATATCTATATTCATATACATGTATAGTACCATACCTATACATATATACCTAAATATGAATATTCATGTGTAAGGTGAATGAAATAACGTAAAACTAAACAATAGTCAATCCTTGGGTCTGTAATCCCAATCACCTAGAAATCATATGCAAGGGAATTGAGCTAGATGTCATTCCACTCAAACCGTGTATCATTAAGTTGATCACTAGATCCATAATCCTAGTCGACATATACATGCTTCATCCAATGCTGAAAATATTTCTGATCAAGATACATCACCACGGGGGGATACACATCCTACACCTAGGTTCATCCGTACTCGCCTACAATCATTGTAAAGAAGGATTGTAGGAAATTAAATTTGGAAATCCTGTAAATGGACAAGATCTATACTCCATTCTACTCATTACATGTAAATCCATTCCAATATATGATCCCTAGGTCCTGGTCCATAAGCATTCAAGACATTATGACTCGGATGAACCTTAAGGGTCTGACCCTTAGGTGATCTATAAGGAGAGCTCACTGGTGAGATGTCATGCCCACCCCTCAATATCCAAATGTGAATATCAATCATTGGAATGAGATTCCATGCTCAAACAACCTGATAAGAAAAAGGATCATGAGAATGACCCCAGAGAGAATATCTGGAGATCCTCATAATATGAAAAGTTGAGGATAGAGTAGTCATTCTCCATAGGTCACAGGTTAAGGAGAACATAATCATCCTCTATATACCATAATTCGAGGAAAGAATAATCATCCACTGAAAACCCCAAGTTGAGGAGAGTGTAATCATATTCATTTAACCCATGATCCTAATACATCATAATTATACTCATAATATAAAAAATTGAGGAGAGAGGAATCATACATGAGTATCATTAATTGGAATGTAATGCTCGTATAACATAGTAGTAGGCTCAATAGATAGATTCTAGGAAGAACCTCTAGAAATACCAATAATCTAATAATAAAATATACAATCTCAACAACCAAGTCCTGGGTAGTACCTCTGGGTATACTAGTAAACCTAATAAATAACATGGCTCAAAATTCGAATATGAGGAAGAACATTCAAGAATCCCAAAAGAGAATGAAATTCTCCTCATGTTAGGCTCAACAACCACTAACTAGAAAGCACCTCTAGTAATCATCAATATATAAAAAATAAACATGTGAAATCTTAAACAAAATAGTGAGGATAGATGAACACCTAAACCCAACACTACTGCCACAACTTCAAGGGATTACCAGTTTGGTATGGGTTCTAAGGTGACACCCACCACCATATCTAAACAAAATTGATGTTCTAACACAAGTTTTGTCAAACATCAGGGCACCCACTAGGCCCCTCAATTCAAACACTGAGAGTCATCCTTCTTGGGATCCTTAGTAGAAAAGTAAATAATGAAACTTACACAGTATCCTCAAGGTCCATGCATAAGCGAAGGCATCCTACTCAGGATCCTTAGTTGTAAGGTAAGGGATGACTCCTACATGAGATCCTTGAATGATAAGAAAATAAAGGCATCCAATAAGGTATCCTCATAACGGTACATAGAAAAAGGATAATCCTATACATGACCCCCACAACATGGTATGAAGGTAGAGGTATCCTACATGGGATCCTCAGAAAGTCATACAGGTAGGGTTCCTACAAGGGATTCCCTTGGTTAGCTTATTAGAAAAGGCATCCTTAGGGAATCCTTAGTATAGAAAGAAGATAGAGGAAACCTACAAAATATAATCTAGGTTGAAATTTAAGTAGAATAATCCTATAGGTGATCCTCATAAAAACTAGTCTCACAACCATGTAGGTCAGAAGGTCACATCTCTCAAGGGAGATGTCCTTAAAGGAAGAATAAAAAAGCATAGATCACATGAGATGGCTCATGGATCATATTAGAACAAGGAATCATAATGGGTTGGTCCAAACATATAACCTATCATTATAATTCAAGTATCCCTCATGAGATTATTGAATTCAATTTCTGGAGGAAGAACCTCTCCATTCAAGAAATGCCATATAGGAGTCATAAAAACACATCACGGGTCTTACCATTATGAAATATGTGAAAAGATACTCATAATGGACTACTCATGGGTCCTATTACAACTCCTAGTAAAAAAGATATGAAAAAACCTCAATGGGTAGCAAAGGATGAGTACACAACGTGTTACCCTGGCACACGATGTGTACCCTCAATGCCCCACCTATGAGTGTACTTCTGCCTACACTTGGAATGTAGAATCCCAAGAACGTGACGTGTAGAATAAGTATAAATAATGTGACCCACATGGGGTACCTAACCATGTACCTCACATGGCTTGGCCATGTGTATGGTCCGGTCGTGTACATCTACATATAATGCAAAACACATGGGGTCTAGCTGTGTACTCCATATGACATGTACCCCTTTACACGAGCAACCTGGCTGGGTACTCGACTACACGGTTGAGTCCCAGTACATGGAATTTAAATCCCATACATGGCATGTAATTCTAAAAATTCTTCTTCCCTGAATAGGAAGAATACACATCATGTGTTCCCTGAACCATACTCCATGTAGATGGATTTTTCCGAACAAAAAAAACCCTCGAATTGCCTCAAAACCCTATTTTTAGCTCGAAAGAAGTAGATCAACCCTCAAGGGGTCCTAGGAAAACATAATATGGTTTTAAAACTTTAAAATAAATAATATATGAGGATTTATAGAAAAAATTAAAAACTACCTACCTTTGGGAAGAATTTTCCAAAGCTTCGCCAGTTTTTGTGGTCCACATTTTCCACACAACGATCTGACACATCCCAAGATTCTTGGGGGTACCTACCTCTCTACCTATCCCATTTATCTCTTGGTCATGCGAAGGGGTATCCTTAGCGGCCGTGAATGAGAATCTATAGGTGAAGGAGGAAAATAAAAGGAAAATAAGGAAAAAGGAAGAAAAATAAAAAGAAAATAAAAAGAAAAGGGGGGCCTCGGTGCCCGTCTTGAGTTTATGCCCTGCCTAGGAAAAAACCATCATTACAGAATCAATGATAGAGATAGAATCTCAATATGATGATTCTTTAAAAATATATTTCCAAATGAACCTACATGAATAAATTAATATTTAATTTATTAAATATTAATTATTGATTATTCCGCTAAAATTAAAATGGCTCGGATTTCCACCAAACTCATATAATAGGGTAAACACCCTATTTTAGGATGAACAAAGTAGTTAGAAAAATTATCAAAGATCATATTCTTAGGGAAAAAACTATTTTACTCCTTACAATAATCTAATAGAAAAAATTTAAATTTTGACTCAAAAATCCATTCTGAAAAACATGGGTCCTTACAATCTCCCCACCACAAACCTTCTCATACCCAAGAAGCCTTGGTGGTAATACTAACAACTATAATATCAACCTGAGAATCTTAACAAACCAATCTATTTGGGTTATCCAATGACTAACCTCATAGCATCAAAACTACCTCCTATATAAGAGATTCTTAACTATGACCGATATGGTACTCCCCACCATAGGAATACCCTTATCTTCATCTCAAAACCAAAATCCAATCACAAAGGACTGTGGAAAACTCCGAAGTTCAACTGAAGATGAGGGTCACCACCCTCAAATGGCCAATGGTTCACTCCCCACTATATAGATTACCTTACACCGCTCCTTGAGTGTAACCTTAATAGGTTTCTTTTCCAAACTAGAAAGACATTTAAAAAAAAGAGAAGCACGACGTAGGTTTTATACTCTATCAGCATACTCAAGATGATGTCAAGATAGATCATGATTGTATCTAACTAGGAGTACACTAATATTCTAATGAGAGGTGTATAAATATCTCTTTGATCGACATATACATCAAACAAGGATTACTTTATTTTATCCAACTCCTAACACCACATCTCCCGACAATGCATTCCCTAGTTCAACACGGGTCAACCATCTTGTGATAAACAATTTATTTTTTATGTATCCTATACCATGGAATATAATTATTCATTTAAACCACTACTCCTAGGAAAAAATTTCCACGATAAGTCTTGGAAACATCAATCCTTGACTCGCACTTGACCACTCACTGATTAAGGTTCAAACGATACCACGGGCAACCAGCATGTACCTTTATTACCCGAATCATAATCAAGAGAGTTTTATATTACATGGATAAGATGACCATGCTACACGACACGTTAGTATCATTAAGGAAGAAGCTCCCTTGAAACTCCTCTTCAAAATCAGGCACCTCACCCATGCCATTATTTATTCCATGACTTCTCGTCACCCATTTTTGTTCCAGTAATGAGAATATAAACATGCTGTGACTACATTATCAATAGAGGAAACACTATTCGACCAATCTAGGCACCTTAAAAATCTTACCCATCGATGCCAATCTTGATACCAAAATACCCAAGGTGTTTGTCAAAAGATAAAGGCATAAAAATAAATATAATGCAAAACTTGAGAACTAACCATGAATCAATCTCATAACGATCATAAAACCAAGATCACTACCTGGAAAGGTATATGAAAACAAGAGATAACCACTCTCACACAAATTTACTTTGAAAAAAATGAAGATCAACCTATAAGGGTTGGTGTCAAAATTAAGGGTCCCTATGTCTCCCACATAGCCTTACAGAACAATTCTAACAAATGGATCATAAGGTCTAACCACCTAACCCAAAATATCAACATATAAATAAGGTAAGGATTACAATGACTTATGAGGTTAAAAACTGAAAACATGGCCTACAAGGGAATATTCCTCACTGATAATCCTTATAAGGAACTACTCCTTGGAGGTCATGATACCAATGTAGGAAAGATACTAAACTAACACACACTAGGCATTCACATGCAGTGATACCCCCTGGAGGTCTAGTTCATGAAAAAATGAAATGGTACCTATCGACATCATACTCAGTGATCCGATTAGATAACTACTACCTGAGAAAAAAAACTTAAAAGGGGTGAAATAAAAGGTAATCACATTCCATATCAACCTACAAGGGTCATTTCACCTCCTATTCATGAGGACTGATTCATCCTCCTAACAAAAAAATTTCTCAAAGTAGATCCACATAATCTTCCATTAGAATGAAATATATATATATATATATATATATATATATGTGTGTGTGTCCATGAAGGCTCAATTGGATTCTGTCTTCAGTAATAATCACACATTATCAGGCCTATATTATGTGAATCCTACATGCCAAATATGATGCATGAGACACCTCTTTCCTTTTCTGTCCAAGAGTCAAAACCCATCTCTAAGCTCTTTCCAATGGTCAATATCTAGGAATCCATAATAAATCATAACATACACACAACATGTGCTTCGCTCAAGGTGAAAATCATATACAACTATAACATCTCAAATTATAACAGCAATCCCATACCCCTAGAGACCATGACTTATTATCAGAATAACTGTTCTCGATGCACCAGTCCAATATCCATCATTGTTTCCAACACATTCCTAAAACTCCTGTCTACCATATCCCAAATAGTAAAGACCAGGAAAATAAAATATCAATACTACTTTGTAACACCCCAGCATAGATGCCACTAAAATGGTGCCTTGAGATGGTTGGTTATGAGGCCTCACACATGCCTCCCTATATTCTAGAGGCTACTTAAAAGTATCGAGGTCCTAGGGTGTGGTAGTGGGGAGACTATGTCATTATATAAGATTAAGAAAACAATAGAGATAGCTAAGTATCCAACATAGTAGTAAATAAATAGAGTGAGGAAGCATTAAATAAACTCAAATAGAACATTCTATAATAAAAAAAATGAAATGTTATAAAATCCTGAATAGCTATGAAATACATACAACATTGGTCACCCACTAGGACGACCATACAAATAAATGAGCACAGAAGAAACTAAAATAAAATTACAAAGCTCTAATAATAAATCTAAGCTAGACCATGTACCCGATCTCCAGACACTATCAAACTACACCATGCTGATTATAAGAACTCACATGAGAATCTCTACTCGATCATGTAACTCTGGGCCTCAACCCTATCCACCATGAAACTATGCTCAACTTAAAAAACACATAAGGTATATACATATACCGAGGTGCATGTGTAGGGGTAATACATAATCTACGTAGTCCACCCCATTGATGAACCTATAAATATGATGTTATAAGTGTATGGAAAATCAATAATCTCATCCTAGCTGATACACTAATGAAAATATAAGTCAAACCAATAAATGTGAAACCACAGTCGAACCCCAGGTCCATAATCTCAATCAACTGAGAAAGCTCCACCATGGATATCCATATCTATATAGGTGTACATGTATAGTCCCATACCTATACATATATACATAAATATTAATATTCATGTGTAAGGTGAATGAAATAACATAAAACCAAACAACAGTTGATCCTTGGGTCTATAATCCTGATCACGTGGACATCCTATTCAAGGTAATTGAGATGGATGCCATGCCACTCAAGCCAATATCTGGGTCCATAATCCCAATAGACATATACCCACTTCAGTAAACATTATAAATATCTCTGAGCAAGATACGTCACCACATGGGGATACTCGTCCCACACCTGGGTTCACCCATACTCACCTCCAATCATTATAAAGAAGGATTCTAGGGAAGCACATCTTGACATTTTGTAAATGAAAAAGAGATAGATGCCATATTTCTCATTCCATGTAAATACATTACAATTTATAATCCCTAGGTCTTGATCCATAAGTGGTCATGACATTGTGACTCAGATAAACCCTAATGGTCTAATCCTTAGGCGATCTTCAAGGAGATCTCACTAGTGATACTTAATTCCCACCCCTTGAGTTCCAAATGTCAATGTCAATCATAAGTGTGATATTCCATGCTTAACCACCCTAATAAGAAAAGGTCTCATAATCTTGATCCTGTGTAAAAAATTTGGATATACTCATCATATGAAAAATTGAGGAGTGTTTAGTCATTCTCCATAGGTCACATGTCTAGGATAGCAAAATCTTCCCTACAGAACACAAGTCAATGAGAGTGTAATCATATACTAAAACCCCTAGGTTAAATAGAGTGTAATCATCCTAATTTAACACATGATATGAGGAGAGAATAATCATACCCATCATATAAAAAATCCAGGAGAGATGAATCACCCTTGAATATCATTACTAGGGATGTCATGACTATATATCATAGTAGTAGGATCAACTTCTAGATTCTAGGAAGAAACTATAGAAATACCAAAAATCTAATAATAAAATATATAGTCTCAAACTCCAAGTCCTAGATAGTACCTCTGGGTATAACAATAAAAATAATAAATAACTTGGCTTAGAAGCCATATCCTAAGAAAAACATCCAGGCATCCCAAAAGAGTAAAAAAGATGCCTGGTATCAGGATCAACTTCCACCTAATAGGAATCACCTCTGGTAATCATTACTGCATTAGAAATAAACATGTGAAAGCATAAACAGAAGAGTAAGGGTGGTCGAATACCTAAACCCAACACCACTACCACATCTACAAGAGATTACCATTTCGGTACGAGTTCTAAGGTGACACCCGCTACCATCTCTACCCAAACCCGACGTACTAGCACAGGGTCGGTAAAACATTGGAGAACCCACTAGGTCCCTCAAGTCAAAAACTGAGAGGCATTCTACTTGGGATCCTTGGTAGAAAGGTAAAGGAGGAAACCTAAATGGGATCCTCAAGGACCATGGATAAGTGATAACATCCTACTAGACATTCTCAGCTGTAAGGTAAGGGAGAAATCCTACACAGGATCCTAGAACGGTATGAAAATAGAGGCATCCTATAAGGGATCCTCAAAATGGTACATAGAAAAAGGGTAATCCTACATAGTATCCTCACAAAACAGTATAAAGGTATAGGCATCCTACATGGGATCCTCAAAAATTCATATAGGTAGGTTTCATACAAAGGATTCCCCAAGCCAACTCATAAGAAAAGGCAACTCTAATGGGATCCTTGGTATAGAAACAAGATATACGCATCATATAAGGGATCCTCTAGGTAGAAATATAAGTGAAGGAATCCTACAAGGGATACTCAGAAATATCTGACACTAGTGGAAATTGAGTCTTTCCCAACACTTTTATGCCAAAAGTTTTATAAAACCGTTGGTATAGGAGGAATACACTAATGGTTTGAACAAACCATTGGTATATTGTTTTTACAATCAACCTCTCCCAATGGTTCGAGTAAACCATTGGGAAAGATTTCATTTTTCTAATGTATACCAATGGTTTTTTAAAACGGTTGGTAAATACTATATTTCCCAAATGTTTTTCAAGACCATTAGGAAAGTTTTACCCCAAATACACAGTAGATCCAGTTCCCCCTGTCCACACAATTATAGCCCTAAACCGAAGATTTACCAAAGCTCTATCTTTACCCTAGGCTATGAAACTCCTTTCACCTGATAGATACATCATCAATCAAGCAATGTTTTAGTTTTAAACATCAAATATGTAAGTGGTACCTTAGTTTTAATGTTCTGCATCTCTTTTTTTGTTATCTGTTTTGATTTGGCCTAAACTATAGGTCTGTGTAGTCTATGGAATGGTACACCCAATAAGTGCACTTTGATTTATTTTCTGTTTTTTAACACTTCAAGTGTCATAATTGTGTGAATCACCTTTATTTGAAGTCTTCATAGCCACTCCTTCTGTGTAGAGTTAGTGAAACATATGAACCAATGGAGGTTCTAGTGAGATGTATCCCCACTCAAATATGGTAAAGGGTTTGTTTAGTAATATTGTCTCAAGGTGGGTAATGGATATAAGGATGATCCATGTGAAGGGACTGGAGATAGTTGGGGTAGTGGTGTAGGTGGTTTTCTAATTTTTAGTGGGGGTGATATGGCATTTTCTATGGACTTTATTTTAATTGAAAATTGGATTTGGATTTTGTATTTATAGTTTTTTTCAAGGAATAATGGGAAGGGTAGTGATATTGAGGATGAATTGGTTATTGATTGGGTGATGGATTGGAATTATGATGTTGGTTGGATTGGGTATAGGTAATTTTCAAGGTATTATATGGGTATTGCCTCCCCTAAACATCCCCACCACCTGGAAACCCCGACCCCTGGACACCCCACCCCCTAGACAGCCCCCCACCACTATAGACACCCCCCATTAGACAACCCCCACCCCTTGCACACCCCCACCCCTAGACACCCTACACCCTAGACAACACCCACCCCCTGGAAACCCCACCCCCTTGGACAACCCCCACCCCCTCGACACCCCATCCCCAGGGACACCCCCACCCCCAGACAACCCCCACCCCTTGGACACCCCCACCCCCTTGGACAACCCCCACCCCCTGGACACCCCCACCCCTAGACACCCCTCCCACCCCCTGGCCACCCCCACCCCCTTGGACACCCCCTGGACACCGCCCCACCCCCTGGAACCCCACCCCCTTGGATAGGCCCCCACCCCTTGGACATCCCCCCTAGACACCACCCCACCCCTGGACACCCCCAACCCTTGGACAAACCCCCTAGACACCACCCACCCCCTGGAAACCCCCACCCATGGACACCCCCACCCCCTGGACACCCCCACCCTTGGACACCTCCCAACCCCTAGAAACCCCCACCCCCTGGATAGCCCCCCACCCCTGGACACACCCACCCCCTTGGACCTCCCCCTAGACACCCCACACAATGAATACTTCAACTTTGTGTATTGGGTGTTATGAAATCTACTAACTTTTCAAAATATTTTCATTTTTTAGCATCAATAACTTATTTAAAAAACTATCTTTACACATTATTCATCTTTGATGAAAAGAATTCACTTTTTAATATCTTGAACAATATTCTATCAGGTCCATGATGTCCTCTTGTACGTGATAAAAGAAAAAAAATTCCACAACACATTTCACCTCAAATTTAGCCACACATAACGGAATTAGTACATCTTCACATTATTTTAATAATAAGGTATCATCCCAAGAATAGTTCAATACATCAACTAGAAACCGCTACCTTTTATAGATATTAAAATGGGGATATATTATCCAATTTGGAAAATAAATTTCAATCTCATCATTCGAAATCTCCATGTACATGGAATCATGCTTCTTTTCCCTATGGAACTTTCATCTTATGACATAAAACTCCTCTTAGTTCCATTTAATCTTTCTTGGATCATCATCCACATGTATGACCATGATGATTCAATCCCTAAGGAACTTTTTACCATCATTTTTAGATTATATTTTCCATTTATTCAGAATAGATATTATGAATATCGCTCAAATAATCTACTAAAATATAAAATTTCTTCAATCTAAAATTTACTCAACTCTTGAATAATTCTCCTCCACAAGTGTACAAGATCTTTTACACTCATGTATAGTTATTAAGAGATATTCAAAACCTTCCTTGAACATTTTTTTGGTCTAAAAAAACTCTCTATATCTCACGTGATCAAGTTATTACTTAGTTCATTTAATACTTGAGAATAATGGGATTCTTCACCTTCAAAGGCTCATAGATTCTAAATCTCTCATTCTCTTTGACACAATATGTATTGGACTCTCAAAATTCTCCCATATATTATATATGTTCTCTCAATATGAACAAATGTTATGGTATTATATTTATAATTGAAGTCAATATCATGGATTTATATTAATTTATAGAATTTTGTTATAAATATAGTATTTTGTTGTATGTTATATTATAATTCTCATATAGGGTAGTGTGTAAGTTATGGTTTCATATAAAGTGAAAAATTATCATTTACTTAAATATATTTTCGATTAAACATCAATATTATTGAATTTCTTTTGACAAACTGACTTATAACAATTTTTTTTACAGAATGGATTGAAGTTGGATGTATGATACCGATCAGATCTCAAGCGATTTTCAAAATAATTTGGAGATATTTTTAGATTTTGTATTTTACAATGCTTCAGATAGTGGTCACATACACTACCCATGTTAAAATTATGTTGGAAGACCTTGGTTGAGCAGTGAAGAATTCAGCTACCACATAACCAAATATGATTTTCAAGAAAACTGTTGTTTGTGGTATCATAATAGGGAGAAAATGAAATCTCAAATTTCTGATGATCCAAATGAGAGGGTTGGATTGGAGAATTTATTATATGACCGGTTTCTATTTATTTTTCATCATGAAAAAGAAAGGATTCCAACCCAAGAAGAATTTTATATGATCACACGTGATGCATCTAATGAAAATGATGATGTTGTCGTGGTGAAAAAATTGAATTATTCTTCCACAAATCCAGTATATCGACAATTTGGTAAAATAAAAAAGATATAATTTTTAATCCAATTATTTCATGGGAAAAATATGGATGAGATTTCTAATACTGAAATCTATTAAATTCTTATCTTCTTGAATGAATTACTTCCAGATGATGCAGATATTACCTCAGACAACTATATGTCATGAAAGTTAGTTGAGGACCTTGGATTTTCAAGAAACAAAATTCATGCTTACCCAAAAATATTACAGTTTATTTTGAGAGGAAACTGCTGAATGAAATGATTGTATAAAATGTGGCACATCCTATTGGAAGCCAAAAGCTGATGGAACACCATCCCATGTGCCATATAAAGTAATGTGGAACTTTCCATTGATCCCTAAACTCCAGAATCTTTTTACATCTGATGAAATATCAATGAAAATGAAATGACATGATACCGAGATAAAGAAGACTAATGGTGAGTTGGTTCACCTTGTAGATGGATTTTCAGGGAATATATTTGATTCTTAATATATTGATTTTGCAGCTGACATGTGTAATGTGAGGTTGGGTCTTTCATGTGATAGTTTTAATCCATTTGGGAAGATTCTTACTTCACACAACACATGGCTTATTTTTATACACATTTATAACCTTCCACCATGGTTGTGTATGAAAAAACCTTTCAATTTCATGAGTATACTCATATTTGGACCTTCTGATCCTGATAATGATATAGATGTATACATTAAACCTTTAATAAAAGAGTTGAAAATTCATTAGGATGTGGGTGTGTGCACATATGATGCATGTTCAAAAGACATATTTCAGATGCATGTTGTGTTTATGTGGACAATCAATGATTTTCCTACTTATGAAATGATGTATGGATGGAGCACGAAGGGAAAACTATCATGTATTTTTTGTATGAATAATACATGATTTATAAGACTAAAACATCGCTGTAGTTTTAGTTTTTTGGGACATCGACAATTCATGCCAATGGACCATCCATATAAAAATAACCATCGAATATTTGAAAATACTATGGAGACCAGTGATCCACCTTAGTGTATGTCTAGAACAGATGTGCTTAATGAATTGAAAGATTTCAGTTTTTCATTTGAGAAGGGTAAAATGAAATCTGGAAAGAGAAAGAATGTTTCCACTAAAACTTGTTACAATTGGAAGAAGATGTGTATCTTATTTGATTTTCTTTATTGGTCAACCAATTTGTTACGCTATTGCTTAGATGTAATGCACATTGAAAAGAATATATGTCAAATTTTTCTTTCGATTATTTTAAATGTTAATGGAAAGATACAAGATGATTTACGGTATCAGCGTGACTTTGTAGATTGGGGCATCAAACCAGAATTGCATCCTGTGCGTATCAGTGAAAACACATGGAATGTTCCATGTGCTTCTTATGTGATGACACCTACAGAAAAAAATAAATTTCTGGAAGTACTAGATACTATTAAAGTTCCTGATAGCTAATAAAGAAACATATCTAAATGGGTCAAAATAAGAGAGTTGAAGTTAAAATCTTTAAAGACTCATCATTATCATGTCATTCTGCATGAGTTGATTCCAAAAGAAATCCATCAATTTTGTTCCAATAATGTAAGGTGTATGTTATTCAGTTGTGAAATTTTTTAGAGATATCTGCAATAAGAAGTTGTCCAAGTCTTTCTTGCAAAAAATGTTGGCAGATACCCCATTAGTTTTGTGTGAGTTAGATGAAATATTTCCTCCATCATTTTTCACATGCATGATGTATCTGACTATCCATATTCCAACTGAAATAATTCTTGGAGGAACTATTTATTTTCATTGGATGTATCTAACTTAAAGAAATATGTACACATTAAAGTCTTATGTCTGAAATTGGAATCACCATAATGGTTCTATTGTGAACGATTACTTGGATAAAAAAAGTATGGATTTCTGATCTATATATTTATATAATATTACTACAAGAATGAACATACCAATGAGAAAAAAACAAGAACAGTATGAGAAAATTGAACCCAGTTTTCCATCCCTTCCTCAAACAGGAGTAATTCCTGGATCATATACATTGATGATATTATGACTTGAAGAGCGGGAGATAGAACATCACACAATTTTGTTCAACTGTGATTTGTTCAATGACTACATTAGGTAAGTAAATTAAATATGTATATATTACATATATATCTATTAAACTATTCCTATTTTTATCTATAGGGAACATAAAACAATGGTAAATAGAAAGTATCATTCTTTATCTTTGAGAAAGAGGGAGACTTTTTATATCAAATAGTTTTCTGCTTGGTTAAAATTATAGGTAAAAATATTACTATTTAAAATAATTAAATAAAGATTTAATTAAGTTTAATATTCATTTATATTTCAGGTATTGAGTTTTCCTACTAAATCTATCTCTGAGGAAATAAGAGCTTTGGATTTTGGTTCTAATACAATGGTTCGTGACTGTAAATCAATTTTTATCAATGGGTAAAAATTTATTATCACCGAATGAGAAAAGAACATGAGAACACAACATGATGGTGTTATTGTTACTACCACAAAAGACTATTATGTCAGTGTATCAGATATTAGACCATGATTTGAAAATGTAGGTTATTATGGAGTCATTGAAAAAATAATAATATTCGATTATTACACTCATGGACGAGTCATGATGATAAAATGTTAGTGGTTTGATTCAATGATGAGGCATGGAACATTTATTGATGATTTTGGATTTTGAGTAATTGATATAACTCTCAGTCTTACTACCAATGAACCATATGTGTTGGAATCAATAGAGAAACAAGTTTTTTACGTTAAATACCATCTTCAACATGAATTTGGTGTCATTATTAAAGTAATTTCAAGAAATATTTTTGACGATGGTGATGATGGAATTAACACCATCCCTATTTCCATTGGAAATAATCCATTTATTAATTTTGATGACTCAAATAGCTCAATTTTTAGAGTTGACTATGAACCTGAAGTTATGGTGGGAAATATATATAATTTTCATCCTTGTTATTAATTATTTTGGTTTATCTCAACTTGGATTGTTAAGGTTGGTACTATTGAAATATATTTAATATTTATTAAAAATATGTTGTATTAGACTTGACTATTATGATAATTTTCAATGTTTATTGGTTTCAATTTTATTTGAATTGCATTTTTCTAATTTATAATTGAACTGTATTCAAACCTATGAAACCAACATTTCTAACTTGATGAACATTTCAATGCTTTATTAACCATTTATAAAATTAGTATAACTCTAATAACTCCCTTTAAAATTTCACTAGATAATGAACATGATGATTTTTCTTCTTCTATAAAACATGTATAAAAACCTACATCATCTACCTAGGCTAAAGAAATTAACCTTTTCCTTAATTTTGAAAAGTTCTTTACCCCTTATGAATCTGGTAGATATCTTAACATTCTTTATATTTTTATATCATCATTTCCAACTATCTTAAGGGTTTAATAATTCATAATATACACCTTGCTGAATTTTCTAGAGGCATAATTCAATATGCTATCTCTCTTGGTTTCTGAGTGAAATAAAGCCTTAGAATCAATATTCCATGATTTTAATAGACTGGTGACAGTTAGTAAATAACCCTCATACTCAAAATTACATTTCTTTATTAAATCTTGTATGATTTATTGAATTCATTATATATCCATTCAATCTCACCAAAATAATAGATAGTTAAATTATCCATGAATCCCTCTATTCCCTATCATATATTTTGTTTTTTGGGTTACACATTATTTATCCTTTTCTAATTACTTCCATATTTTTTTAAAATGCAGTAAATACAACCAATTGAAGATAGGAGATAGAAAAACATGATGGACAACAATCGTTGCATGGCTGAGATGGGCGTTCCACCACCAGTGCCTGTAGTGATTATTTTATTTCAAATATATATATTTAAATAACATATAATGTCATGTGATTAATTTTGTTTTAAAAAATTTGCAGGATCCACCTCTTAGGTGAAAATTATTTGATGAGAAACCTAGTAGTGGTCCCAGTACTCAGGCCGGTGGTATGAGGGGGTTGGTATGAGAGTTAGGTGATTTGGTCAGCATACCCGATTAGACCCTGCCCCTCCCACTAACATACCATTTATCCCACATTATGATACTGATGTGTTGCTAGGGACACAAAGAATATTTAGGCATCACATGTTTTCACCACTATTTACATCTTACTATCCTCACCCATCTTTACCATATCTGATGATGATTCCCACTCCCCATACAATATCTGGCCAGCTATCCGTCCAATATTCTTTTACTTCTACTTCCTTCTCTCTGAGCTTCTATATTCCATATTCTTTAAATCCTGATCCACCAAAGTCTATCCCTGTGGAGCATACACTGGGACCCACTCCACCTATACCCTTCAGTTTCTGTGGACCTAGTGGCACCCATTGATCAGACTGCCACAAGTATATTTATAGAACCCTAACAAATTTTTATACAATTATTTATTTTCATTATAACATTCATTGACAAAATATTTGTTTTTCATTCATAACAGATAAATCTACTAATAGGAGACAGGGGCAAGGGAGTACACACATGAGTGCAGTGTGGAATTTCCATATGCAGTTGATGGTGGACTACAATGAAGATAATCAAATGATTGAAAAAATAGGACAATAATGTCAAAGTTTTTTTGTGACGCTTTCCAAATACTCTGACATCATTCCTATCAGACCACTCTCATGGAGACAATATCCAAATGAAGTTAAGTATAATGCTTGTGTAGAGATATGGGTAATTTTTTTTATTTAATGAAATATATTATTTTTGTATTTATATGAATTAATATTTTGGTGTCACCTTCGATTTAATTTCCACAATGGTGAGGGCGCACGACCAGCATGTCTAAAGGATTTAGGTGATCTTTAGAGAGCCTATAAGAAAAAGTTGTATATTGGCTGGCATGATAGAGTTGGCACAAAGTTAGAGGTGGTACCTGTCATGGATGATTGTCTGATAGAACAATATCGGTAGATGATTACTCATTGGATGGCTATTTAATTTAAGGTATTAATCACATTCGAGGTATTAAAATGAAAAATTTGATGTTTTTCATTAATATTATCTTTTGTATTATTTAATTTTATTTAGGAATCAGCCAAAATAAATAAAAAAACATTGATGCTAAAAAATACCTCCATACATTGGGAGGTACTACGATGTCAGATCATGAGAGGAAGTAGGAATGACAGTTGTTTATAATTTTTCATTACGACTTTTACTTTCTATTGTTTCCTCTATAATTTATTCGATTGATAATGTTTTATATAATTTTAGTTATGAAATTAATTATTGTTAACATATTTTTAATTATGGTTTCCTACATTCAATGTCATTGTAGAGGAAAACATTGATTATTGAAGGACATGTGCCTCGAGTAAAACTGTTTTTCTTGAGTAGAAGGAAAAAAGATGTAAGTGCGGTTAACGAATTGACTCAACAACAGATTGTAAGTTTTACTTTGTTGATTTAAAATTTTAATATCTATTTTGTAACTTAATAATATATTTCTATTTGTAGCAAGATTCTTTAGAGGCCCTTAATTCCTAGGAACCTGATAATTTTGGGCCAAATGATCACCTACATCCGGTGTTGGGAGATGAGTACCCTGGAAGAGTACACTATCGAACAGGGAAGAGTATACTTAAAACTAGGTATTGGACCTACTTAGGTATGAGTTGTAGTGAAAATGAGTTCTAGAAGGTTAAGGCATATGCAGAACAGGATGAAAAAAGGTCCAAAGAGACAACAAAATAGTCTGCTAGTGAAAACACTGCATTTATGAAACTGATGAAAGTTTTACATCCAACACTTCCACTAGAGGAAAAAAATCTTGGGATGAATATATTTAGTTGATTAATTCTATATATATTGCAACAGGTGGACGTTATAGTGGTGGTGGAGATGATATCATTCATGGCGATGAAAATGGAGAGGAGGAGACAAAGGCGGAGGAGGAGTGTGAGGAGGAGGCCGAGGTAGTGGAGGAGGGCGAGGAGGAGTCCCAGGTGGAGGAGGAGGGTGAGGAGGAGGGAGAGGAGGAGGCCGAGACAGAGTACTAGGGTGAGGATTAGGGCGTTGAGGAGGGTGGGGATGATTATGGGGACAATGATGAGGACAGGGATGAGGCTGATGTTAATGGTGATGATAGTGATGGTGATGATAGTGATGGTGATGAGGCATAGATTGATCCGTTACATTTTTGACTGATATTACTGACATTTAATGTTTGATGATTTGTTATGCTAGAGTATATGTGTGATTAGCTAGTTCACATTATCTTTATTTCTTTATATATAAATAATAAAAGTTGACTTGATGATTTTCTATGACTGAATATATGTTTGACCGATTCACCCCTCCCCTAAACACCCCCACCCCCTTGGACAACCCCCACCCCCTAGACAGCCCCCACCCCCTAGACACCCCACCCCCTGGACATCCCCCACCACTCTGGACAACCACACCACATTGAAACCCCCCCCCCCACACCCCAAGACACCCCACCCCCTGAATACCCCCACCCCTAGACACCCCCACCCCCTTTGACACCCCCCCCCCTCGACAACCCACACCCTTCTGGACAACCCCCACCCCCCGAGACACCCCCACCCCCCGAGACACCCCCACCCCTAGACATCCCTCCCACCCCTAGACCCCCTAGACACCCCCACCCCCTTGGACAACCCCCACACCCTAGACACCCACACTCCTTGGACAACCTCCACCCCCTGGACAGCCCCACCCCATGGACAGCCCCACCCCTGTGGACAACACTCACCCCTGGACACCCCCACCCCCTGGACTCCCCCACCCCCTGGACACCCCACCTACTTGGATAGCCCCCACCCCTTGGACAACCCCCACCCCCTTGGAAATCCACCCCTAGAAAACCCCCTCCCCCTAGATACCCCCACCCCCAGGACAACCCCCCAACCCTCTGGACAACCCCCACCCCCTGGACACCCCACCCCCTAGACACCCCCACCCCTGGACACCCCCACCCCTGGACAGTCCCCACCCCCTGGACACCCCCACCCCCTTGGACAACCCCCACCCCCTGAACACCCCCATCCCCTTGGACAACCCCCTCCCACCCCCTAGACACCCCACCCCCTAGACACCCCCACCCCTTGGACATCCCCCACCCATGGACATCCCCCCCACCTTAGATAGCCCCCCACCCCTGGACACCCCCACACCTGGACACCCCACCCCTTAGATAGCCCCCACCCCTAGACAACCCACACCCTCCTCTCCCACTCCCTTGGATATCCCCCCACCCCCTGGACACCACCCCCCGAACACCCCCACCCCTGGACACCCCCACCCCCTAAACACTCCCACCCCACCCCCGGACACCCCCACCGCCTTGGAAAGCCTCCCCACTCCACCTGGACACCCCCAACCCCTTGGAAAGCCTCCCCACTCCCCCTCGACACCCCACCCCTAGAAATCCCACCACCTTGGATAAACCCCCACCCCTGGACATCCCCCACCCCTTGGACACCCCCACCCCCTTAAACACCCCCACCCCCAGACACCCCACCCCTTGGACACCCCCCCACCCTAGACACCCCACACCCTTAGACAGTCCCCACCCCCTGGACAACCCCCACCCCCTAGACACCCCACCCCCTAGACACCCCCACCCCCTTGGACAACCCCCACCCCCTGGACAACCCCCATTGACACCCCCTAGACACCCGCACCCCCTTGGAAACCTCCCCACCCCCTGGACACCCCCACCCTTGGACACCCCCACCCCTGGACACCCCCACCCCTGGACACCCCCACCCCCTTGGACAACCCCACCACCCTTGGACAGACACCCACCCCCTAGACACCCCCACCCACCCCCTTGGACAGCCCCCATCCCACCCCCGGACACCCCCACTCCCTTAGACAGCCCCCACCCCCATGGAAAGTGAAATTTTTGAATTCATTTATCCATTTTCAAATCTAATTACATGTTAAAATTATTATTTAATATTAAATCACACTTATTTCATCTAAAATCACCCATGCCTATGAATTCAATTATGAATTCATATTCTGTATGCCATATTGTGTAAGCCATATTAGTTATATTTTGTATTCCATATTAGTTATATTCTATTCTGTATGCCATATTAGTAATTTTTCCATATTCTGTATTCTATATTCTTGATTCGATTTTTATTCCATATTCTATATGTGTTATACATAATTAAATTATGTATGTAATTAATTCTGAATTGAATACACTGTACATAATTCAGAATTCTATATGTAATTAATAATTCATTTTGTATGTGTTATTCATTCATAATTCAAAATTTAGTACATAATTCATTCTGTATGTATTCAATTGATAATTAAATTATGAATTCTATATTGTATAGGGTAATTGGGTTTTGAATTGAATTCTAAAGTCAATTAAATTTTAAATTCTTTATTCAGTTCTGCATATACATGATTATAATTGTAGGTGCATAGGGGATTGCAGAGTGGGAGGCAGGCCGACCTACTACTAAAAATGCAGCAAGGATATACCAATGGTTGTAAACCATTGGTATATGTGTGAAATGTGACTTTATACCAATAGTTTACATAAAGCCATTGGTAAAACTACGTGCCAATGGTTACTAAACTGTTGGTATAAAACATGTAATCAGTCTTCACTAATGGTTTTATGTAAACCGTTGGTAAAGTATTATTCCAACAGTTTTAAAACCATTAGAATAAAACTAAAATTCCTTAATTTGAAATAGGTATCAACCATTGGTATAAAATTATAGCAATGGTTAGATGAAAACATTGGTATAATGTGCATTCTATAGCCATATACCAACGATTATACTATAGCCATTGGTATATGTCTATCCCATTGGATAACTAGCCAAAAGTTTGAACAACCATTATTATAGTTTATACCAATGATTTTCAGGCCTTTACCAATGGTTTGAAACTATTGGTATAAATAATGTTTCCAGCAGTGTAGTCTCATGGCCTCTTAGTCTAGAAGGGCATATCTCTCAAGGGATATATTCTCAAAGGAAGGTTACAAAAGAATTGATCACAGGAGATAGATCATGGATCATCTTGGAATAAGGTATTAGACTAGGTTGGTCTGATTACCCAACCTATCATTCTCATTCAAGTATCCCTCAAGAGATAATTGAATTCAATTTTCATAGGAAGAAACTATCCATTCCTGAAACGTTACCTAGTGGTCCTCAAAACACCTCATGAGTCTTACCATCACAAACTACATGAAAAGATACTCATAATGGACTAATCATTAGCCCAATTATGATTCATGGCCAAAAAGATATTAAAAACCCTTAATGGGTAAAAAAGGAGGAGTACACGACTTGTTTCCATGGTACATGGTGTGTAACCTCAATTTCTCACCCTGGCGTATACTTATTCAGGTACTTGGCATATAGAATCCAAATTAAATGGTGTGTAGAATATGTATATGGCATGTTACTCACATGGGGTACCTACCTGTGTACCACAAATGGATTTCCCATGTGTATAGTCAAGTCGTGTACATCTATATGGAGTGAGACCCACATGAGGTCTGGTCGTGTACTCTACTCAGAATGTACCCCTTTACATAGGTAGCATATCTGAGTACTCGAATACATGGCCAAGTCCTAGTAAACTACATATAAATACCATAAATGGTGTGTAAATCCAAAAATTCATCTTCCCTAAATAGGAATAATACACAATTTGTGTTCACTAAACCACACGCTGTGTAGATGGGGTTTCACGAAAGGAAAACCCTTAAATCGCCCCGAAACCCCCATTTTTACACAGAAAGAATTAGATTGACCCTAAAGGGGTCCTAAGAAAAAATAATAAGGCTTTAAAACTAAAAAGATACAATTATATAGGTATTTATAGAAAAAATTAAAAATGACATACCTTTGGGGAGAATCTGGCAAAGTTTTACCCATTTCTGCAGTCCACATTTTCCACAAGTCGATACGACACGTCCCAAGGTTCATGGAGGTACCTACCTATCCCCCTCTCCCCATATCAAATTTTATCTCCCAGTCACACGAAGGGGGATCCAAAGAGAGTGTTCACGAGAAACCATAGGAGAATGGGGAAAAATAATTATCAATTTTTAAATATAATTTAACTTCTATTTTCTTACCTTTACATCTATTTAAAAATGATAACGCCATTCGTGAGTACGTGTGGATTACCACCTCCATGAAGTGATGTGATTATTTTTTCATCACAAAATCACATATATGGCATATATAAAGTATATAAAGATACAATATGATATTTATGATATAATAACCATTACATAAAGATAAAATAATACTTACCTTATTTCTTTCATCTATATTGAAAAATGGAAACATTACTCATGCATACATATGACATACCATCTCCATGATTATAATATAATTAATTTTTCATAACCATATTTCATGATAGTTTTTAAAAGTATAATTAATGTATAAAATTGATAATTATTTCATCATTATTATTTTGGAGATTATTTAACAAATATCCTTTTGACCAATGGTCAACATACTGGATTTGTTTTGAAATTATGGACTAAACATCCTCAAAATACCCAACATGGACATAATTGATTAAGTAATTAAATATATCATTTAAATAAATGAAATTATTAGTTTAATTATAATTTAATAACCCTGTAAAATATTAATAATCAATTAAATAATTAATATAAGTTTATTATATAGGATTTAATTGACATACATAGAAAGTTTAGACTCAAAGTAAGAGATTTCATAACCCAATTTCATTTCATTGGGTTATAAGACTTCTTTATTGTATTTTTTTATGAAAATATTATGTGTGTAATGAAATTTGATTTTTTTATATTTTATTTTCACTTTTTTATATGGATTTATATTTTTTACACATAATCACTCAATTTATTAATTCTCAATTCAATAACATGGTCTTTATAAGGGTCTCCCATATCACTTTTATTTCTGTGAGTCATATGACATATTTACCACTTGTTTCCTTTTTTTAATGCATATACTACCCATGAAGTTATTTTATTATGATTCTCCTGAAAATTATTTTGATTTAAGAATCAATATAATTCTCTCACTTTCATGAGGTTTTGATTCAGAGATTACCAAAGTGGTAATGGTTCTTCATCTCGGTATTGTTTTATTGAAACATGTCTTATGTTATGAACTGATTTATTTTTATGAAGTGTATATAATAACCATTTGAAATTTTATAATATAAATTTACATATTTTTATAATATTTAAAGTTTCATTTAAAGTTATTCATTTTTGGGGCTTATGATTCAAAAGTTACCAAGTGGTAAGGGGTTTATGTTTCAGTCCCATTTTAATTGAGTTTGTTTATTATTGAATTTACATTGAGGAAATTATATGATCATTATATAATATAACCTTTTCATTTTTATTCAAATTGGGTTATTTTTGGATTTTTTAATTTTTAGTGTCATTTCCCTTTAATGAAAATTTGATCTCATTTCTCCTCGTTTGACTAGAAAACCTTTTTCTTAAATATAAATATTTTTAATTTTTTTCAATAATTTTTTTTAATATTATTAAATTAGTATTTAAATTAATTTTTACCCATGTTTTACTTTTTACAATTTTTTTAAAAATAATCTTCTTGTTTTTTTCTAAATAAGGTACTTTTTATCAAGGTGTGAACAAAATATTTGTTTTAATAATTACGACATGAAAAAAATTTCCTACCATCATGAATGATCATTTGTTTAAATATTACTCTAAAAATTTACATGGTTATTTTAAAATAAAATGTTTTTACTAATATTCTATAATTTTTTAGTTTTTAAAAGTTATTTTCAAAATGGATAGAGTATTTTCCTCAATAATATTTTTAATGATATTTTATGGAATTTATATTTATCAATGACAAAATCCCTTGATTTTACTTATGTTTTACTAGGTATATATTTTAATGATACCATCCTTATTATTTATATGGATAAATTTTGATTGTTTCAAAGATATTTTCATGGAACCTATTTCTTTTTAATTGGAAAATTAATCTATGAAAGAACAATGGTTATTTTTATGTTGAAAAATGAAATATTTCATGTGTTATCTTTATGTTATGGTTCTTGTACATTGTTTATGATGATGTGTGAGCTTGATATAGCTCATGATGATGGGTGAGCCTAATATAGCTCTTCAATTAATTAGGTAAAGGGAAAGAGTTAACCTATTATATTCGTCTCCTAAGATATTATTAGAATGTACTGGGCAAGTTATTCCATTTGTAAGAGTGGTATGAAAATGATGTTTTAAGTTACCTATGTTTTTTATTTATTATTTCATCAAGTTATAATGTATCATTTATTCAAGTATTATTTTCAAATGGCTCAAGATTTTTGACTTATATGGCACTTGTCTTATACTAAATCTTTATGCCATATATCAAGATTTTTGATCCACATTTTATTGGTATAAATTATATGATTTTATGATCATATACTTCAATTATATCATAATACCATTATTCTTATCTTATTATCATTAATTTCATTCAATTGTAAATGATTTTTTTTACCTTTAATAAGTTTTTAATCTCACCCCTCTTATATTTTTCATTTCCCCAAGTTATAAATAATAATGTTAAATGAATTATGTCTAGAAATATTTCATGCATGAAAATTTTTATGTTGGATGATTAAGACTTAATATAGAATAATAATATCTAGCTATAGTGGAAAAAATAATAATTTAAAGAC
This sequence comes from Viscum album, assembly GCA_963277665.1. NCBI lineage: Eukaryota > Viridiplantae > Streptophyta > Magnoliopsida > Santalales > Viscaceae > Viscum > Viscum album. Next base: position 105,819,498 of record OY728141.1, read on the forward strand.
AAAGGTATTGTTTTGTTAGAGTTTTTATTAATTATATAAAAATCTAAACCAAAAAGTTCCTTGGGTCTGTAAGTGATCCAATATTTTCTATGATGTTTTAAGTATTATATGGATAAAATTGGGTCACATTTATCAGTATCATAGATATAAATGTAAATAATATGTTTTTAACACAAGATCTGGGTGTACAGGTTCAAGGATGTTATATCAATATTATAAAAAGAAGTAAATTCAAAATAGATTTCTTTTAGAAAGAATAAACCAAGATTTTTAGAACCTTTTAAATAAAAAAAATTATTTTGATAGATTTGAAATTATATTCCTTAGGATTTTATTGAAAATGATCACATAGACAAACACTAAACATGATATCAGGCTGGGTCACATTAAGTTAAAGCATACTACCAATCATACTTATATAAAGCTTGTTGTAGACCATTTTACTAGATTCATGCAATGTAATCTTATAAGTTATACTAATGGGAGTAAAAATTTCCTTACCATGATCCATTCTGAATCATTTTAAGAGTTCATTGGTGTATTTTCCATGGTTTAAAAATATTCCATAATTTCTTTGAGAAATTTGAAAATTGAGAAAGAATTTGGGTTCACCCATAAATCTCATCTTAAACACATTTTTCATTAAATAAAAAAATTAAAAACAAAGTTTTCATTGGTATAGATGAAAATCAAACCATCAACGTAAATTTTAACAAGTAAAATATTATTTGATATGTGTTTTAAAAATATATTTGAATAAAATTTTCCTATTTTAAAACCATATAAAATAAGATAATTTAAAATATTTTCATACTAAACCCATGGGGATTATTTTAAACTATAATGATATTTGGACAATTTCAAAATTGAAATCAGAAAAAGTGTATCTAAAACACTATGTAGTTGTTCCACAATTTTTTTTAAAAATAAAAGCATTTAAAAAATTCTTTTGACATCCATTTGAAAGAGTTTTAAATTTAGATGGGAATCAATTACCAAAAATATTATAAATTATTTTAACTGAGAAATGGGTAAAAAAGTTTTACCATATATATTTGATTAATTATTCTTGGTTATAACCTTTTTAAACTAAATGATTTTTGTTTATAGTAATATTACTAGATTTATCTAGTTTATTTCCAAAAACCCATTTAAAGACTATGACCGTTTGATCACTAGATCCTTAAAAGAGAGTACATACATTATTTTAAGTGAATTTATTTAGTTACACTTTCCAGTAAAGTACCCAATTTTTGTTATTATGGGAATCATTAAGTTTTTTGGGTTCAAGGTGAGATGAAAATGCTAGGTGTTCAACAAAATTTAAGACTGATCTATGAGTACCCATTCCCACTTGTAAATCACCAATGAAATTTTCAAAGGGACGTTCTTTATATTTTTTGAAAACATTAGTAAGTGAACTTAAAGGACATTATTATTATTATTAAAATTCTTTAGTTATAAATTTTTTATTTAAAAAATCAATTTCAAAAAAAAACTGGAAGAGTTTTAGAAAAAATTTCCTCAAAACTAACATGGATTAATTCTTCCATAGTTTTAGTCCTTTTTTAAAGACATAGTAATATTTAATTTATTTTTAGTGCACAATAAAGATACCTTCATCAAATTTAGAATCAGAATTACCAAGATTTTATTTAGGGTTTAAAATAAATCATTTATAACCAAAAAATTTAAAATATCCCACCTTAGGTTTTTTGTTATGCCAAATCTCATAGGGGTTTTCTTAATAAAAGATCATATGAGTACAATATTAATTATATAGAATGAAATATTCATGGCCTCAACCTAAAAAAAAATTGGAAGATAAAATTAATTTAAAAGTGTTTGAGTGATTTTTTGGATTATTTGATTTCACCTCTTGACTACCCCATTTTATTGAGGGGTTTAAGGAGAAGAAAAGGAATGATTATAGCCTTTAGAATAACACAAATCATTAAATTAATTATTATTTAATTATCAACCATAATAATTAAAAATTTAAATAATTTTAAAACCTTTTTTATATTCAACCTTTTTAGAAAAATTGATAAAGGCTTTGTAAGATTCACTTTTATATGATAAGAAACATGACCATTTGAATCTTTTAATGTCATCAACAATTACAAGATTATAGTGTTTTCTTACTATGAATTCAATTTTATTAAGACTAAAAAGGTCAAGATGAATCACTTTATGATATTTTTAAGTATAAATACAATTTTTATATTTTAAATAGTATTTTTTATTTACCATACTGAAATTATTCACAAACCATACCATTATTATGAAATTTGGGAAGATATAATAATGGTTGATAACAATTTTTTTATGTGATAATATGCGCTACAATGACCAATAGATCCATTCCAAATCCATGACTCATTCACTTGTTCACTCAAATATTTAATTTTTTCGATAGAAATAGTTTTTGAATTAATTATGTAAACATTTTAAAATCTTGAAGTGGTATATTAAAGTTTTCCTTTTGAATTAATTTTATTTTAAAAAATCATTTTCTAAAGAGATTTTAAAACCACTATAACACAATTTACTAATACTTACTAGACTTTGTTTCAATCCTTTTATAAATAAAACATTTTTAATTAAGGTTTAGCTAGAAAAAATGATAGTACCTTCATTGATCATATTACAATTATAATTATCACCAAAGGTGATGTGACGTTCTTCATGTTCAATAATTTGATAGAATTTAGAGAGGAATCCACACATGTGTCTCGAGAATCCAGAATCTAGGTTCCACATTTCTTCTTTTATTTTTCTTAGAAGACAATTTTTCTAAAAAAATAAATTATTGATGGTTTTAGTACCCACATACACTTGGGTTTGATTATATTAGCTAATAACTATTTCATAATATAAAATTTCTTAGCATTTTTTATTTTGTAAATGTTTGAAGAAAGATTTATTAACTTTGGTTATCCAAATCACTCATTTTTTAAATTAAATTCATAGATTAAATGACTGATTATTTTAAAATAATTACAAAAATTATGTTGAGAAATACATTTAACAATAGTTTTTTTGACGATTTTTTTAAAGAGATCACATTATTGGAGTATCCAAATACAACTTGATATTTTTTTTGAGATTACAAAATTCTATTTAAATTTTCTTCACCTTGGGTGAATTTTTAAGAGATACTTTTTGAGGTGTTTAATGTTGGATATTAGTTTTTTGACATCTGATTGATTTATTATTTTCATATATAATTATTCTTTTTATTGTATGAGAAGTCCCATTTCTTTTTTTTGATTGTATTTTTATTCAAGGAATAGATTATATTTATTTTTGAGTTCTAGATATAAATAGTCAAGTTGATGATATCCATTTTTTGAGTTGATTTTTAGATTATTTTAAATATTATTAATATAGGTGACTAGAGGATAAATAAGAAAAATATAGGAGAATAATGAAGAGGAGGAGAAGAAGTGGAATAAATAGGAAAGGAAGTACTATACTAGATGTATTCATCAGCATGTGCCATGAGGCACTTCAGGCACGAGTCATTTGACATGGATGAAAGACTTGAGTCCATGGAATCATTACTTGCACTCCATGTAGTGACTTTTAAATCCTTTTTTAACTTTATTCTTTTCTTTGAGATTTTCCATGTTGATGGGGCACTCTGGTTTGATGTGGCATTTCTTTTTTACATTCTTATAATGTTACTATGGTTCTACCTTTTGATTTTTTTTATTTCTTGTTTAAGTTATTGTTTTTGAAGTGACTGCAGAAGTTCCTGATACTAATGGCATATTCATGAACCTCACTTACAGATTGTTCATCATTAGTAGCTTCTAATGTGTTATTTTTTTTGAAATTTTCTAGATTCATTAGCCTTATCCCCCAATTATTGTTTCATCATGATTTTATATTTCATTAAGTATATGATAAGTTCCTTGACCACTATCTTTTTCATATATCTTGATTTTTATACTTTCATCACTTTTAGAGTCCAATATAAAGGTAAAACCTATATGATTTTTACAATAATTTCTATATAAAAATCATCTCTGAGAGAGTTTATACCATTGTATATGTCAATAATTTTTTTAAACATTCTTGTAATATATTCATCAGAATGTGTAGTAAACTTTAAAAATCTTGATAAAATATATCTAATATTTCATCCTTAACCTTATATGTGCCTTAATGGGTTACTTCTAATAATTTCCAAATTTTCTAAACATTTTTTCATTTGGAAACACAATTAAACTCATTTTTATCAAGACCATAATGTAATGAATTCATAGATTTGTAATTTAATTGAAATTTTTTAATATCTTTGGGAGTCCATTTTTCTTCAGATTCTTTGGTGGGAACATAATCATGCATTATAATTTTTAAAACAAGATGAGAAATACTATAAAGAAATTTTAACATCTGATTCTTAAAATAGGGGAAATTGATTTCATCAAAAAAATGGGAGCATGATAATTGTAATTAGATTCCATTGTAAAATTTGGATTTGAAATTGGTTAAAGATTTGGATTTTTTATAAACAACACAATATCGAAAAACCGTAGTGTTTTAAAAGAAAGAAAAAAACTCTTTTAATACCAATTGTTGGTCGAAGATTATTTCAAGAGGGGGGGTGTGGATTTCCCTTTTAAAAATTAATGTGAAAATAAAAGGTTAAATTAAAATTAAAATATTTTGAAACAATAAATCAAGAAATTGAATACATGATAGTTAATAAGTTTAATTATTTTTTAGAAAGATAATATCAAATTACTTAAAGCATGGAAATAATCTAACCCAAATTTGAAATTATGTGAGTTGATGTTAAATGATGCAATGGAGAAAAGTAAATAGAGGAAAAACACAATTAATAAGGATTTTGAACAAATCTCAGTGTGAGACCCTACATTTGTACCCCATGACTCAAGAGGTGTATTGTATAAATCAATTGGTCTCAATGGTGACCAAGAACCCATACCTCATAGTTGTTGTTTTTGAGGAAACTCTTGCATTTTTTCATTCACCAAGTGACCCATACCACACTTTTAGATGAGTGTGAACTATTATAGAATGGAGGTTGAGAAGAGAGAGTTTTTCTTTATTCAAACCCATTACAAGATTCTCAAAATTATCTTTGATGGATAAAATACAATGGAGGATGAGAGATTTGACAGTAAGGTGAGAGAATTTGAAGGAATTGGAAAATTAATGTTTTCATATTAATAGAATTGATAATTCTATCACTTCATCACTGATTAGGATCAAGAGAGTATTGATAATGTTTTTGGTAAATATCTTAGTAACCAAGGCCAATATTTATATCCTTAAAAATATTTATAAATATTAAATAATTTTGGTACCCCTAATTTCAGGTATGTAACTCTTTTTTATTCTTTTCAGGAATATAAATTTTAAGGGTGAAGGTTTGGATAGTTTTGGGGATAAAGAGAAGGTGCACGGGATTCACAAAGTTTGTCTAAACCATGCAGAATCTTAGGAGAAACCATATAGAGTTGTATATGTTGGACAATAATTTTAGCATGGTGGTTTCAAAGTTAAGGAGGCAGTGAAAGGGTCTATCCAGGCAGTAACTAATGCACGTTTAGCACACGATTTGTCTAACCATGTGACTAAACCATGCACGAGGTTTAAGTGAGATCCTAAAAAAGCGGATCTGATAGGTTTTTGACTCTAAGTGGATCTTTTTTACTCCTATGGGGCCCTAACTCAGGATTATTCTTTATTAAAGGTTTGATAACCTCTCCCAAGAAAATGGGAATCAATATAGAGCCTTTCCTTAGCGTTTAGATTTATGATTCTTGAGGTATGCCATTGTTCTTCTTCGTTCTTGTCACATTTTCTTAGATCTACTTAGATCTACTTCTTCTCTCCACCTAGTTTCTCAAATATATGCTCGTTATGGTTAGATTTAAGATTTTTTATTCCATATATGTTGAAATTTGGTCTCTTCTTTATAATATAATATATCTATGATGGTTTCATGAAATTATTACTCGGTTTCATGAGCGTTCTTCACCCGTTTTCAATTTTCACCAAAAAGATCAAGGTAGGTGGCTTCAATCTCAACTCCTCTTAGTAGAACTAACTGTAATGATTTCAAATTTAATATACTATGTTGAATTTATTATGAATTTTTTGGTTAACAATTGTTGAAAACCCTCTTTATAGACAGTTTGGTAAATTGTGGAAATCTAGAAATTTGGTGTCCTTGAATAAAGTGCTTTGATTCTTGATTTTTAAAATGAATATTTTAAAAGGTTATTTTTCTATAATTGCTGTAATTGGATTTTATTAAAGTGTTTTCAATAAAAGTAATGATTTTATTGAAATGAAATGGTTGATTGGAATTAGTTTGTTTAATGGTTTTCAATAAAAGAAAGGTTTTATTGAAATGGTTTGAATTGGTTTATTTGAATGGTTTTAGAATATATGGGTTGTGTGAATTCATGTTTGATATTCCCCTGAATAAGGGATGTGTAACATTGGGGTATAATAGGAATGACCCTAGATCAGGGGCGTGTGTCATTGGGACACACGGTAATTGTACGAGAGACCGCTCATGAGTATGGAACTGTCAAAACAAAGCATGCATGGTTGCGTGTGTGAAAAAGTGAAATAGAATGGTTATGAAAAAATGATATTGAAAAGTGGTTTTAAATCCTTATTTGGTTGTTTTTTTGGAAATGTGACTTGTTTGAAAATTGGTTGAAAATAAAACTTATCTACTCTTGGTTATAATGGTTTTTGGAACTTGTTTATATTTATTTATAAATAGTTTTGCAGAATTGTTTTATGTAAATGGTTTTATATAAATGTTTCTAACATTTCTATCCTAGTATAATGAGTTAGTAAGTTATTGGAGAAATACTACTGAGTTTTATACTCACCCCTACTTTGGAACTTTGGTGCTTTTTCATATGCTATCTTTCAGAACATGGGAAAAGGTAAAGTATCACACATATTTAGCACCACCTCGTGATACTTGGGTTGTTTGGTGATGTTGGAGCATGGAGTCTTGTGATTGTCTTGGAGTTTCTTGTAGTTATTTTTTATGTTTAATTTTATAGTTACTTGTCTTATGTTGTAGTACACCTTGGTGGGGTTTTGATATAAATGAAGTGGTTGAGTTGTCTTTCATTTATTCATTCATCATATAGTAAGTTGTTTGGTTATGGTTTCTGAGTTAATGGTTTTAGTTCTTAGAGGTTAAATCATCCCCAACTTGCATTTGAAACCCTTCTTTATTTATTTCCATCCTTTGGAATCTTGGGGATTTCAATTAAGGATTAGTAATGATTCATTTTATTCTCAATCCAATGAGAGTAAGTGGGTTGTTACAAATGTTATTAGTTTGTTCAATCCTAAACCTTGTTTGAGATAAGTGGTATCACCTTGTTCCTTTTCTCATAGAACATGTAGTCATTAGTTTTCTTGGTATTGGAGTTGAAATTCATTCTTTACTATTCCTTGGGTTGTGATCTTAGGAATGAGTTGGATTTTTTGGGACTTGAAATGTAGAGCATAAAAATACATAGATAGAATTTTTATACTAAACTTAAAGTTACCAAGGATTTGGGTATATAAGTGTTTTGGATACACTTATAGGATATTGGAATCTCATTGTCATGGGTTTAGCCAATGAGACAAGCATGGAATGAATTGTAGAGTAATGAATTACCACTAGGATTTTATATTTTATTTTTAGTAATGATTTATGATTTTGTACGAAGGTGGAAGTTTTTGAAAAATGTTGCAATTTTTTTCAAATGAAATATTTTAAAAAGAGAATGGTTGATGTATTTTGAAAATGGTTTAATTTTCAAAATTAGTAATGTATTTTTCAAAAATGGTTAAACTTGTAAAATATTGTTTTTGGAAAATGATGTGTGATATTTTATGTGATATAATTTTAAATGTTAATCCTTCAGTTACTTGAGAGTGAGACTTATAGAGTTTGTTGTCTGTTTAGAAAATGTTACCTGGTAGACATCATAGAAACCAACTAGAAGAAGTTATGGAGAATGTGGTTTCACCTGGACCACATGTGAAGAAAGAGATGGTTTAGAGTATCATCCAAGCATTTCAATATATAGACACATGGAACCATAGGGATGATCCAAGACATGAAGATCATTCTATCCAGTTTATGAAGTAGAATCCACCCATTTTATGAGGTGATTCTGAACCTAAAAAGGTGGTGTGGCTAAACAGGATGAATTGTATCATCAATTTCATTGATACACTAGAAGTGTTAAAAGTTAAAGTGGAAACATACATGCTTGAGGATCTTGCAGACCAGTGGTGGGATCTAGAGATGCAGGATAAATTGGATCACCGTCTTAGTTGGGAGGATTTTGAGAAAATGTTTAATAAAAAAAATCTATCCTCACACATTCAAGATCCATAGAATGAAAAAATTATTCATCCTAAAACAGGAAAATATCTCTATCATAGATTATGCGGATAAATTCATGAATTTAGTGTGCTTCTCACCCAAAGTTGCATCAAGTGCGGCCCTGAAGGAACACATCTTCAAATTAAAGCTAAGGTAGGAGATTCACGTAAAGATTACGGTGCTCTGTATTAAGATTTATACAAATATGGAAAAAATAGAGATATTGGATGAACATGATATCTCAAGAACTATGGGAGTAGTAAGTATGATTATACCTATAAGAAATGGTGGGAACTTGAATACTAGGATCAATCGGAATAGAGACACATATTTCCTAGGTGGGAGCGAGAATAAAAATCAAATGGATATATTAGTGAACCTTCCTCCATGACCCAGGAGAAAAGAAGGATGTTTCCAATGAGGTTCACTTGACCACATAAAGTGAGAGTGTATGACACAACCTAGATCATGTCATAACTATAAGAAGATGAGGCATCTCTAGTGCTATTATCGCAGCACTCTGAGATTAGGTGCTTGAGATGCTTGTCATGGTCGCAAGCATCATATGATTTGATGGGGGAAATGATAGCTAAATCATAATCATCAACAAAATAGGGTTATCCAAAGTGATTCTAGGAATACCATGACTCCTCAATAAGGGAAATCTCAGCAAGATAATAAGAATTAGAGTGCAATAATGAAGCAATTGAATAGAGCTGAGCAAGTGATTGTGGATGATCAGGATAGACTATCTACAATGATAGGTATGATCCTATTGAATTATACCCCTATGAAAGTGATATTTGATACTGGTGCATCACATTCCTTCATTTATTCCCATTCTATTGATTTTTTATGTTTAAAACTTGAGATGATTCCCTCCATGTTAAAACTTCAAACTCCTCTCGGTAAAAGAGAATGTTGAGCCTTTGGGTGTAGAGCATGTTTTATAACCGTTGATAGAGCAGAGATGAAATGGAAATTTATAGTGTTAGAGATGGATGTATTTGATGTAATATTGGGTATATTCAAGGCTCAAATCATCTTTTATATATGAATAGTTAGTTTTATAACTGAGGATGGAATCAAGCATCTCTTCAGAGGACAAAGGGTTATAAAGATAAGTGAAACGGGCTGGTTAGAACCAGAAGTGGAAACAATCACTTACCAATTTCCCGTATTGACCTTGGAATCTATGGAAGAGATCAAGGATATATGTTTTACACCAGTTGTGGGTCAATTTCTAGATTTATTTTCCAAGAACTTCTCATGGTTTCTTCTTATAAGGGAAATAGAGTTTGTTATTGATATCATCACAAGGTAAAGTCCCATTTACCTTCCATCTTATAGGATGGAACCAACAATGTTAAGGTAATTCAAAGTGTAGTTGGAAGATCTAGAAAGAAAAGGTTTCATTCATCCAAGCATGTCTCCATGGGAAACACCAATTTTTTTGTGAAGAAATTATATGGAACCCTAAGGATGTGTGTGGATTATTGTAATGTTAACCAATTTATGATAAATAATCAGTATCAACTTCCACACATTTATGATCTATTTGATCAATTGAGGGGAGCCCAATGGTTCTCTAAAATTCAATTATGATCAGGATATCACCAATTTTGAGTTCAGAAGGAAGATATTTCGAATACAGCTTTCAAAAGAAGATATGAACACTATGAATAAATAGTCATGCCTTCGAGTCTTAAAAATTTACTATAAGTCTTTATGGAATTAATGAATCAGATATTTCATATATATATATGGATTCTTTTTTTTGTGGTGTTTTTGGATGACAATTGATGTATTCAAAGACAATGGATGATCCTGAGAAATAGTTGATGATAGTGTTGGAAATCTTGAGAGATCATCGTTTGTATACAAAATTTTCAAATTATGTTTTTTTAGATATATGAGGTAAACTTTCTCGACCATGTAATTTCTGAAAGCGGTTTTTCTATCGATCTAGAGAAGATAGAAGATATTATCTCTTAGAAACCAATGAAGAATGTCTTTGAGATACAAAGTTTTCTTGGTCTAGATAGTTATTATAAATGCTTTGTGAATGAATTATCATTAATAGACATGCCAATGACATCTTTGATAAAGAATAATGCTCTATTCCAATGGACCGAGGAATTACTGAAGTCTTTCTAAGAGTTGAAAGTTCATCTTACATCAACACCTATCTTTATTTTTCTAGAATTGGGATTGGGGTACGTGGTGTACTATGATGCTTCAGGATCTGGGTTGAGATGTGTTCTCATTCAAGAAGACCATGTGGTTTCTTATGGTTTAATACATTTGAGAGTGCATGAGAAGAATTTACAAACACATGATTTGGAGTTAGCTGCGGTCTTCTATGCTTTGAAGACCTGGCATCACTATCTCTTTGGTGAGAAATTAACTATGTTCATGTATCATAAAATCTTGAAACATATTTTCTCAAAATGATATTTGAATATGAGGAAAAGGATATGGATGAAGTATCTCTAGATGTTTGAATTTTACTTGATGTATACACTGGGAAAAGGTAATTTGGTGGAAGATGCATTATGAATAAAGTCATATGATCAATTGGTGAAAGAAGCCTCAGATGAATGGTAGTTGATGTTAGTCCTAGCTGGCATGAATTTGGAATGTGAAGACTAAGGTGATGTTGAAATATTCTTTTCAGTTTCTATGGTTCCCTATTTGGTAAATATTGTTAAAGAGGCACAAACATCTAATGTAGAATGCCTAGTTATGAGTTCAAAACTCAATGGTGGGGAGACCATTGAGGGTTGGAAACTTGATGGTAGTTTGGTTTTGTAGTTCAGATATTGGATGGTTGTACCTATGGATTGTCAGGAACAACTTCTTTCTGCTTACCACCATTCTAGATGGGTTTTACATCTGGGTATACCGAATATGTATAAGGAATTGAAAGAGAAGTTTTGGTGGATTGGTATAAAACATAAAGTGGATGAGTTTGTTTCAAGGTGATTAACTTTCCATCAAGTTAAGGAAGAAAATAAATGACCAATAGGTATGTTACAATATTTACATATTTCAGTGTGGAAATGGGATTAGATACCCATGGATTTTGTATAGGTCTCCCAATAATGGTTTGGAAACATGATTCCCTATGGGTGATAGTGGACCATCTCACAAAGTTGGCTCATTTCATCCCTATTCATGAAAATCATAAGGTGGAGGATCTATCCAAAATCTATATACAAGAGGTGTTAAAGAGACATGGAGTATCGGTTCTGATAGTCTTAGATAGAGATTTAGGTTTAACGTCTCATTTTTGTAAATCCTTACAAAAATCCCTTGGAACTCAGTTGACTATGAGTACAATGTATCATCCTCAGATGCATGGGAAATATGAAAAGATGATAAATATGTTGGAAGACATGTTTTGGGCTTGGAAAATGGATTTTGGTTGCTCATGGGAAGAGAATATACCATTAGTGGAGTTCTCATATAATAAAATCCATTAGGCCTTAATATATATGGATCCTTTTGAAGCATTGTATGGGCATCCTTGTCATTATCCATGTTTTTGGGTGGAAATTGGTGAAAATTCACTAGTTAGTCCAAGCCTTGTCCAATAAACAATAAAGAAGATTCATTTGATCAGGATATGGATGGAGATGGCTCAGATCCATCTGAAATCATATGCGGATAATCATCGAAGATCGTTTTCGTTCACAGTGAGTGATCATGTGTTCTTTCAGATTTCTACATGGCTTGGAGATCATCATTTTGGGAAAGAGGGCAAGTTATCTACTTGATACATTGCCCCTATTGAGATAATGGAACATATTAGAGAGGTGGAATATTGGTTGGTGTTACCACCATGGTTCAGTTAAGTGCATAATGTGTTCCGTGTATCTTAGTTGAAAAAGTATCATCTTGATCATGGCTATGTGATCAGATGTGATCACGTTGACCTAGATCTGGATGCTTCATTGGTACATATCCCAGTGTAGATTATGGATAGGCAGGATAAAGTCTTGCATGTAAAAAAGCATCGGTCTAGTATGAGTTTTATGGAAACATGGTCAGATTCTGGAAGAGACTTGGGAATACTAGAAGGAAATGAAAGAGCAATGGCCATAACTCTTTCAAGGAAAGTATTTTTTTCTACTTTCTAGGGATGGAAAGACCAATGGTCGGGAGAATTTTGTACCCCCAGTTTCTGGTACATAACCCTTTATTTATTCTTTTCCTGAATATAAAGGTTAAGGGTGAAGTTTGGGAGAGTTTGGAGAATGTTTGGAGAGTTTTAGGGCTAAATGGAAGGTGCATGGGATGCACACAGTTTGTCTAAACCATGTGGAATCCTAGGAGAAACCATGCAGATTTGTAGATGTTGGATAGTAGCTTCGACACATTAGGGAAATGGTTAAGGTGGTCGTGCAAGGAGGCCTTGCAAGGAGGCCATGCAAGGGTCTACCTAGGTAGTAGCTAATTCAAAGTTAGCACACAATTTGTTTAACTATGCGACTAAACCGTGCGTAGGGTTTAAGTGAGATCCTAAAAAAGTGGACCTCACAAATTTTTGACTCTATGTGGATTTTTCCCTCCTATGCAGCCCTAACTCAGGATTATTCTCTCTTAAAGGTTTGAGAACCTCTCCCATGAAAATTTTAATCGATCTAGAGCCTTTACTTGGCATTTAAAAGCCTGATGCTTGAGGTATGTCATCGTTCTTCTTCGTTCTTATCACATTTTCTTAGATCTACTTAGATCTATTTATTCTATCCTATTTATTTCTTAGCTCTATGCCCTTTATGGGTAGGTATAATATATTTTATGAAATATATGTCGATATTTGGTCTCTTTGTTGATAGGAGAAGACATCTATGGTGGTTTCGTGGAATTCTTACCCATTTTCACGAGCGTTCTTCATCTGTTTTCATTTTTTTACAAAAACAATAAAGGTTGGTGGATTTATTCTCGAACCCTCTTAGTAGAACTGATTGGAATGATTTTAAATTGAATATCTTTTGTTTAATTTATTGTGAATTGTCTATATAGAAATTTTTGGAAACCCTCTTTAGTGATGGTTTGGTAAATTGTGGAAATCTGGAAAATTGGTGTCCTTGAATAAAGTGCTTTTATTCTTGATTTTAAAATGAAGATTTTAAAATGGTATTTTTATATAATTTTTTTAATTGGATTTTATTAAAGTGTTTTCAATAAAAGAGATGGTTTTATTTAAATGAAATGGTTGATTGGAATTAGTTTGTTTAATAGTTTTTCAATAATAGAATAGTTTTATTGAAATCGTTTGAATTGGTTTATTTGAATGGTTTTGGTATATATGGGTTGTGTGGGTTCATGTTCAATGTGCCCCTAAATAAGGGAGGTGTACCATTTGGTACAAGGTGTGTGACCCTTTATTGGGGGCATGTGTCAGTGGGACACATGGTAATTGGACCGGATACCACTCATGAGTATGGAACCGTTGAAACAAAGCATGCATGGTTGGGTGTGTGAAAAATTGAAATGGAATGGTTATTTCAAAATGATGTTGATAAATGGTTTTAAATACTTTTTTGGATATTTTTATGAAAATGTGACTTGATAGAAAATTGGTTTAAAATATCACTTGTTTACTATTGGTTATAATTGTTTTGGAACTTTTTTATATTAGTTATAAACTATTTTGTAGAATTGTTTTATATAAATGGTTTTATATAAATGTTTCTAACTTTTCTATCATAGTGGCATGAGATGGGAAGTCATTGGGGAAAGCATACTTAGTTTTATACACACCCCTTATTTGTCACTTTAGTGCTTTTGCAGATGTTATATTCCAGGACATGGGTAAAGGTAAAGTATCACATGTATTTAGCACCGCCTTGTGATACTTGGGCTATTTGGTGATATTGGAGCATGGAGATTGTGGAGTATAGAGTATTTTGGCTATCTTGGAGTTTCATGTAGTTATCTTCCGCTGTTTACTTTGATAGTTACTTGTCTTCTACAGTAATACTCCTTGGTGTGGTTTTGATATAAATGAAGTGGCTGAGTTGAATTTCATTTATTTAGGCATCATATAGTGAGTTTTTTGTTATGGTTGTTGGGTTAATGGTTTTAGTTTTTAAAGGGTAAATCATCCCCCAATTACATTTTAAACCCTTCAGCATTTATTTCTAGCCTTTGGTGTGTTCGGGATTTTGCTTAAGTCCTTACAATGATTCATTGTATTATCAAGAGAATGAGAATAAGTGTTTCATTATAATAATTCACCTAAAGAAATTAATAATTTTAGGACACTATTTAATAGAATAATGACTATCATAAAATGAAGCCCAAGTCTTTCATAGGATGGAATGTATTACACCACACCTTGGTATAAAATTCATGGCCATTTTTTCTTTAAAGCCTTCAAAAAACCCATTACTATACCATGTTAACAGTCCAACATGCCTTGGAATTATCCATTTTATTCAAATTTCATGCAACATCAAAATGTTTCTCCTCCACTTATAAGAATTATTCATTATGTTTCTTACAGTCTTTGTCTACTTGTTTGTTTGTTTTGTGTGTTTACCTTGTTTCCCTATTGTTCAATTATCTTCAATAAAAATAATTTTTAGTCATACATATTTAATAATATTTACAGTTTCTTAAAATAATATAACATTATTTCATTAAGAAAAACTAAAAACCACATAAATGAACTTTTTAGAAAGATAGGGGAGTATTTGTGATCATGAAAACACCATGAGAGAGAGATAGGTGAAACATATTTAACCAAAAATACCCTCCTTGATCCCCATTCCCTATTTAATACATTTAATTAACAACCATTAAATGATTTTAATTCACCTCATTATTAAAAATACCCCCAAGATCACCAA
The DNA here is from genome assembly GCA_963277665.1 of Viscum album. Lineage (NCBI taxonomy): Eukaryota > Viridiplantae > Streptophyta > Magnoliopsida > Santalales > Viscaceae > Viscum > Viscum album. The sequence goes on from OY728141.1 coordinate 105,834,756, forward strand.
GTACTTGGTTTAGAGAACTGAAAACCTATTGAACCCAACTAGGGGTAAACCCTTATAATGTGGCCTCATGTTGCTAAAATTGAGTAGAAAGGACACATATTCCCCACTATGATCTTGAACTGGTACCCCAAACACTATTTAACATCCAAAACACATAATTTATTATTTAAAAATTCTATGGATTCCATATAAATTTTAAAAAATTGAACTCACCAAAACTCTAGATCTCAAAAATACAATTTTCAACTAAATTCACCAAACTTTTATGACTAGGGTCATTAATACTTTATCCCTTAATACTCTTTAATGGATTTTTTATAATTCTTTTAAATTTTAAATTTACCAAGTGATGTTGAAAATATTAATTTATATTTAACCCGGGATAACTTCTTGATCAAGAATCATTTCATAACTTTGTGAGTTATCAAATCAAAGATAACGATGTGATAAATGATATTTACTATCAGTGGAACCTAATATCCAATTTTTCTTAATTTAAAGAGGTTTATAAGGCCTTAATTTTTGTTGTTGTTTAGGTAACCTAGTTTTAAAATTTTCTTAGAGGTTTCTATAAAATTGAAGAGAATATTTTTTTCTATTTGTGATTGATTTATGATTCACTCCTTTGAGTTTAGATTTTTGTTAATATTTTATTATTAGGGATTTATTGAGTTTAATTGGATAGTGTATGTAGTTTTAAGGTTATTTCATGTTCATAAATTATTAATTTTATTGTGTATGAATTTAAGTATCTGTTTAGAGTAGTATTATTAGTGTATTTTGTAAAGAAATATTGATGATGTATTTTTTTAAAGTTATTTTGATTTTAAGCTTAACTTTTGGGTTATTGAACGAGTTTTATCTATGTTTAAATTTTATTTTAGTTATTTTAATGTAATTTTCTTTATGATTATTATTTTTTAATTTCCACATATATGTAAATTCTTTCTTTATGTTTTCACTTATTTAAGGGGAATAAACACTAAAAGATAGGTTAGTTTCTTTACTCTCACTTTTTATTTCACATCCTCTACCTTTTTTCTTCTATAAATAAGATAATCTACTATCCTAGGGATTTAACCTATGGGTATTTTACATGGTATGATCAATCTATTTACTTTGATAGGGATTTCTAATGGGAAGGCTAGAAGAGGATCCATATACACATTCACAAACCATTGGTTAAGCTTTTAGTGTCATGAATCCCACTGAGAATAATTTCTATATATTCTTATAGTATATTAATTTTCTAGGTTTTAATTCTTAAATTTAATTTTAGCCTTTGTTTTTTAGCAATTTGAGGATGAACCTAGGGTGTATTCATACAATATTTACCTCTATTTAGCTATTACCTCATAGCTCTGTGGGTATTTATATACATGGGACTTAACTAAATATCATTCTTTGTTTAAATAGATTATGGAATTAATTATATATGGTTTATTGGTTAAAATTTTCTATTTAATGATAATGATATTGGATTTTTCAATTTTCCATGTCTGTGTGAAGATTTTTGCGGTTCTATACAACTTCTATAAGTTAATATGACCTTTAGAGATTAAATTATTCAAATTTTATTTTAAACAAAGTAAAATTTATGTTTAATACTTTTGATGATTATTTGATAATTATATATTTTTACTTAATTTAACTCCTTTATACATGGAAATGAATTTCTCAGAAATATATCAATTATATTTTAATTTTAAATTCCACAAATTATATGCTTGATGAAATGTCTAAGTGGTTTTAGGTATAAAATGATTATTTTTGTACAACAAGAATAATTTATAATTAATTATAAAGGATTCATTTAATTATTTTGAAGACTTTATGTAAAGATAAAGTTTTATTTAGAAAAATTATCAAATATGTTGTTCTTTTTGGATCCAACCCTTTGAAATTATTTTTATGGACCTTTTTGTCATGAAATAATATATTTTAACCTTGTTTGACTGGTGAAAAATATTATTATGGAGATGAATATTTATTTAAAGGGTGTTTGTAAGTGATCTGTGTTTATTTAAAGATTTAAAATTAATTATTCAATTACTTTTATTTTGTAAAACATCTGGGAAAGACATTGCTATATGTGAGGGTTCTAATGATAAGTATACTTACTATTTGATTCTATTAATGATCAATATTTTCTCACTTATAGATATTATTCCCAATATAATATTGAATAGTTTAGGTTTATTCTATTGCAAGATCAATTTTGGGATCTTCTCACTAGTTTTTTAAGCACTAGTTAGTGAATTCACCACTAGTTTATGATTATTTTATGGTTAGAGGTTTTTTCTTAGTTAGTTTATGTATTGGATATGATGATCCTAGACTTCCCATACCATAGTCATGTAGGGATTATACATTGATTCCTTGATAGTAATTAAAAAATAATTTTTTATAAGTATTTAATTCAGTCATCTAAAATATTTTAATTAAACTTGAGAAAATTTTCTTGTTAAAATGATTGATAATTATATGTTTTATGTTTTTTTATAAAAAATGGTATATTCATATATTTATTTCAAACTAGAATGAAAAGTTTATAAATGTATGAAATTTTCATATAACGTTTAGGGGAAATATTTCAGTATAACTTTATACTCACCTAAGAATATGCATTTCAAGGTATATTATATGGTCCCGACCTTAAACATAACATAATCAAGTAAATTCCTTTAGAATTCACTTTTTTACATTTGCAAAGATATTTTTAGTTTAGAGTTTTATAAATTTAGGATATAATTCATACATATCAAACCCCAATCATATAAAGTGGGAACAAATAAAACTATATCCATTTTTTTATAATAAAAAAGTTTATAATAATAACATGAAATCTTTTCATAAAAATTCTTCACAACATTTGAGTTGACTCCTCATTTTCTCTTACCCATCCTTAAACCCCATGATTTTTTTTGAAACTTGGTATGATCACAAAAATCTCAGTAAGGGATATAAAAAATAAGGAGATAAACCACTAGTCCATGAATACTTATAAACATATGAAATCATTTTTACAAAGACATACTTCTCACCCATAATGTATCATGTGCTTAATTTTTAAAATAAGATATTTATATAAAACATGTAAAACATAAATAAATAGTATATTTTACATGGTGAGTTACTTAATATTTCAACCCTCATGGATACCTTATGATTTTTAACCCTCACAACTACCTTATAATGTAATCCCCACAACTACCTTATGGTGTAACCATCATGGTTACACTTGGAGTAACCATATGGCCAAAATCCGACTTAAACATACCCAATGAATTGGAGGGATATATATGTACCAAAATTCAGCATAAATAATTCCCAAGAACCATAAAATAATCATAAAACATGAACACTTTCATAAAAACATTCCTTTTTAATTTTTTAAAAATAGAAATTTTAAATAGGATTTTTAAAGAGGGGTCCCTTACATATACCATATCATTGAAGAGAGAATTAATAAAATGAAAGTAATATGTATACTAACTATAAATAAAAATAATAAAAAATAATATATTAAACATTCATATCACAAATAAACTTATCATGACAAAATTAATGAAGTAGAAGGTTAACCCAAAGAATGGGAATTGGGTTAAGAATTCCCTTACCTCAAGACCGTATTACTTAAAATGTGTTTAAACCTCCTATATAATGGTTAAAATAGTGTTATTATTATTTTAAAGAAAAATATTAATTTTTATAACACCTTATATTATCATTTTATAATATCATTCTACCCATTTATTAATAATATTTTGTTATTTCTGTTGTTTTGGGTGCATTCTTTACATGGTTTCCATGGTTGGTTCGTAATGGATTTTCTTATAGAATGGAAGAGAAACTATATAAGTGGAATAAAATGTTATTAATATGTTTATAGAATATTAAATGATACCATAAATCATTTTTTTCAGATATGAGGATTAATCATTAGATAAAACATTAATGATATTCATTTAGATCATTTTGGTGGTTCTTCAATAGTCACAAACTATTTTCATTATATAATTTAATATTATGTATATATGTTAATTAAAGAACATAAAATAGGTTATATCATAAAATTAAAAATATTTTTCAACCATTAAAATTATTTTATGACCATCCATGGAGGCGTTAATGAAAATTAAAAACACATCTTCTACAATATTGGTAATTCGACACTTCACAGGTGATGTTTTTATTTTTCAGAATAAGAGGGAGAGGACAAGAAGTATGATGCTGAATTTTACATAAACATGATAAAATTATAGTGTATATAATATAATGTTATTTTCATTCCTCTTTGATAAGGGTATGTGAAGATATTATAACAAAAATAAAAATAATTGAAAAGAAAATAAAAGAAAATGAAAGAGGATATTTACCTCTTGAATTATCCTCATTAAGAACCTCTTTATGACCATTGATTTTAGAGTTATGGTGATTACAAAAGTTCTTGGACATGGGTAATATTCTTAGGAAAATTATTGGGTAGAATTTTCAAAATTATCAAAGCTTTATTGGTGTGAGGGGAAGAGGGGGAGAGGGTGGTATTTATAGTGGTGTTGAGGAGGGTTTTTTGATCATTTTATTAATTAGTTTGTTAATTTGGATAAAGACTATGAATAGTTTGAGTATTATCATGAAATATATTAAAATAATTAAGGAAATTTTTAGATTACATGTCTTACATAATTCATGATTTTAGGAATAATGTATTTAACTTATAATGTATATATACTGTAAATTGCCGTATTTCACTATTCAAAAAAATTCAAGTATTTCATAAAAATAAAAAAAATTCACCCCAAACATTTTTCAATGTTTATAATTCAAAAATGAACTCCATTTTATCAAAATAATTTTCTAAGTATGATAAATTCAATTTTTAAATAAAATCATAATTTATTCAAAAATAATAATTTAATACTATAACTGATTTTATTACACCTTGAAAAATTAATCAAGGTCTCAGAAAATTATATTATAACCGTAAAACAATAAAATATTGATTTATTATTCTATTTTTTGTAATTAAATTTTCTTTTAAATCATTAAATTAATTATAAAATTATAATTAAATATTTATGACTTACAAAAATACCAACAATTAATTTATCATTTCAAAAACATTTATTTAATTATTCCATGATAAAAATATATCCAGATTACACTTATAAGATAATTTTTTTATTTATACTCTCATAGGAGAGGTTAGTATTCTATTGGACAAAATTATTATACCTAATGGTCATTTTATTATTCATAAGGTCAAGTTACTATTTCATTAGTGTAAATTTCTTAATTTCTATAAATACCACTTACTTAATTATAAATTTATAAATAATGTGACTATTTAATTATAGAATGAAAAGGAATTATTTTATAAGTACCTATGTTGTTACGTTCACCCCACCTTCTCAAAATTGCGTCCTCATAATTTTTATTTACTTGTTAAACAAGTGAGGGTACCTTTACCTCATAAAAGTTTCAGATTCCAATGTTTCTTATTAAACCATGTGGTTTCTATAGAAAACCTTAACCTGGTGAATTACCTTATTTCAAAATAATTTCTCTATATAATCAAGAATTTGAATAGTTTTCTCTTTATAAGAAAGGTTCTCTTTCAACTGAACTACTTCTGGGCTCAAAACATGTGATGAATCTGACACATACTTTCTCAGCATCTAAAGATTAAAAACATTATGTACATGAGATAAAATTGGAGGAAAATATTCTCGATAGGAGACTGGTCCAAATTTATCTAGGATTTCATAGGGTCCAATGAACTGTGGACTTAGCTTTCCTTTCTTACCAAAACACATAACACTTTTCCAATGAGATATTTTAAGGAAAATATAATCACCGACACTGAAATAAAAGTCTTCCCTTCTATTATCTGTATGACTTTTCTACCTGCTCTGAGATATCCTTAAGTGTTTCTAGACCATCTTCACTTTCTCATCCACTTACTCTACTAATTCTGGTCTCATTAACTTCCTTTCATTGACTTCATCCAAAAAACATGGAGTTCAACATCTCTTTTCCATATAGTGCCTCAAAAGGTGTCATCTGTACACTGTAATGAAAACTATTATTATATGAAAAATCAACTAAAGAAAGATGTTGATCTCAAATTCCCTAGTAGTCCATGGAAAAATATCAAAGCATATCCTCCAATGTTAGAATTGTTCTCTTGATCTGTCTATCATATTGAGGATGAAAAGTAGTGATGAAATTTAATTTTATGCCCAATGAATTATGAAGGCCTTTACAAAAGTTAGAAGTGAACTTGGGATTATGATAAGATACAATGGAAATGGGAACTCCATGTAATTGGGTAATCTCTTTGAGGTACAGTTGAGAAATCTGATCTAAATAAATAGTATCTTGAATATGAAGGAAATGTGTAGATTTAGAAAGTCACTCAACAATAACACAAATCACATTGTTAACTCGATAAGTCTTTGGTAGTCCCACCACGAAGTCTATGGTTATATTTTCCCATTTCTACTCTGGAATTAGAAAAGTTTGAAGTATCCCCTTTGGAAGTTTTCTCTCTACTTTAACCTTTTGTCATGTCAACCATTTCATGAGAAAATATGAGATATCTCTTTTCATTTGATCTCACCAGTAATACTTATAAAGGTATCTATACATATTTTTTCTCGAAGGATGAACTGAAAATGGAGAACTATGAGCTTTATAGAATAATTATTTCTTGAACTAGGAATCAAAAGTAACACATAATCTATTCCCAAATCTCAAAAAACAATATTTATCAATATTAAATTCAAGAAAATTTCCCTTTTTCACCAATTCTACCTTTTTCTATAACTCACCGTCTTCCTTCCATGCTTGATTAATTCTATCTAACAGAGATGAATGACCAGAAACATGAAACAAAACAAAGGAATTTCCAGAACAAATAACTTCCAAGACAAAATTCATCAAATCATTAATCAAATGGTCTTATTCCAAATGTAACATAGTTAATGATGCATGATGTTTTTGACTCAAGGAATTAACTACTTTGTTTTATTTTATAGTATGGTAATTGATCATGAAATCATAATACTTTATCAATTCAATTCATATTCTCTTCTTTATGTTTAATTCCTTCTAAGTGAATTTATACTTTACAATTTTATGGTCATTATATATTACACATTTGGCTCCATATAAATGATGCCTCTAAATTTTCAAAGGAAAAACCACAACTACTAATTCCAAATCATGTGTGGGATAGTTTAATTCATGAGGTTTCAGTTGTCTTAAATCATAACCAATTACCTGATCATTCTACATCAGATCAAAACCAAGTCCCTTCAATGAAGCATCACTATAGATAACAAACTCACCATTTTTGGAAGGTCTAAATCTAGAGAGTTCACCAATATCTTATTCTATTCCTGAAAAAAACATCATATTCTTATATCCAAATAAATTTATCCCCTTTTCATGTTAACTTAGTTTACGGGCTAGATAATTGTGAAATTTTTTAAAAAATATTTGGTAATAACATTATAATATAAGAAAATTATGAATATCTATAACATTTTTAAGTCTTGTACATTCATCAACCACTTTTTTTGTAAGGATAAACTTATATTCCATCCTCATTTACAATGTTCCCAAGAAAAGAAATCCATTGTAACCAAAAATCACAATTTCTAAATTTTCCATATAACTTCATTTCTTTGATAGTTTTTAAGACAATCCTTAAATGTTTTTCATGATCCTCATAACTTTTTAAAAATACAAAAATATCATCAATAAAAACAACAAAAAACTTATAAAAATATTCATGGAATACTCTATTTATAAGATTCATGAATATAGCTAGGGAATTTTTTCAAACCAAAGGGAATATCGATAAACTATCATGACCGTATCTAGTATGAAAAGATATTTTGTGATTTCATCCTCCTTCACCTTTAGTTGATGGTACCCAAATCTCAAGTCAATATTGGAAAAATATTGAGCTCCCTGGAGCTGATCAAATAAGTCATTGATATGAGGTAAATAATACTTATTCTTAACAATAATGTTATTCAAATCTCCATAATCAATGAAAAGACTCATCGAACCATGTTTCTTTTTAAAAATCAAAACAAGAGTGCCCCATGGTTAAGTGATAAAATGAATGAAGCCTTTATCAAGAAACTCTTAAAACTAATTTTTTTTAATTCAAGAAGCTCCACTTGAGCCACATGATAAGGGGGTTTTGATATTTTCTTAGAATTATGAACCATGCCAATAGTAAATTGAACTTCTCGATCAAGTATAACACTAGGAAACTCATCAGAAAAAATATCTAGGTATTCATTTACCTCTAGCACATCATTAATCTAAACAGTTCTCTTGTTTTCAACAATATGATCAAGATAAATTTCATTTCCATATCTTAATAGTTTATCATCTTCTTGATATGTTATCAATTTTATAAGTTCATTCTTGTTTACAGACTAAAAATCTTTCTAAAAGACAACTTATTTAGCTCTATAATCAATCTTATCATGATAAATAGAAATCTAATCCATACTCAAAATAACATCAAACTCTACTAAGGTAAAAACAATAAGGTTTACAGGTAATGTATTTCCACAGACAATAATAGGAACATTATTATAATTCCTTTTTACTATAATATTTCCCAAAATGTTTTTACCATAAGTTTCGTTATCATTTCTGGAGGTGAGATTTTCAATTTAACTGAAAATTTCTTAGAAATAAAGGAATGTGTAGACCCCATATCAAACAAAAAATTAGAAAAATATAAGTAAAAAATAAATTACCTAGTAACACTTCTTTGGATGAATCTATATCCACTGATGTAGTCGCAAAGGATGTCACTACACCTTTATTCTTATAATATTTGTACTTTTCATCATTCAGATCTTTCTTTGGGAATGTATTTTTATAAAGAACCATCTCACCACATTTGAAACACATTAAATTTTTCTCATCAAAATTGATATTAATTTCATTTTCATTACAATATCAGGCCATATGTCCAAACTTACCAACTTGAAAGCACTTCCCAATTTTTTTAAGGCATTCCCTAGGGTTATTTTTACCACACTTTTCAAAAACTGGAAACTATAATTTCTTACCTTCAGATTTTTTTGATTGATTCTTACCCATCTCTTTATATATGGACTTCTTCTTCTGCTTGTTGTCAAAGTAAAAATAATCATCTGAAAACTCAATTTCTACCCTATTAGCACATAAAAAAATTTGTCATAACTTTTTAATTCATGGTAATATAATTCTCTTTGATATCTTGGCTTCAATCCTTAGAAAAAATGATTAATTTTTCTATCAAGATCCCAAATAATATTTGGAGTATACCATGCCAATCTGGTGAATTTTTCTTCATACACAGCCATTGAATCCTCCTCCTTTTGTTTCAATTCAAGGGATTTATTTTCCATCCTAATTCGTACAACCTTAGGAAAATATTTTTCAAGGAAAATATTTTTAAATTCGTCCCATTATAAGGAATCAATTTCATCACTATACCTGTTATTATTGGCCATTGACCACCACTGGTTAACTTCACCTTCAAAATAATAAATGAAAAGAATAGAATTTTGATCATTTGAAAACCCCATAACATAGAATATATTTTTAAGGGATTTAATCCAACTTTCAATTGCCACTGGGTAATAAGATCCATTTAAAGAAAGAGGGTGTTGCCTCGTAAAATGTTCTATTACCATTATGTTCCTTTTCGGTTGTTCTGGTTTTTTTCTTTCATGGATGACACCTCCATTTATTGCCTGTGTCAGCTGACCCATTACAGTAACAAACTACTGGGTTCCAATACCTACCATTATAGGTTGCAGAATTGAAAATATATCATCCTCTTGGTTCCTTCTAACTTCAGCGTCCTTGTTTCTTCTGCATAAAACCATTCTGAACAGACATATCTTAGATGAAGTAACATGTTAATATTCAAATTCTATATCATTTCAATATAAACATAAGGTAATTTTTTATGGTATTCTATTCACATCATCCTAACCCCTAAAGTTATCTAAACCTTTCTATAATACCAACTTTAAGAGCATGACATTAAACATTACATAATCTAGTAATTTTATTTAGAATTCAGTTTTTACATCCCCAAAGATATTTTCGGTTTAGAGTTTTATAAATTTAGGACATAATTCCTACATATCACCCCAAAAGCATAAAATGTGGGTACAACTAAAATAATATCCATTTTTTTATAATATTATAATAAAAACATGAAATATTTTCATAAAAAGTATTCACAATATTCATCTTCGCTTCTCATTTTCTCTTAACCATCCTTAAACCTTGTGAAAAACATTTTGAAACTTTGGATGAGCATAAAAATATAAGTAAAGGATATAAAAAATATGGAGAGAAACCATTATTCCATGAATACTTATAAACATATTAAATCATTTTCACTAAGAGATACTTCACACCCATAAAGAATCATGTACTTTCTTTGTGAAACAAGAGATTTCCATAAATCATGGAAAACATAAATAAACCATATAGGTTACTTGGGGCATTAATTACATAATATTGTAACCCACATGGCTAGCTTATGATTTTTAACCCTCATGACTACCTTACAATGTAACCCTCACGACTACCTTATGGTGTAACCATCGTAGTTACATTTAGAGTAACCATACGAACGACCTCAAACTTAAACACACCCAATGAATTGGAGGGAGATATAGGTACCACCCTTAATCATAAAAAATTCCCATGAACCATAACATAACCATAAAACATGAACACTTGTATAAAAACATTCCTTTCGAATTTTTTAAAAATAGAAATTTAAAAGAGGATTTTTAAATAGGAGTCCCTTACATACACCATATAATTAAAGAAATAATTAATAAAATGAAAGGAATATGTATATTAACTATAAATACATATAATAAGACATAATATATTAAACATTAATATCAAAAATAATCTTAGCATGACAAAATCAATGAAGTAGTAAGAATTCCCTTACTTCAGGATCATATTACTTAAAATGTGTTTATACCTCTTGTATAATGGTTAAAAGAGCGTTATTAATATTTTAAATAAACATATTAAATTTTATAACACCTTATATGATTATTTTATAACATAATCTAACCCATTTATTATTAATATTTTTTTTATTTCCGTTGTTTCAGGTGCGTTCTTTACATTGTTTCCATGGTCGGTTCATAATGGGTTTTCTTATCGAATGGAAGCGAAACTCCAGAAGTGGAATGAAATGATATTAATATTTGTCCAAAATATGAAATGGCACCATAAATAATTTTTTTCATATATGAATATTAATCATTAGATAAAAAATTAATGATATTTTTTTAGATCATTTTGGCAGTTCTTCGATAATCAAAAACTAGTTTTTTTATATAATTTAATATTATGAATATATGTTAATTATAGAACATAAAAGAGGTTATATAATAAAATTTAAAATATATTTCAAAAATTAGAATTATTTTATGACCATCCATAAAGGTGATAATAAAAATTGAAAACACATCATCCACGATGTCGGTAATTCGATAAACCAAGAGTGATTTTTTTTTATTTTTTAGAATAAATGGGAGATGAGAAGAAGTAAGATGATGAATTTTCCATAAACATGATAAAATTACAGTATATATAAGATACTTAATATTTAATTCCTCTTGTATAAGGGGAGGTAAAGAGATTATAAAAAAATAAAAATAATTGAAAAGAAAATAAAATAAAATGAAAGAAGATTTTTACCTCTTGAATTATCCTCCTTGAGAACCTTCTCAAGGACATTGGTTTTGTAATTTTTGTTAGACCATTAGGTCTTGGATGTGGAGAAGAGGATTGATAATGGGATTGGGTATAATTATGTCAATTCTCAAAGATTTATAGGTGAGAGTAGAAGAGGGGGTGAGGGTTGGTATTTATAGTGGAGGAGAGATGGGTTTTTTTATTATTTTATTGATTATTTTATTAATTTAGCTCAAGACTACGAATAGTTTGAGCATTATCCTAAAATATATTAAAATAATAAAGGAAAGTTTGAAATTATGGTGCTTACATAATTCATGATTTTAGGAATAATTTATTTAACTTATAATATATATATACTGTAAATTGTCGTATTTCACTATTCACAAAATTCAAGTATTTTAGAAAAGTCTAAAAAATTCACCCCAATTTTTTTTTGACATGTAGAATTCAAAAATGAACTAAATTTCATCAAAATAATTTTCTAATATGATAAATTAAATTTTTAAATAAAATCATAATTTATTGGAAAAATAATAATTTTAAAACTATAACTAATTTTATAATACCTTCAAAAGTTAATCAAAACCTCATAAAAATATCTTATAACCATAAGTCAATAAAATATTAATTTATGATTATATTTTATGAAAATAAATTTTCTTTTAATTCATTAAATTAATTATAAAAGTTTTATTAAATATTTATGACTTAAAAAAAATACCAACACTTAATTTATCATTTCTAAAAAAAATATTTAGTTATTCCATAATATAAATATATCATGATTACGCTTATAAGATAATTTTTTTATTTATACTCTCATAGGTTATGTTATTATTCTATTGGCCAAAAATACTATTCCTAATGGTCATTTTACTATTCCTACGACCAAGTTAGTATTTCATCAGTATAAATTCCTTAATTTATATAAATACCACATAATTAATTATACATTTATAAATAATTTTACTATTTAATTATATAATGAAAATAAATTATTTTATAAGTACCTGAGTTGTTATGTATATGATGGCATGACTTTTTTTTATTAATTTCAAGAATGTTGATGGTGTTGTTCATGTTATATACTATTTGTGGGAAAGCATTCCTATATAAGGAAAAGAAATAGGTTGATGGTGGTCCATGGAGGATGTCATCCATTTGGGCCATGAGTATTATTTTTTACATTATTTCATGTTAAAATATTACACTATATGTAATTATTACTTTTGTCTAGAATTTGAAATTATTATATATATTAATTTTTCTAACATTTTTAACAGAAATACTTTTTATAGATTTGCCGCATTCAAGGAAAACCATTACCCAATGGTGAAATATCATCCCTCACTAATTTTTGGAACCCTATGATGATCAGGGTTAATACACTTAAGGCTAATAACATGTCTTCTCGAGTTTTGGGTAGATCTTGGATAGTTTATAATATATCTAAAAAAAAATATCTAATCCAAAAAAATTTCTCTCAATTTTTTATATTTCAAATAAAATATTTCTATATTATGAACATTATATTTTTTAAATTTCAGGGTAATTTTAATGAATATAATATTTATAAGGGTCCATGAGTCATTGGATTTCAATATTATAGGCATAACATTTAATTTATTTAATATTTTACCATTTTTTATTAATTATAATTAATTTATTTTTCTTTGATTGGTAATTTTATATTATTGAGTAATAAAAATTCATTATATGATGTATATTTTTTATTACTAGTATACATTTATAAAAGTTTTTCCTGATTTAAAAAGAAAAAAAAATTAATCAAGGAACATATATAATTTATGAATGAAAATTGTTTATAAAAGGATTTTATTCTTACAATGTATTGGGATATTCATTTTAGAATTTTCAGATTTGGTATTTGGGGTTTAGTTTTGTGCTTTAGTATTTTATTTTTTTAGTTTTGGACTTGTATTTTTTGGGTTTTGGATTTTGAAGATTTCAATTTTAAGGATTATGGTTTAAGAGATAATTTTTTGGGTTAAGGGTTGAGGTTTATGGGTTTAGGGGATACAATTTCATATTTTGAGGAGAATAAATAAAAAACTATAAAAACTAACATTATAATAAATAAATTAATAAATATAATAATTGAAATGCTATAAAAAATAAGACAAGAACAATGCTATTATACCATAGTAATACAATACTAATAATAATTAAATATCTATTTGAAATTTTTAAATAAAAATATAAAACCAATAAAAAAATATGATTAACATGAGAAAAATATATCCTATCAGATAGTCCCTAATGAGTAAAACTATGAAAATTTATTCCAAGATATGAATTTACAGTTTCATTATAGTATAAATTTTAGACTTAGTAGAAATATTTTAGAAGAATCTATTGGAATAAAAAGTGTATTTTCTAGATTAAATATAAGGGAATTTGTAATAAGTTAAGGAAATAATGTTGTAATTCAATGGAAATTGAAAAGGGGATAAATTATATTCTATAATATTGTTGTTATAAATTAGAAGAAAATATAAATTATTAATTATGAAGTTAGTATAAATAAAAAAGAATCATGTATCAAAACATAGAATAATTTTTTTTGTTCTTTTATAAGAAAATATATATTTGTAATTTATCAATAATAATTTAATTAATAGATATATTTTTTATATAAAATATATTCTCATAGAATTTATTCTAAATTTGGAATTATTATGTTAAAATTCAATAATTGCTAAAATGTTAAAACCCTAGGAATAGTGATATATGATGATAAATATTGGGAAAATAGTATTCTTGTATTTTATTTTTTTCTAAACAAAATATGAATTTTTATTATTAATGAATCATTATGGAAAGATAATTTTATATATTAACATGTCAAGTATCATACTATATTCTATTTCTTACTCCTTTCAAAAATCTAAAATTAACTCTCTATTAACCCCATGATCTAAAAAATATACTTCACTAACCCCATGTATCCTTATAATTTCATTATTATATATCCTATAAAGTTGATTGTAATAGAAATATTCTAAGATAGAAATACATAAATGTAGCATAGTTTGTGGATAAATATTGAGCTGTATAGAATAATTCACTTTATAGGTCCTTGAGAGACCTATAATGGAATCCATAATGATATTTTCCCATTTATATATTTGTATTCCATTAATATTGATGTATATTAAATAGTTTCTTCTTTCATATTATATTATACAAATTTATCTCACAGATCTATATGAATTTTTATGTTTCATGGATGAATAAAAAATGATAAGGTATGTGTGTCTTATAATAACTCCTTATTTTTCTCTAGTATTAATGGAACATATAATCATATTCTAAACCATAAAAAGATATCTTTATCAATATTTAATTCTTTTATCTTCCACTTATTTATTATTTTAACAAAATTTTATAGATGAAAATATCTTTTTTGTGTCTCTTTGACTATCTTAGCATGTTCAGACATTCTGGTAAGTGAATTTCCTGAGCCTTCCCTCAATAATTCTGGTGCAAGTGATCAAAACTGAGGTATCCACTCAAATGATTGAATACATTACCTCTATATATAAAATGTCACATTTTATTATGAAATATTATCCACTGTATTATAAATGAATAACCAAATTTAAAGTATAACTAATATATATATATATATATATATATATATATATATCAAAATCTACATAATAAAATGTATCATCAAAAATAAGTAGCATATTGAAGTGCCCTTAGAAATGTTGAATTTTGTATTTGATTTCAATAATTTGATATAAGTGTTTTGAGGTATTTAGAGATGGATTAAATAGTCTAGATTAAATTATATGATTTATTGAATGAATTTTGGAATTTTCATACTGAGGCAGAAATTGGCTAAGTCCCAACTTTAGATGAGTCATTAGTAGAGTTTTGAGGATCCAATCTGGAGTTTGGATGTGTCAGTATGGGACTCCATATGAGCTATTAGGGAAGTTTAGATGAGATAGTATGGGACATAGAATAAGTCATCATGGGAGATATGAGGAGTCAATATGAGAATTTAAATCAGTCATCAGGGGAGTACAGATGAGTCATTGAATACCATGTAAACATGATCTACACTGTGTAAAAATCATCAATGTAAACATTATCTATTTAAGCATGATCACCGTATGGATTATTTATATAATAATTATTGGATATCACTTTGAGGATTAGTTGTGTACACATCACATGACCTATGTAAACATGATTTGTATCTATTTAAAGTTGAACATTATATAAGAATCATTTATCCTTGTGGTAAGACTTCATAAGGATCATCACTTGGTGGATTTTGTGAAACTCTAAAATATGAATTATATAAGATTATAATAATTGATATATTCTGATAAATGGAGATTTAATTTAGGAAACACTTCAAGTTTTTTTCTTTATGGAATTTAATATCCTAATTATTCTCTTTAATTGTGATTCAAGATGAGTAATTTTAGGAACTCCACATTGCACATAGATTATAATTATACAAATCCATTTATATGTACTAATATGGATATATTTAAAATCTATATATTTTGAAAATATTAAAAATACATGGTTATTCAAATATAATGTGGTATTTAAAATCCAAATCTTTTGAAGATATATATAATATTATTTGGCTGTTTTAAATGAAATAAAAAATTCTAAAAATGATGTATATTTTAAAGGATGAGATAGAGGTAGTTTTAATATGTTTAGAAATCATGTAATATTAATCATTTAGTTTATGATTATTTATTTTGTAGAAATAAAAAATGAGGTTTTGGTTTAGGAATTAAAATTTTGATATTTGATACAAAACTATACTAAGGTGAGAAAATAAAAAAATTAATTTTTATGTATTCTTATTTTCTAAAGTTTTTGAGGTAATTTAGTTCATATTATTAATCATAAAAGTCTTAATGCTAAGAAGAAAAGAGTTCATCTTCATGCATGCATTATCTCATGCATGAATAGATCATCCTGTAGGATTATGAGTAAGGGTTTATATAATTTTATAGTTTTGTATTCATCTAGGAAGTTAAAGTTATTTCTGAAGTTGGAAATTTCTTGATGTTTAGGAATATAATGATTTGTTGAAAATCTAATTTATTCGAGAGTTAAGGATAAATATTTTAATAATAGGTGGATCGTATCTAAAAAATGTCAAGAAGTCAATAGTGGGAAGTGGATGATAAATTCCATTAAATATATGTGGATGATTCCTACTCAAATATTATGTTACAATTGAAATTAATTTTTAATCAATATAGGTTATAATGATAATAAAATGTTTATCTCAACAAAAGGTTGATCTCACTAAGGATTAGCCTCTCACATAGAGGCTGAACTTTATAAAATTTCATGTGTGCTGTGTTTATTTATTATTCTTGCATATGGGAGATAAGAATTGTTTCCTTGATAGAATATAGACTTTAAGTACTCCCAAGAGTTAAAATTAAATAGAATTTATAAAGTAATTTGATACCACTAATTTTCTTGACCCCCATCTAGGGTACCCTAATAGAATATGGGCTCTTCAAGTGGTATCAGAGAAAAGTAGGCTCCCATGTTATTCTACATATCAAAGGGTTATCATAGAGAATAAAAGTTATATTGATAGTAGAGGTGTTCCTTTTTTTAAGGAAGAAAATTTCATAGGTGAAAGAATCTAATTCAAACTTATCTGTATCTCATGGATTGGAATTGTATAAGGATGACACAATAGACTATCCACTAATTAAAAGGGATAAAACTATGAAATTTTCTGAAAAGATGAATCTTGAGATTGGTGTGAAGGAAATAAATTATATATTTTAATCTTTATTAGAGAAATTATAAAACAAATTTATGGGACTTTATATAGCTAAAGTGATGTAGTCCAAGAGTGAGAATATATATGATGGGAAAATTAAAATCAAAGAATTCATGTTGCAAATTTGGAGGGATAAATTAAAATATATTAGAATGGTAGAATATGAATGTATTGATGGATATTTATCTAGGTTAAATAAAATAGTTAATCATATTAGAGGGTTTTAAGACAAGATGTATGATACTAATAAAGTAAAAAAATCAATGAGAATATTTTTAGATACATTTGACCCAAATATCTCATCTTTGGAATAAATCCATGATATATCTCTTCGTGAATTACACAACACCCTCCAAAATTATGAAATGAGAAAAGAACCAATTTTGGAGAAGAATGTTGAAGAGGAGAAAACTTTTAAAGCCATGAGTAAGTTAAAGATTAAATAAGAAGAAGTTGAATCTACAAGTGATTCTGAAGAAAATAATGAGTGTAATGGTAGTATTAAAATAGTTATGGATTTAAAATCAAAAAATTATAAGAGTTAAGGGAAAATACATGGTGAATATCCCACTCAAATTTTTTAAATATAAAGGTGTTGGGAAATTTATATATGATTTCCCAAGAAGGAAGAATAATTTGGAGTTTCATGAGGATGAGGAAGAAAAAATCCTCAAAGAATATATAAAAATATATCTTCCAAATTTTATTATAAATATGATGAATGTAGAAGAAAATTTCAAATAATAATGAAAATAAGTATGTTAAGTAAAGAGGAAGAAGACGATTCTTCATCAAGAAGTGAGTCCAAGGAATATTTTTCTAGAAAATACACTAATTTCATGGAACATGTTAAAATATTTAATGATAGCTCAGGTAGTATTAAAGAATAGAGGGAAAACCCTATATCAAGAATATGTTTAAAACTAAACTTGAGGTATCCCTTGAGAGAAACACACAACATAAGAAAGAAAACAACTCTCTCATGAAGGAAGATAGTAAACTAAAAAAAGTTTAATAAGAGTTTTACAGTTGGGAGAATAATCATATTAAGTAAATCAAAATTTACAATGTGGAGGTGGATAAGTAAGAAATAATCATAAAACAATCTTGTAATAAGTTGGATGAAAAAGAATAAATGCTTAACCATATTGAATAAAACTTTATTAAAGATAAAAAGACCCTTGGAAAGATGAAGAGTGAATTTTATAAATCCATTTAAGTAAATTATGATTCATCATAAGTAATAAATAATTTTTTTGCATTAACTCTGGTAAAATTTTTACCTTTAGTTTCTGAAAATATTAAATCAATCTCATCTAATAGTGCTGGTTTTAAATTCCAAACTGGGAAAACCTAGGTTAAGGAAAACCATGATAAGAAGACTATTTTATCTAAGGGAGTTAATAATATTTATATGGAGAAATTACTCTCAAAAACCAAGAAAATAAAGGTTTATTTTATTTCAAAGTAGTAAGAATATTTCCATGTACGTGCACAACAATTCCATAAAATAGCTGATTTTAGAGGTTATTATTTTTGTTATTGTGTATATAGGAACAAATCCTATGTTTTTTTAATATAAAATTCATCTCATGTGGAACTAAATAAGTTCATAATTATGGGTGTGGTAATTTGAAAGTAGGACTGATAAACCTTGTATAAAGAAAATCAGATATGAGAGGGAGGCAAGTGTATCTATACAAAACAAAAATGATGGTCGTGAAGAGATCCATGGATGATGTGACCATTAAGGTCACTTTTAATAAGTTTGTATGAACATTATTCCATGTCATAAACAAAATATTTTGAATTAAAATAATATATAAAAAATGATAAAGTTTCAAAATTTATTGATTATGGAGGTAGCCCTTAAAGTTATTAAAAGGAGCAAGCCCCATATCCTTGATAGTTGATTCACAACACACATAACTGGGGATACAAAGATTCTGAAAATTTTTAAAGCCAATTTTGGTTTTTTAGTAACTTTTTCTAATGATATATACTTGAAAATTATATTTATTGGAACAACATAAACTGAACACAACAAGTTGAATTCAGATGATGTTTTTTAGGCTTAAACAAAATATATTGAGTATCAATAAACTTTTAGATAATTGTAATGAGGTGATATTAAATAAAAAATATTTCTTCATAAAAATAACTAAAGATTGTAAAATCACAAAAATAGATAAAATAGAAAATAGTTATTTATTTTATATTTGAGATCCTACTAATTTTTACTAACTTATTAGAGGAGAGGAAACTAATCTTTAGCATAGAAGACTGGGGAACATTGGCTAAAATAACATAAGTAAAATCTATAAATAAAATGTTATGAGGGATCTTCCACAATTAATGTCATGAACCAGGCCGGGTTACCATCCGACCCGGTGCCTGACCCGGTTCGCGACATGGCCCGAAGGGCGTTCTCGATCCCCAAGGGCTGGCACATGTGCCCGATTATCAAACATTACCTGGGAACGATTTACCCGAAATAAAAGACAGAAAAACAACTAACCAGATAAATAAACTTAAAATAGAAATAGACAACCAAACACACCTTTAAACTATGAACATGTTTAAAGTATACAACTCTAACCAAAAACTAAAAAGAAAAGACGACATTGGAAACTAAAACTCTTACTCAAACCACCCGACAAAAGAGAGGCCACATCGACACCACTCTACATGAAAAGACCAACTGCAACCCGAACCACCATCACTGAGCACGATGTCACAACCTAGAATACACAAGAAACCAGGTCTACATACACCCAAAGGTGTATGTAGGGTGTGAGCCAAAAGCCCAGTAGGACATCACCCAATAAAAAGGTTTCACGTATAAACATTAAATAACAAATACATTTGCAGGCTAAATAAATGAAAGGACACCAAAGCTGAAACAACTTTAAATAAACAGATTCTATAAGGAAATCACTTTTAAAGAAAACACTTAAATAAAAGAAAACACCCTTGCATCAAAGAAAACCTCAAAACTTCACGAAAACCCAAAAGATGCACCATATGCCGACGGTGCATGTATAGTAGTCCAGAAGCACCAAAAGTGGGAGAGGACTTAAAGATACTAGGAAAAAATAAATGGGACCCTAGAACCTCACATCTCGATGAACCATATCATACATTCCCATGCACGAGCCACTGTTAGGGAAAAACCTCCTACCATAGTGGTCTCCAGTCATCATCCAATGTTTAGTT
The DNA here is from genome assembly GCA_963277665.1 of Viscum album. Taxonomy (NCBI): domain Eukaryota; kingdom Viridiplantae; phylum Streptophyta; class Magnoliopsida; order Santalales; family Viscaceae; genus Viscum; species Viscum album. Next base: position 105,855,550 of record OY728141.1, read on the forward strand.
AGTGTTTTAAGCGTCAATCCTGCAAAGTAAAACTAGGCTGAGGACACTCCCGTATCACTAGCATGCTAGTCTAGTCCGCCCACCTAGTACCCAGGCTTCCCCTTTTGTGCTCAAGATATTCCAATTCCACATTTCATGTCAACTAAGACAAAGAAAACAATCAGGGTGTTACATAAACCAAAAGTCACACTTTCACACACACAAAAACCCATTTGGAAAAGTACTCACGCCAAAAGAATTTTTCCAACTCAACTAAAACAATTTCTGCATTTCTAATAATTGTTTATTTAAAACATATTAAATTTTTATCGTTAATAATTTTATAAAATCATATTAAATTCTTTGTAGAAAAATTCTTAAAAAAAGAAACATAGCACAACTTTAACACACAAAAACATTTCAAACCTCCTTCATGACCAAACACACCCAACGCCACATCAAGAATAAAAATTTCACTACTTTCATCAATTAATAACCCACCCGCACTGTTAAAAGAACATTTTACCAATTAAACGAAGCAATAGAAATTTTATTAAGCAAACCCGAAGATAAAACATTACTCTCAACACCAAAGATGCACTCAAATTACTTTTTTGAACCAACGCATAAGAACGCTACACCAGAGCATAAACTACACACTTTGTGCATTTTCACAAAAGCAAACACAAAATTTATAAAAACTCTAGAACACAAAAATTTCACTTTTCACATATGAAAAGCTAATTTCACATAATTTAAAACACTATAAATTGACTAAAATAAGATTTCAGCCAATGAACACACTCACACCACATGAACATGTTACCAGACAAAACTAGCGAATAAGAAACATCATGAAAATTCAAATCCGCACCCAAAAGAAAAAATCACAAAGAGCATTATAAATTAATTAGGATAGAAAATAATTCATCAAGAAATGCATAAATGTGGAACCACCTACCTTGACGTGTACAAACATCCGACAACGAAGCGAATCTCATTCGTGCTTCAACCACATCACCAAGAGACCAAATTGATCCCTAAAACAAGAAGATCAAACTAAAAGACCTAAAAATTAAACCCTAAAATTATAACTATACCCGCTAGAAAGAAAATAAAAAAAATAAAATGAATAAAAGAGGAAAACTAAACCCTATGAAGGGTGGATCACTAGAGGTTGCAGAAAGGGAAGCAGGGGGTGGCACAGCGGGGTTCCAGGGGGTGCAGGGGGTCGACGCATATTGCTGGCTGGGAGCAAGGGTCGCTGGCAGTCTGGAGAGCTGCGCGCTTGGGATATGGGGAGAGGGGGGGGGGGCATTCGCCGGATAGAGAAGGTGTGTGGGAGGATGAGAGGTTGATGGAGCAGGAGCAGGGGAGTCCATTGGCCAGCCGTGGAGGGGCGACGGTGCGACAAGAAGGTGAAGCCGGCGAGGGAGATGAGGTACAATGGAGGGTGTGATGAAAACCGGTGAACCAAGGGTGCGGCGCAACAAAAGAGAAAGATAAAAAAATGAAAAATGGGGGAGGGATCTTCGATGGGATGAAGAAGTAGGGAATAGGGGGAGAAAGGGCCCGACGACCTGGGTAGGAGGGCGCCACAACCAAGAAGGAAAAAAGGGTGAAACCCTAAACAAAAAAAAGATAAAATAATAATAAAAAATCAAAACTAATAATAATAATAATTAATAATAGTGATAATGATTCATTTATATTTAAAATAATCCTTTTAAATCTTTATTAAAGAAAATCATAAATATAAACCAATTCATTAATAATAATAATAATCATTGTAATAACCATAATAATAATATTACTATTATCAGCAAAATAATTAATTCTGTTTTTATCTAACTATTATTATTTTGTTCTATTTTCATTTTACAACTCATTTAAGTTTATCTCTTCATTGTTAATTCATTTAATTTAATTAACTGAAAAGAGTCAGGTAACCCAGTGTGCCAGGTGAGGCCGCACGACTTCGACCGCAGTACGTTAGACGCAACCAAGGGCAAAACATCTGTTTTTAAAAAGAGCTCCGAAAATTTAATTCGGGCCTTGACCCGAACTACAAGAGTCCTAGAAAATTAATAAAATAGATAATATAAAAAGATGAGTGTGACAATTCTCCCCACTATAAAGCTTTCCATCCCTGGAAAGCCACAACTAGGGTTGAGACTCAAAGAAGAAGTTGTTACCCCACTCAAGTTCAAAGAGGATCCCCAAAATCAACAAGCGAAAAGAGGAAAAATCATCGTTCTCAGACAAAGTGACTCAAAGAAAATTTCATGAAATACGTCAAAAGACATTCTGATATGTGTCGCCCGACCCAAAGAGCTAGAATGCCTCCAGTTGACTGATCGAGGAAGGGAACTCTCTCACCCACGGAAACCAACTTCACAAGCCGAAACACCTCAAGCACTATTAAACGGAAACCAAGACATATTAAAAAAAAAGAAGAAAAAGATCAACATGGGGAGGCCCGAGGGGCTCCCCGCCATTAGGAAGTCACTGACGCTCAAAACGAGACTGGAAAACTGACACAGGGAGGTTTGAGCAGACTCCCCGCCGTTAAAGAAATGTCCAACACCGATTCATTCTAGAGACATTCGTGCAAGATCCAATGTGGGTCTCCCCACCATTGGAACTAATAGCAAATACAAAACTTTAGAAACTTTCCAACGGGGACCAAGTACCCCACCACAATGGGCGGGGAGGGTTGGGCCCTACCACCGGGCATCAAACCCACAACCTAAGACAAACCAACATCTTCACATCCCTGGATGAGCACTATTCAAAATTGAGACCAATTTACCCACCAGACCCCATAAGGACCACTCAAGTGATCACATTCGATGCGACGCAACCCCTAAGACTTTAAAGCGACGAGATGAACATGCCTCCACATAGTCACGGAAACCTCACACAGCCAGACGGTTCGTTCGGAATGGAAAAATTACAGAAAACAGTTTAAACCTCCTTCACCTTCAATACCGACGGTAGAAATAAGGCTGGGGTCCCGTACACTCCGTGGGTTCCTGACCACGTGCCAGATTCACTCTGAGGCCTATGGCTGGAGCCCTGATGTTTGAATCATCTCCTGCCTTGCAGGAAGGTATTGAAGACTCCCGAACGAAGCTTCTCCTTTTTGTGACACACGCCACCACATTGCAACCGAGACAACACCAGCAAACACAACACATTATAACATCTCACTGATCATACACGGAACATTTACCAACACAAGAGCTAAAATGGTGCATGTGCATCACCCTTTGTCACCCTGAATGAGAACACGACATCACAAACTGTCACCAAACATTACCATTATTGTTGAGAGGAACATTATATGGAGAAGGACTTTAAACCGCGTCTTGAACCACACGTGATTCCTGCAAACGACCATAGCATCCTCATACGACTGGGTCTGTCAAACTAGTAGCCTAACACAAACCTTTTGTTAAACGAAACAAACCAAATACCAGAGGTCATTTATAACAATAGACTGCACCAATAACTTCAAGTTTCTTCCACCTTTTCCCCACTAGATTCTCCTTTACCACTTCCAAACAATCGTTGACTATCAAAGGGACCTCACGCTGCAAGACATCACCAAACATGACCCTTGTAGCTGATGAAAGTACTATAAAGCCCTTCTAGACACTAGTCAACACTAAAAATTCTAAACCACCTTCAAATTTCCCCACTGGAATTCCTTTCACCGTTTCTAGGGGGACCTTCAGACACAACGATGTCAACTTCATACCTGACAACTCACACAACCCCAAGAGACCAAAACTCCCTTCGACTCCCCTCCCATCTATCACCCGCTGCGAGAGGGTCTGCTTAGTTGTAAAAAAGAGAGGTGGGTTCAATTCTAGAATTCAAGAAGAGATTCCTCTAATCAACTGGAGGGTCGGACAATGGAAAATTGCCTGTGGCCACACTTTAATCAGATGTAAACACTTTATGGGGGGCATACACTAGTCAAGAAAAAAACCATGGACCCAACCAAACTGGTACAATGGTCAAGACATACCACAACCGAACACTAAACGTGCAGTGGGAACCACTACAAGGGCTTCCTGAAGCACTTTTCAAAAGAATTTTCTAACTACATGCTTGCATACCAACTTACAAATAAGAATTCAAACTCAGGAAACAAATCATTCAGAAAGGATCCTCATCTCAAAACACCTCACATTCGACACTTCCAAAACACAAGGACATGCCATACAAACACCATTTACTAAAACACCAAATTTTTCCTTTAACAAAACATTTTGAAAATAAGAAAACCCAGTGGGTTGCACAAACACCAATGGCGTCCCATGAGCCTCACACATTCATGTTCTCGTGCTGCACTGACACCCACCTCATGTCCATCCAGGCAGTCATTCGCTCATGCCATTAACCATTTCCTTTTTCGTATACACTCATGCATGTGGTTTCCCATGAGAGCACCAAGGATCAAAACCAAACCTTTCCATTTTTCAAAACCAAAACATCTAACCCACACTTTTCAAACCACACACACTATTTCATTTTTAAAGCACTTCACTTGAAAACATTTTCCAAGACCAAAACATTTTTACTTAAAAACCAAATCTCCACGAATCCAAAACAAAGAGATGAGAAATGATGCAAGAGAAAACTTGTGTCAGCGGGTAGCTGGAACGTATGGTTGGCGACCATACGCCAGTCACACCACCGCCACGGAGGGTATTCCAGGACAGCGTCCCCGACTACACATGGCTTGCCAGACCCTAGGAACTCACTAGGACCACTGGCCTTACCCCTTTTCATTTCCCTTAGACAAGATTATCCACAAGGACCAACAAATCAGACAAACCTCAACATACTTTGGAAACTCGAGTCTCACCACAAGGTGTGCTGTCCAAGAACATTGCTCATAGCTAGAACGTCGAGTTATGACAACCTTAATTTTGGTCTACTCTGACTCTATCTCAAAAGAAAACAACCCAAGAGATCAAACCTCCTCTGATACCATTTTGTCACGAATCTGGACGAGTCTCCATCCGACCCGGCGCCCGACCCGGTCCGCGACATGGCCTGAAGGGCATTCCTGATCCCCACGGGCTGGCACATGTTCCCGGGTATCAAACATTACCTGGGAACGATTTACCCGAAATAAAAGATAGAAAAACAACTAACGAGATAAATAAACTGAAACTAGAAATAGACAACCAAACATTCCTTTAAACTATGAACATGTTTAAAGTCTATAAATAGAACCAAAAACTAAAAAGAAAAGATGACAGTAGAAACTAAAACTCTTACTCAAACCACCCGGCAAAAGAGAGTCCACATCAACACCACTCTGCATGAAAAGACCAACTGCAACCCGAACCACCATCACTGAGCATGATGTCACAACATGGAATACACAAGAAACAAGGTATACATACACCCAATGGTGTATGTAGGGTGTGATCCAAAAGCCTAGTAGGACGTCACCCAATAAAAGTTTCCACCTATAAACATTAAATGATAAATACATTTGCAGGCTAAATAAATTAAAGGACACCAAAGCTGAAACAACTTTAAATAAACAGATTCTATAAGGAAAGCACTTTTAAAGAAAACACTTAAATAAAAGAAAATACCCTTGCATCAAAGAAAACCTCAAACATTCACGAAAACTCAAAAGATACACCATATGCCGACAGTGCGTGTATAGTAGTCCAGGAGCACCAAAAGTGGGAGAGACCCTAAAGATATTAAAAAAAGAAATGGGACCCTAGAACCTCACGTCTCGGTGAACCATATCATACATTACCATGCACGAGCCACTCATAGGGAAACACCTCCTACCATAGTGGTCTCCAGTCATCATCCAATGTTTAGTTAGTGTTGTAAGCGTCAATCCTGCTAAGTGAAACTGGGATGAGGTCACTCCTGTATCACTTTCATGCTAGTCTAGTCCGCCCACCTAATACACAGGCTTCCCCTTTTGTGCTCAAGATGTTCCAACTTCACATTTCATGTCAACTGAGACAAAGAAAACAATTAGGGTGTTACATAAACCAAACATCACACTTTCACACACAAAAAATGCATTTGGAAAAGTATGCACACCAAAAGAATTTGTCCAACTCAACTAAAACAATTTATGCATTTCTAATAATTTTTTATTTAAAACATATTAAATTTTTATCGTTAATAATTTTATTAAATCATATTAAATTCTTTGTAGACAAATTATTGAAAAAAGAAACATAACACGAATTTAACACACAAAAATAACTCAAACCTCTTTCATGACCAAACACACCCAACACCACATCAAGAACACAAATTGCACCACTTTCATCAATTAATAACCCACACGAACTGTTAAAAGAACATTTTACCAATTAAACAAAGCACTAGAAATTTTATTAAGAAAACCAGAAGATAAAACATGACTCTCAACACTAAAGATGCACTCAAATTCCCTTTTTGAACTAACGCATATGAACACTACACCAAATCATAAACTGTGAACTTTGTGCATTTTCACAAAAGAAAATGCAAACTTTATAAAAACACTAGAACGCAAACATTTCACTTTTCACATATGAAAAGATAATTTCACATATTTTAAAACACTAGCAATTGACTAAAATAAGATTCCTGCCAATGAACACACTCACACCACATGAACATGCTACCAAAAAAACTAACGAATAAGAAACTTCATGAAAAACAAATATGCACCCAAAAGAAAAAATCACAAGGAGCATTATAAATTAATTAGGAAAGCAGATAATTCATTAAGAAATTCTTAAATGCGAAACCACCTACCTCGGCGTGTACGAACATCCGACAACAAAGCGAATCTCATTCGCACTTCAATAGCATCACCAAGAGACCAAATTGATCCCTAAAACAAGAAGATCAAACCAAAAGACCTAATAATTAAACCCTAAAATTCTAACTATACCCGCTAAAAATCAAATAAACAAATAAAATGAATAAAAGAGGAAAACTAAACCCTACGAAGGGTGGGTCGTCGGAGGTTGCGGCAAGGGCAGCAGGGGGCGGCACAGCGGGGTTCCAGGGGGTGCAGGGGGTCGGCGCATACTGCTGGCCGGGAGCAATGGTTGCTAGCAGTCCGGAGAGCTGTGCACTTGGGAGATAGGGGGTGTTTTCTAGATGGATCAGGTGTGCGAGTGGTCGAGAGGTCGATGGATCAGGACCAGGGGAGTCCGGCGGCCATCCGTGGAGGGGCGACGGCACGACGGGAAGGTGAAGTCACCGAGGGAGATGCAGTGCAGCTGAGGGTGTGACAAAAACCGGTGAACCAAGGGTGCAATGCAACATAAGAGAAAGAAAAAAAACAAAAAAGTGGGGAGGGAGCTTCGACAGGATGAAGAAACAGGGAAGAGGGGGAGAAAGAGCCTAACAGCCTGGGTAGGAGGGTGCCGCAACCAAGAAGGAAAAAAATAAGGGTGAAACCCGAAACAAAAAAAAAAGATAAAAAAACAAAACTAATAATAATAATAATTAATAATAGTGACAATGATTCATTTATATTTAGAACAATCCTTTTCAATATTTATTAAAGAAAATCTTAAATACAAACCAATTCATTAATAATAAAAACAACCATTGTAGTAACCATAATAATAATATTACTATTATCAGCAAAACAATTAATTAAGTTTTTATCTAACTCTTATTATTTTTTTCTATTTTAATTTTACGACTCATTTAACTTTATCTCTACATTGTTAATTCATTTCATTTAATTAACTGAAAAGCTTCAGGTCACCCAGTGTACCAGGCGAGGCCGCATGGCTTCGACCGCGATGCTCTAGACACAACCAAGGGAAAAACATCCATTTTTAAAAGGAGCTCAGAAAATTTAATTTGGGCCTTGACCTGAACTACCAGAGGCCCAGAAAATTAATAAAATAGATAATATAAAAAGACAGGTTTGAAAATTAATCTAAAATAGTGATCTAGTTTTTAAAACTTTTCAAAAGGGTAAAATGATTAAAGGGAATCACAATAGATTGAAAACATAATCAATAAGTCTTAAAATTTACCACTTAGATTTTTGTAGCCCCATAAACCACAAATCTAAAAGATATGAATTTTATTTTATCAAATTCATTGATTATTATACAAGAATGACTAGATTAATATTTATGAAGAAAAATTTATAAGAAGTTTACATGTTCACAATTTATATAAGAGAAGTTGAACAATATATTGGCATTAATATTAAGAAATTGAGAACCAGTAATGGGAAAGAGTATACTAGAAATAAATTTTATTCCTTCCATAAAAAGTATAATATTAATAAAATATATATAACTCCAAATAAATGATAAAAAATGTTTTTTTGGGAGATTTAATATAATCATTATTAAAATATGTAGAATACTGCTTATTGAATTTGAAAGATCAAAGTTATTTTAAAGAGAAGTAGTGTGCATTATTGTTCACATTCAAAATCAATTCCTTTTAAGACCAAACTAAAATATAACCTCATATGAAATGTGGTATAAAAGGAAGCCTATAGAGATTTATTTTAATTTTTTGGTATCCCTTACCTCATAAAATTTAAAGACATAAATCTAGGAAAATTTGATGAAATATTTGAGGAAGGTATCTTTATTGGGTACTTATCAAATAGAAAAGGTTATAAATGATTGAATAAGAGACTTCATAAGGTTACTGACTATTATGATGTGGAAATAATATAAAAACAATCCAATAGTAATGTTTTAAATATTTAAGTGTCAAAAAAATAGATGAAGTCATTGAGAATAAAAATCGGTAGAATAGTGAATAACATGTTCAGTTCAAGACAAAAATGATTAATGTGATTTTAACCATAAAAATGATGAAAAAGAGTTTTTTAATAATAAGAAACACAAGTTTAAAAGTATTAATAAACATATCAGGACAAAAATATCATTGGAGAATGATTTGTGCCAGTGAAAACAAGAAGAAAACTTGGATATGAGAAGCATACAATAAAACTAACTGAAAGAAAGTTGAATTTTGAAAACTAGACCTTGATAATCTCTTAGACTGAACCAAAATCTATGAGAGAAACCTTTAAACTTGAGTAATGGATTAAGGATATGGATAATGAGCTAAATAAGATCAAAAATAATTATACATGGTAAATTTTTCCAAGACCCAATAATAATAATTTCATTGGAAAAAATGGGTATTTAGGAACAAAATGAATGACCAAGGAATGTTTATCAAGAATAAGGAAATATTGGGGTGTATAGGATACTATCAAGTTGAAAGAGTATATTTTTAGGAAATTTTTTTCCATTTTCAATATTGTAGAATATTAGGATGTTTCTTGATGCAGAAACTTACAATTAATATAAAATATATCAATTGGATGTCTAATCTACCTTCTTAGTGATATTTAAGAATAGGTATATATTGATTAGATTGATTTTTTATTGATAATAAAATAACTAGAGTGTAAAAATTAAAGAAGTCCCCATATGTCTTAAAAAATTCTCTAAGGGCCTAGTATTCAAGGATGGATAACTACTTGAATGAGTTAACATGCATCTAAGGAAAAGCCAAAAACAACATATATATCATATAATTAAAGATATTTATGCTTATCAAAATTTTATATGTTCATGATATCATTTTTTACAGTGACCATAAGAGTTATTTTCAATAATATTCCAATAAAATGAATCTATAATTTTTAATGTCCATGTTATTTGAGCTAAAATACTTCATGGGTTTATAATTATTACATGCTAAGAATTTTATTTTTCTTTACAAAGAGAAATATCCAAAATAAATTTTGAATAAGTTTGATATAGGGGACTCTAAACATGTATCTACACATTTTCATGTGTGAAATAAATTTTCAAAAGATATTGAAGGTGAAAATGTAGATCAATGGGTGTTCAAAAAATATATTTCGAATTTTCCTTACTCCACCACATCTTGAAAAGATATAATATATAATGTAATTTTGTGTGCTGGATATCTAATTGATCCTAAATAACATCATATTATAGAATCCAAGAAAGTTTTAAAATATATCAAGGGAATTTCATGTTTTGGGACTCCATATAAGGAAGGATAAAATCTAAATTTGGTTGTATTTACTGATGTGGATTGTGTAGTAGATTGTGATGGAAGAAGGCCAGATTCAAGTGGAATATTTTTACTTGGTGAGATTGTTTTTATATGGAAATGAAAAATGTAAAAATTAGTTACCTTAATCCACACATAAGATGAATATATGGAAAATAGAGACATAAATATGGAATTTATTCCAACCTAAGATCAATTGAAACATGTATTCACTAAGGATTTCCCTAAGGATATATTTGATACCCAGATTCTGAACATGGGTGTTTATCCCTTCTTGAACTCTTATAAAGATTTGGGAGGACCCCCACAGAGAATTTTATTATGTTGTCAAAGGGGGTTATTAAAGAATATATTTAGTTCTTAAAATTGGACATGTATATTATCAAATAGGGAGAATTTATTTTTGATCCTCTTAATTTAGTGGATGTTTTATTATGAAAATGGGGAGTTAATTGAAGTAACGATTGCATGGATTGTGGGGGAGACTATCTTATTATTTGGTCAAAATGTGTCTTGTCACTAAGATATGGAGTTCTATAAAAAATATACTCTAACCTATGATGTAGAGTTGAGAAAATTTTCACATGAAAAAGGCAATGATTTTATGACTCTTCAATAAGAAATTATTTTTTAAGAAAGTGTTTCATGAGGTTGATAACAAATAAAAAGGTGAATATTGATGTGACCTTGGAATTGTTGAAGGTTGTATTTTTTTCAATCATGTGAAAGAATTGTTTTTAAGGCATTTGATGATGGTTGATAGAGTTTGGAAGAAATTCAATTATCTATTTAATGAATTTTAGAATCTATATATTGATATATAAATTGGATATATTTGAACTTTGGATGAGTCATCATGTGAGTTTTAGTTATTCAGTATGGAGTTTGGGTGATTCGGTATTAGACTTAAGATGAGTCATATAGGAAGATCAGATGAGTTATTATGAGACTTCATATGAGTGATTATGGGAGTTTAGATGATTCCTTATAGACCTACATATATATAATCAACATCATGTAAACATCACCTACATAAACATCATATGTATAAGAAATATTTCATAAGCATCATCTATTTAAACATAATTGAAGATAAATGTAAAGATCAACTGTGTAAGATTCATCAAACCTATATAAATATGAGTTTCATATATATAAAGATGATAAAACTAGAGGTATTATTTATCCTTAATGTAATAATTCATAAGGATCACCACTTAGTGAATTTTTGAGAATTATGAAATATGAATTAGCTAAAATTATCACAATAAATATTTTAATAAATGGGGATTTAATTCAGATGATTCATCAGTTTTTTTCTTTATGGAAATTAAATATCATAATTATTATCATTAATTATGATTAATATTAAGTAATTTCAGGAGATCCATGTTATTGGGAGATTTTTACAATGTAAATACATTCATGTATGTTGATATAGAGATCTATAAAAACAACATATCTTTTGAAGATTAATGAGTCATGGTAACTCAAATATCATATGGGAGTTAAAAGAAAAATATTTTTCAGATTTATTTGATATTATCTATCTATTTAAAATGAAAAATAAAAAACAAACAAATGTTTTAGTTTTTGAAGGCAGAGATAGAGTTATTTTTAATATGGTGAGAAATCAAGGAATATTATTTAGGTTGTTTGTGGATATTTATTCTAGATAAATAAGAAATGAGGTTGTGGTTCATGAATTAAAATTTTAATATTCGATACACAACTATATTAAAGATAGAAAATAAAAATATTTATCTATGCTCTGTTCCAATATTCCAAATAGGTTAAGAAAATATAGTTTATTTTTATGATAATAAAATGCTTATTAATGAGAAGGAAATATGTTATCTTTATATATTTATACTCTCATTCCTGGATAGATTATCTTATAAGATTGTGGGGAAATTTTGACATTCTGTTATAGTTTTATATTTGTCTTCATAGTCAAAGTTTTTTTAGAATAATATCCTTTATTTATGTCCAATAATTTATTAATTTATTGAATATTTGATTCATTATGGACTTAATGAATAATCATTTAAGAACATGTGATTCTCATCTAAACAATATAGAGCAATCAATAGTGGGTAGTGGATGATACTTTCTCACAAATACAAGTAGATGATACTTGCTTCAAACTTTTGTTCTAATTGTTAGTAATTTTTAATCACTATATGTTATTGTTAGAATGAAATATATGGATCAAACACAAGTTAATTATGGTAAAGAGTAGGTGATCACATCGAGGTGAGAGCTTGTAAATTTTTTTGTGTGATATGTTTCCTTTCTATTCATGTATATACGTGAGGAGAAAAGTTTCAATGAGAGAATATATAATTTTACTAGTCAAAAGAGTTACATTTTAAGATAATTTATAAAATAATTTGGTACTATTGAATCAACCCATCCTCATAAGGGTACCCTAATAGGATCTGGGCCCTTCAATTGGTATCAAATAAAATTAAGTTTGAATGAGATTCTACTTATCTAAGTGTTATAATATAGAATCAATGTTCAATGAATATTAAAGGTGTTCCTTTTATCAATTGAAAAAACTTATATAAGTGGAAGAGTCAAATTATTCCATATATATTATCCTAATCATTGTAAGTGAGTGATGTTGTCATTATGGGATATCTACCAATTACAAGGGACGATACTATGATATTTACTAAAAAGAGGAATCCTGAGATTGGTGGGAAGGATAGAAATGATATATTATCATATTTGAGAGAAAAATAATACACCTAAGTTATGGGAATTTATATAGATAAAGATATATGAGACATTCTTGAGAATATATATGAGGGGAACATCAAAATCAAAGAAGTCATTTTGCCAATTTAGTGTAAAAAAAATTAAGAGATCAAAATGGAATATGATGAGACTATTCATGACTATTTCTATAGGGTAAATGAGATATTTAGTCATATAATAGGGTTTGAAGACAACATAGATGATACTAATATGGTCCAAAAAATAATGTGAAACTTTCTAGAAAGATTTGACCAAAATATTTATCTTTAGAATAAATACACGATATATCTCTGGAGGAGCTTCACAGAACCCTCCTAAATTATAAAATGATAAAATCAACAATTTTAAAGAATTTTAAATAGGATATGGATTTTAAATCCATGAGTAAGTATATAATTAAATAAGAAAAAACGTAAATCTATACATGATTTGGAATAAGATAATGAGAGTGATGAGAGTCAAAAGGATTATGGATTTCATCTAAAAAATATTAAAAACATGAAGTTAAAATTTAAGGTGAAACTCCTACTCAAATGTTTTAAATGTGAAGGAGTTGGGAAATTTACATCTGACTATCCAAGAAGGATGAAGAGTGTGGAGTATGGTTATGAATAGGATGAAGAAAATCCTTGAAAAATATCAAAAAATAGATCTTTCTATGTGTAAAATAATTCTTAATAAGGTAGAATTAAATTTCAAGGAAGAAAAAAATGATCTTGTTGAGTAAAGAGGAAGAAGGTAGTTCTTTTTCTTGTAGTGAGTCTCGGTAAGATTGTGCTAAGAAAGATACTAATTTCATGATGCATTTTAAAAAGGATGATAAAAACTCATTTAGTGATTAATAATAAAGAGAAGAATCCTATAGGTATAATATGCTTAAAACTGATCTTTATAGGGTATTAATAATCCTTGTGCATCATCTAAAGTAAAATATAAACCTATAGTTTTAGAAAATATTAAATTTGTCACAAATAATAGCACAAGTTATAAATTCCAAAATTAGTAAACCTATGTTTTGAAAACCCATGATAAGAAGACTCATTTATCAATGATATTTGAGAATATTAAGAATAATAAATTCCTCTTAAAAATCAATCAATGGAGGGTTGTTTATTAAAAAAATGATGAGTAGATTTCTATGGATAGGTATAATAATTACCTAGAAGAATTGATTATAGAGGATAATTTTGGTGTTGTTGTATCTACAGGCATAATGAAAATGTTTTTTGGTATAATATGTCTCTCTCATGGATCTAAATAAGATCATAATTAAGGAAGAGATACTATAAAACAAGGGATGATAAGCCCAGAATAAAGTAAATTGGATATGAGAGGACCACAACTGTATCTGTCAGAAATATGTATGATGGGATTGAGGAGATCTTTGAAATATGTGACTAGAAATTTCACCGCGCAGAAGAGTGTATGACCATTCTTCTAAGTTGAAAACAATAGAATTTAAAATAATAGAATACATGAAAGAAGTTTATGATAGAAAATGCATTGATTATGGAGGAATCTCATAAATAATGTAAAAGGAGAGTGGCATGGATCCTTGATAGTGGATTCTCATCACACATGAATAAGGATAAGAGGATTTTTAAAAATTTAAAATAACATGTTGATGGTATAATAGTTTTTTTCAATGAGAGATCTTTGAAAATTATGGGTATAGGAATAGCTAAAATTGAGTACAAAAAGTTGATGTCAAAATTTATTCTATTTTTTATGGGTTCAAACATTATATTTTTATTGTAAATATACTTTTGGGTCAAGATAATGATGTGATATTCAAGAAAAATTATTATATCATCAAAATAATTAGAGATTGGAAAATTGTCACAATAATAGAAAGAGACAGTAGGGATGTATTTCATATTAGAGATCCTAGATATTCCTAATACCATAGTGAAGGAGAGGAAAATTATATTTGGTGTATAAGTCCTAGAAATGTTGGCCAAAATAATCTATATAAAATATATAAATAAAATGTTGCAGTGGGTGTACCCTAATCAAGATGAGATATAGATCTTGTTTGTATAACCTATCAAAAGGGGAAAATGATTAAAGTATAAAACATTGGAGACACAATCAACATGAACTCTTGAAATTATTTACATGGATTTTTGTTGAATGAGGAGACAAAAATCCACAAGAGGTGACTTTTATTTTTCCACATCCATTATTTATTATTAAAAAATTACAAGAGTATTATTTATAAATAAAAAGTCACAAGCAGTTCATATTTTCATGATTTATAAAAGAGAAGTAGAATGAGATCCTAGTATTCACATTAAGAAATTAAAAACTAATAATGTTAAAGAGTACACTGGAAATGGATTTTAATTTCACCTTGGCATGTATAGGATTAAATAAAAATATAATACCTCTTACACACTTCAATATAATGGGGGTTTTAAGAGAATGAGTAAGTGAATTATAGAAATGAGGATAATAATACTTGCTGAATTTGAAAGATCAAAGTTCTTTTAAAGATAAGTAATGTGAAATATTGTGTACATTAAAAATTGAGTATTTTTAAGGAAAAAATCAAATGGAAACTCACAAGAAATTTGGTATAAAAGGAATATTATAGTGATTTATTTTAGGTTTTTTAGTAGCATATGCCTCATCAAAATCAAAGACATAAAACTGGGAAAATATACTAAAAGGGTAGAGGAAGGTATCTTTATTAGGTACCGATCTAGTAGAAAATAATATATGTTAGTTGGAGTGGATAGTCAAGAGGGGGGTGAATTGAGTTCCAATTATAATTTATGATTTAAAACTTTATATAAAAATCCCCAAAATTAAATAACAAGCTAAAATATAGTGAATTTGTAATACATTAAAGGTTCAGTTAGGTTCTCAAGAGATTGATTAGTTCTCAGTTAATTTAATCAAATGATTAAATTAGCTTCTGAAACTAACTTACTGATTTAAAATAAATAAAAACCCATGCTAGTTTAACTATTAGAGTAACTTAAAAATGGATTTATGTTTAAAGTACTTAGAAGCAGAATATTCAAATAGTTTTAACAAAGGAAAAATGCACAGCGGTTTTAAAACAAGAGGTTTAGCCTCAAGCTGAGACTTAGTCCTATCAAACAGTTTATATAAACTATGATCCACACCTTCGATCGAGGTTTTACAATAATACTCATATTGTTCAGGTCCTCAGACCTCTGCCACAATTCTACATGGGTAAACAACAACGACAGCACTCAGGCTGTCTAGGTCACACTTAACCTCTTCCACTATTCACAGTGGGATACACTAAGATGTAAAAAGTCTGGTGTGAGGATTTTGTATCCTCCAGTTCATCCCAGGAGTTAGTGTGTGTCTAAATAGACAGATGCACACACACAGATCAAAATGCTAAACAAAGTTATACCATAGAGGAAATAAATAGATAATGAGTTTAGAATGCTCTGAGTGATTGCAGATGAGCTCTGGACTCATTTGGATGTTGCAGATGTTATTCGAGTCCTTTCTAGTGAAGATGACACAAAACAGAGTGTCATTATTCTTCCCAGTTACAGTTATTCAACCTTGTGTATATGATGCTCTATAAGGCACATCAACTCGGCTTCAGTGTTTGTTCTAGGTGAATGATCTTCTTGAGGCTCTCTGGGTTTCACAGGTGTTCTTCAAGTTCTTATTTTATTTCATGGACCTTTACACACACATACACTTTTCTTATTCTTGTGTATCTCTATCTGTGTATATTTTTCTCTCTATTTCACTTCAGATCGATCTTCCTTTTTATTCCTTGTGATCCAGAAAAGGGAATGATTACTTTTTGACAGGTATGAGGTACGGTTCCCTGACATCCAACAACAAACATTATTTAATAGCATGTTCATTACATTAAGAAAATATGACCGTGGGAATTAAATAATAGTTAAAAAAATTCAAACAGTTTTCATGACTATCGATGAGTCATGAGATCGGTAGGTCATTTAAATTTTTGTCAGTATCGATAGGTCATTTGATCAGCATCGGTTTCGGTAGGTCATTAGATCAACATCAGTTTTGGTAGGTCATTTGATCAGCATCAGCTTCAGTAGGTCGTTTGATCAGCATTAGCTTTGGTAGGTCGCTTGATCAGCATCGACTTCGGTAGGTCCTTTGATCAGCATCGGCTTCGGTAGGTCATTTGATCAGCATCGGCTTCGGTAGGTCATTTGATGAGCATCAGTTTCGATAGGTCATGTAATCTGCATCAGCTTCGATAGGTCATTTGATCCCCATCATTTTTGGTAGGTCATGTGATCAGCATTGGATTCGGTAGGTCATGTGATCAGCATCGACTTCGATAGGTCATTTGATCAGCATCAGTTTTGGTAGGTCATGTGATCAGCATCGGATTCGGTAGGTCATTTGATCAACATCGTTGAGACATTTGTATCATTGGTGTGACCATTTTCATTGGTGCGACCGTTGTCATCGGTGTGACCGTTTTCATTGGTTTGTCACATCGGTGACTCGTCCATCAGTTTTTCACATCGGTGTCTCATTCCTTTAACTATCGGTGACTCAAGAATATAACTAACGGTGAGTCAAAAACATAAAATTTGCACAAAGTGTATGTGTAATCCAGAATACTTCCAGGTCAATAGTAAACCATAAATAATCATAGATAAACATATGTAGACATGATTAAACTTATATAAACACATTTAGAACAGACTGAATAATTGACTAAATTGACTTATATAAAAACAGTGATTTGTGATTATTAAAATAACTATCACACAGAGGGTTAAACAATCTCCCTCTTTTTGATAATCACAAATCTATGACATAAATGAAGAGGGAAGATGATATAACACTCAGTATGCTCCCCCTAAGTAAAAATAATATATGTATAAAGGTAAACATGTCATCATAGCATGGCATCAGATCATAAACAAAATTAGAGTATATCAACATAGCATCAGAGCTAGAAAACATGACATTAGAGCTAAGAATAAATCAGAGCTATATGCCTATTGGAGCTTATATAATCTATATCATGGAATTAGAGCTTAAATCTTAGTTAGAGCTTATATATTGTTCTCCCCTTGCTTATACTTATATATATTGTCCTCCCCCTTAGAAATATATTCATACTGTTCTCCCCCTTTGATATATATTGAGACTATTTTATATATTGATATTGTTCTCCCCCTTTGGGATTAGCAAAAATAAAAAGAGAAAGAAGAGAGAGAAAAAGAAGAAAGTTTCACTGCAATAACATCTGGAAAGATACAAGGAAAATAAATCCTATCAAAAAATGACAGACACAGCTTTTTCTGGGGGTGTAGAGGTACTTTCCCTTTAGCAGAGGGAGGAATGGATGGGCCAGAAAGAAGTTTGGTGGAAGGTTGATCTGGCTGGATGGAGAGAGGAGGTAAGACAACTCTGGATAGAAGCAGACTGGGGGCTAAGGTTACTTGATGGGGACCAGAAGATCCTCTTGGAGGTGGCTGCTGAATGACTGGTCGAATATTGGATAAGGCTTGAGAAATTGGTATCTAAATAGGAGCAACACTGGATGGACTGAGAGGCTCAATAGTAGTAAGAACAGTTGCCTTTTCTTGCACATGAAGATATGGTTTGAGCAGATTGATAAAATCATGAATTACTTCACCACCATATTTCATGGCCTTCTCAAAATCATCTTTGTTCTGCATGAAACTCTCTAGAGTGGGAGTAAAATCCTTCAACTATTGAACCTGAGCCTTAAAGGCTTGAGTGACTGGAGGTAGCTTCAAATTCTCATCTAGGACTTTAAATTGATGGTTCAACTCATGCTTGGTATAAATTTTAGAAAAATAGTGATCCACTTTTTCTTTGATCTCTTTCTGAGCTTTAGTAGCATCAGTCGAATATAGCTTCACTATCTTGTGAATATGATCACTATTTTATTTCATATTTTTCAAATAATCCAAGTCTAGAATCTATCAAATAGCCGCTAACTCTTATTTTATAACATATTTTAAGGCATTAATCTCATGTCCAGTTATCTTGGTCACTTTGGAGGTGCTAGCCTGAGCAACAATCTGAGTTATCTCAACCTTTAATATTCTCAAATCATATTTCTTCATGTGTTCTATCAAGTTTCTCAAAACTTCCATCATACCAGTGATAGTTGATCTAAATTCTCCTGATAGAGATAATAAGTCATGACTCAAATCCTTGAGTGGTTGATTCATGGAGGAAATGTGCCTTCCAATTATCTCACCAGTATTGCATAGGTCTGACTTAATAATATTTACCACACATTGAGTTATAGAATCCATATCAGCCTCAGATAGATTCACATGAGCAGGAGTAGGAGCATTAGACAATTCCTCTTTCATTTTTTCTCTGAACGTATGGAGAAACTCATCTTTAAACTTTTCAAAATCAGATTGATAAATAGAAGAAACAGGTTTTTCTACAGTCACTTGTATTTCCTCAGCAACTGGTCCAACCTCAACTGGATGGCTTACTATTGCGATATTCACTTCTTCTTCCTCTTCCTCTAAATAATCCAAACCTAGAACCGCAAAACTTGGTGGTCTTACCATTCAGTTTTACAAGATGTATTCCTAGGCTTTACAAAATCAACTTTACCAGAATTTGTAAGAGAGTCTTCCCCATCTACATCAATCATAGTCTGCATTATCCTTTCAGACTCAGGAATAGTTTCTTGCTCAAATTATTATGGTTGTGGATTAGCTTGAATCATATCGTGACCATCCACTGGTCGAGTACTTGCATCAACATCATCATCATCACCATTACTATTTCCATTATTGTTGACCGAAGTCTCATTGGTATTGTCTTTGTTACTGGATTCATACTAGTTAGAATTTGATACTTCAGTGTCAAATTCTTCTTCATCACCTAGAAGGGGTTCTAACTTAGGTAACTTAAGGGGTGTACTTTCTAGTCTAAATTCCATTATTTTCTTAGGACTTACTCTATCAGGGTCACTCCTGTCATCAGGAGGTGACTCAGGTTCCTTTTCAGTATCGACATCATCATCTACTTCATCTTCCCTTGTTCCCTTCCTAATGGACTCTCCAACATCCTTAGGAACTCCTGTCTCTTCTTCCTCATCAGAATAAACAATTTCCTCATCAGGTTTTAAACCAGGGTCTCTCATCCACTTTGGTCTCTTAGAGTGGACAAAAGGATTATAGGATTCATATAACCTATCTTCATCAGCAACCCTTGTCTTCTTCTATGGATTCCAATTAATTTTCATTCTTTTTAAGATATACTTTCTAATACAAAAACCAATACTACATGAGATACACTCATCTCCATCTTCAACACAACCCAAAAACTTTATCATGGTTGATACTTTCTTATAACAGAATAAGGTTGTAGTCTTCTTGGATGGCTTTACCATCTCAGCAATATGAACAGTAAAGTATCTACACAGGTTGATCTTCTCATCATTTATCAATAAAAACAACAAGAAAACATCTTGATACTTTATAGAAGAAAAATCACCTTTTCTAGGACAGATTTGGGGTTGAATGAACTTAAACAAGATTATACTTTCTCCATCTAACTCAGCAGCTGTTATTCTTCTGGATTCAGATTTGCCAGTCAACATCTCCAGAGCATACTCATATGGAAAATATTCAATGGTAGGATGTATATTACCAGTGTAATCCTCATATATACCTTTATGTGGTACCCCCAAAAATTCATCCCATTGCTTCGATGAAAAAGTTATATTTTTGTCTTTGATCACTGAAGATAATCTTGCAGCTTCTGCTCCATCCAATGCAATACTCAAATTTAAATAAAACTCATGCAAAAACATTGGGTAGTAGACTCGGTTATTATTACAGAACCATTCTTTCCATCCTTGCATCTAAAACACTTTTAAAATCACAGACCTACTGGATAACACCCATTCAGAACTTACTTCCTTTTCTACGATGACCACCCGAGTCTCCAATTTAGGGTTCATATACTTTTGAGTCATGCTACTTGATTCTCCTTGAGCATGTTTTGAAGGTGTTGGGCTTTCAGATTCCTTTTCTTGCCTCTTTTTCTTTTCCATTTGGAAGTTTGAGAGGTTTGAGAGGTTTGAAAGTTCGGGATTCAGAAGATGTGGAGTTCGGCGGGAGATGTAAGATCAACAGTTATTAGGAATATAAATAGCCATGGGTCATTAATTTTATCATTTAGGGTTACAATATTAAATATAATATCAATTAAGTAAAACAATGTCATTTTGATAAACACTAACAGTTTCATATAGACTGTATAACTCAATCGGTAGCATAGATCAGTTTCATTGATCGATTTCACTGGTCAGTTTCACTGGTCGATTTCCCTGATCGGTTTCACTGATCGGTTTCACTGATCGGTTTCACTGATCGATTTCACTGATCAGTTTCACCGATCGGTCATACCTTACTCTTTTTTAATAAAATATAACCTTTTAGAGCTTAAAGGATTAGTGAAAATATCATCCGATTGATGTTCAGAGTCAATAAAATCTAGAGAAATATCACCCTTTTGATAATGATCTCTCAAAAAGTGATGTATGACATCAATGTGCTTAGTCCTAGAGTGAGAAACATGTATCTTGGAGAAGTTAATTTCACTAGTGTTATCATAATTTAAAGTCACATGTATAAATTGATATCTATAGTCCAATAAAGTTTGTTTCATCCATATAATTTGTGCACAAAAACTACCAGCAACAATGTATTTTACTTCAGCAGTAGACAATGCAACAAAGTTATGTTTCTTACTACACCAAGATACCAGGGACTTTCCCAATAGATGACATGTTCCAGATGTGCTCTTCCTATCTAACTTGCAACCAGCAAAGTCAGCATCTGAATAACTTATTAAGTCAAAAGGTTGTCCTTTTGGATAAAACAATCCTAAATTGGTAGTATGTTTAAGATATTTGAAAATCCTTTTAACAGCAAGAAAATGAAATTCTTTAGGATTAGCTTGACATCTTGCACACATGCATACACTAAACATGATATCTGGTCGACTAGCAGTAAGGTAAAGTAAACTTCAAATCATACCTCTTTAATTGGTTTGATCATCTGGTTTCCCAGTTTCATCATCATCCAACTTACAGCTGGTATACATAGGTATATCACTTCCCTTATTACTATCCAAACCAAAATGTTTTAAAAGATCCTTTGTATATTTACTTTGATTTAAAATAATACTCTCTTTATTTTGAAAATTTTGAAATCCAAGAAAATACTTCAGTTCTCCCATTAAACTCATTTCAAATTCATTTTGCATAATCTATGAAAAATCAGTACATAAAGAATTTTTAGAAGATCCAAAGATAATATCATCAACATAGATTTGTATAATCAAAATATCTTTGTAAATTCTTATAATAAAAAGAGTGGGATCAGAAATTCCTTTAGTAAAACCTTTAGAAATAAGAAAATTGTAAGTCTATCATACCAATCTCTTGGAGCCTATTTTAAACCATATAAAGCTTTGGAAAGTTTCAAAACATGATTTTGAAAATGGGGGTTTGTAAATCCAAGTGGTTTTTCAAAAAAACATCTTCAATTATAAAACCATTTAAAAAAGAACTTTTTACATTCATTTGATATAACTTGAAATTCATATGAGATGCATAAGCAAGTAAGATTCTAATGGATTCTAATCTAGCTATAGGTGAAAAGGTTTCTTCATAGTCTATTCCTTCTTCTTGATTGTAACCTTATGCAACTAATCTAGCTTTATTTCTAATGATGTTTCCAGATTCGTCAATTTTATTCCTAAACACTCATTTAGTACCTATGGTCAAAGTTTCCTTATGTCTTTCTACTAATTCCTAGACTTTGTTTCTTTCAAATTGATTTAACTCTTCTTGCATAGCCATTACCCAAAATTCATCATTGATTGCAACATTGATATTATTAGGTTCTAGCTGTGAAAGAAAGGCTTGATGTTCAACTTGATTTCTCAGAGAAGCTCTAGTCTGCGTCCCTCTATCAAGATTACCCACAACAACATATAAAGGATGATTCTTTAGAATCCTAGTTGATCTAGTAAAGGTAGGACTAGAAATTTTAGGTTCTTCTATATGTTCGGTTTCACCAGCAGTAGATTCTTGTGTATTTCTAGAGATGGTTGTCTTTACCACAGGTACACTATCTTTATCATTAATATTTTGAATAGACAAGTATTATTTAGTATTTTCAACATCAGGTTTAGGTTCATGTGGACCAGTTTCATCAAATTTGATGTGAATAGATTCTTCCACACATTTGGTTCTCTTATTAAAAACTCTATATGATTTTCTAGTAATTGAATATCCTAAAAAGTTTCCTTCATCACTATTGGATGAAAACTTGTCTAGATTATCTTTAGTATTAAGAATAAAGACTTTTCAACCAAAAACATTGATGTAACTAAGTTTAGGTTTCCTATTATTCCAAAGCTCATAAGGGGTTTTCTTAAGAACATGTCTAATCAAGACTCTATTTATAATGTAACAAGTTGTATTTATAGATTCAGCCCAAAAATAAATAGGTAAATCATATTCATTTAGCATAGTTCATTCAATTTAGTGAAGGGTTATATTTCTTCTTTCTACTACACCATTCTGTTGAGGTGTCCTAGGGGAAGAAAAGTTGTGATTATAGCCATTATTTGAGCAGTAAGATTCAAACTCATGATTTTCAAACTCACGACCATGATAACTTCTCAAGGTTTTAATATTAAGTCTACTAAGGTTTTCTACAGACTTGGAGTATTTAATAAAGTAAGAGCAAGCTTCACTTTTGTGATCTTAAAAGTATACCCAAGTATATCTAGAAAAGTCATCTACTAGAACATAAACATAGTTCTTACCATTTAAACTAGAAACTATAGAAGGTCCAAACAAGTTCATGTCAACCAACCTAAGAGGTTGAGAAGTTGAAAATTATTTCTTTGATTTAAAAGAAGCTTTATGTTGCTTTCCTTTTTGATAGGGATTACAAACATTATCAGTTGGGAATTCAAGTTTAGGTAGGTCTCTAACTAAGTTGTTCCTAGTTATTTTTCGAAGTGAATGTATATTGAAATGTCCCAATCTTCTGTGCCAAAGCCAAGATTCTTTATGAAAAGAATTTAAATATGTAATATTCTTCTTAGCTAAAGAATTCAAATATATATCATATACATTTTCATTTCTTAAGGCAGAAAATACTAAAACATTTTTAGAATTAAAAACATTACAAGAATAATTTTCAAATTTAACATTAAAACCATCATCACCTAACTAAGAAATACTTAAAAAGTTATATTTTAATCCATCTACAAATAAAAATTTAGAAATTAAAATTGAATCAGTGTTACCAATTTTGCCTAGGCCGATGATTTCCCCTTTAGAGTTATCACCAAAGGTGACATATCCTCTATCAACCATGATTAAGCTTTTGAAGCATGAAAAATATCCTATCACGTGTCTTGAACATCCACTATCCAAATACCAAGTCTTCGTACAGGAACTTTTAAAGCATGTTTCCTACAAAAAAAATTTAGATATAAAATGATTTTGGTACCCATATTTTATTGGGTCCAGACAGGTTAGTAAGAAAAACTTTTGGTTCCCATATTTGCTTAATGGGTCTCATATACTTAACAAAATCAAGAGATTTTGATAGATAAACCTTGTTTGATCTATAACTATGTGAATAGCTAGTTGATGCATAAGAGTTTTCAGAACTAGCAGCGTACTGTCCGGATTTAGGAACAAATTTATTCTTTGTAATATGTCTTTGTCCAGGCTGATAACCTAAACCAGTAGTATACTTTGGTGCTACTTATTTTCCTAGAATTTGTGTAAGTGTGTCCTTCCCATTAGTAATTTTTTCCAAATCTTTCCTAAGTTGCTCATTTGAAAATTTCAGTTCAGTATTCTCTTTGAGTAGTTGAGCATTCTTTTCTTTTTCTACTTCAAGTGTAGATTCAATAGTGCTAGCTAATGCATGTTGCTTCTTTAAGGATTTATACTTGTCTTTCAGCTCATTGTAAGTATCTTCTAATATGTTACAATATTCAAATAATTCTTCACTAGACATGTTTTTAGAATCCGAATTATCTCCAGAATAATAAGAGTTTAAAGAAGGAGTATCCAATGTTACCTAAAATCTATTTGTCATGAAACATGTATTAGATTTTTGAGATTTTTCATCCTGAGTGGAATCAAAATCACTTGAACTGTCTTCTAAAGAACTCTAGGTTTCTTTCATATCTTTCTGGTATTTTCTGTCCTTATAGTCATATTTCTTCTTGAACTTTAACTTTGGACAATTAGCTTTCACATGTCCTTTCCTCTTGCATTTTTAGTATACTATGTCATCACTCTTATCAGTCCTTTTCCAATCTTTCTTCCAATGACCTTTGTTTTCATACTTTCACCTATAGTTTGATTTTATGAAAAACTTATTTTTCCTATAAAATATCTTAAATCGTCTGGCTATCTGAGCCATTTCAGCGTCACTGTCTGATGCACTTTCCTCATAGCTTCAACTATCACATTCATTTTGAATTTCCCCTTTGTCCTTATTGTTTGAAGAAAAAGTCTTGAAAGATACAGACTTCTTCATCGGTTCATCATCTTCTTCCTTGTTTACTTTCAGTTCTTCCTCATACATCATTAACTTACCAATGAGTTACTTGATAGGCAAAACACTAATGTCACAAGATTCTCTAATTGAAACTGATGTGCCTCTCCATCTTTCTGGAAATCATCTGAGTATTCTCATAATCTACTCCTTAACTGGAATATCCTTTCCTAGTGAGTTCATTGTATTTACAATTTCGTTGAACCTGAGATACATGTCAGAAATAGGTTCATCAAGCTTCATCTTAAAATTATCATACTTAATAGTGTAAGTATTTAATCTCATTTCCTTAACATTAGTTTTTCCCTCATGGGAAATAACTAAAGTATCCCAAATTTCAAAAACAGTTTTATAGGAAGATATTCGATTAAATTATTCATCTCCTAAAGAAAAATACATGGAATTTATTGCTTTACAATTATTATTGTAATCAACTTTAGTAGGTTCATCCCAAGTAGCTCTAATAGTTTTTGGAATCTTATACTGAGTCTCTATGGCAGTCCAAATGTCAAATCCCATACTTTCTAAATGAATTTTCATTTTAATTTTCCATTGGGCATAATTAACACCATTAAAGAAGGGTGGCTTGTTGGTAGCTATACCCTCTAATATGTTATCCATAATTAGATTTTAACAAATGTATTTAAAGAGAAAAAAATTTAGAAATAAAAAAATTTAAGATCTTTAAGATACAACTAGAATCACAGTTGAAATGTTTTCACAAATAGAGAGTTTTGAATTCCTCTGATACCAAATGTTGGTCGGAGTGGATACTCAAGAGGGGGGTTAATTGAGTTCCAATTTAAATTTCTGATTTAAAACTATATAAAAAAATCCCCAAAACTAAATAACAAGCTAAGCTATAGTGAATTTGTAATATAGAAAAGGTTCAGTTAGGTTATCAAGAGATTAATTAGTTCTCAGTTAATTTAATAAAAATATTAAATTAGCTTTTGAAACTAACTTACTGATGTACAATGAATACAAAAAATTTCTAGTTTAACTATCAGAGTAACTTTAAAATGGATTTATGTTTAAAGTATTTAGCAGTGAAAAATTCAAATAGTTTTAACAAAGGAAAAATGCACAATAGTTTTAAAACAAGAGGATCGGTATCAAGATGAGACTTAGTCCTATAAAATAGTTTATATAAACTATGATCCACACCCTGGATTGAGGTTTTACAACAATAATCAGACTGTTCAGGTCCTCAGACCTCTGCCATAATTCTACGTGGGTAAACAACAACAGTAGCACTCAGGCTGTCCAGGTCACACTTGACCTCTTCCACTATTCATAGTGGGATACAATAAGGTGTAAAAAGTCTGGTGTGAGGATTTTGTATCCTCCAGTTCAGCCCAGGAGTCAGTGTGTGTCTAAATAGACAGATGCACACACACTGCTCAAAATGTTAAACAAAGGTATACTATAAAGGAAATAAATGGATAATGAGTTTAGAATTCTCTGAGTGATTTCAGATGAGCTCTGGACTCATTTGGATGTTGTAGATGTTATTCAAGTCCTTTCCGGTGAAGATGACAAAAAACAGAGTGTCGTTGTTCTTCCCAGCTACAGTTATTCAGCCTTGTGCATATGATGTTCAGTAAGGCACATCAACTCGGATTTAGTGTTTGTTCTAGGTGAATGATCTTCTTGAGGATCTCTGGTTTTCATAGGTGTTCTTCAAGTTCTTCTTTTGTTTCGTGGACCTTCACACACACATAAACTTTTCTTCTTCTTGTGTCTCTATCGGTGTATATTTTTCTCTCTATTTCACTGTAGATAGATCTTCCTTTTTATTCCTTGAGATCCAGCAAAGGGAATGATTAATTTTTGACAGGTACGAGGTACAGTTCCCTGACATCCAACAACCAACATTAATATCATGTGCATTAAATTAAGAAAATATGACCATTGGAATTAAATAAGAGTTAATAAAAATTCAAATAGTTTTCATGACTATCGGTGAGTCATGGGATCAGTAGGTCATTTGAATTTGCATCGGTATAGGTAGTATAAGTCCCCAGCCTTAAACATTACTTAATATTGAGTTATTACAAGATTACACATTGAGGATCTTTTTAGGTTTAGAGTTTTAGAGAATTAGATCATAAATCATGAATTACATTCCACATTTAAACAAAGTGGTTACATAAAAGATAGTATTCATTTTTTTCCCATCAACGGAAACATATTTAAAACAAAACATGGATTCTTTTATGAAAGTTCCTTGACCCTATCATCACATCATGTACCTTTCCCTTGACCTGTGAAAAACATTTCAAAAACTTAGGATGAGCATAAAAAACTCAGTAAGGGATATAAAAGTATGAAATGAAAACATTAGTCCATGTATGAAATCATACTTTACTCATAAAACATAAGAATTTTAACATACCTCATCAAATCATGAATAAATCATAGAAATCATAAGACATAAAGTTAACTTGAGTCATTCATAACATTCTTACGTAGGGAGTAACCCTCATGGTTACGTTTGGAATACCCATCACAATATATTCCCTAAATCTCTTCGGAGAAACCTTAACGTTTAACCCCTTCGTGTTACCCAATGCATTGGAGAGCTATATTGGGATCACCCGCCCTTAGTTTATCATAGAACCACCCATCTTCATAACAATTCTCGAGAACCATAACATAATTGTATCACATAAAACATACAAAAAGGAAACATAACATTTCCACTTTTCAATCACAAGATATCAATACAACACATTGATATAAAAAAATTATAAAACCCATTTTCAATACCAAAATAAAATAAAATTAAAACATGGTATTTAATTTTCATTTCAAAAAAAGTTATGGCTTGTAGAGGAAGCCAAAGCTCAAATAATGGTCACTGTGGCCGAGAAGTCGTTGTCGCCGCATACGTACGACAAAAAAACATTCCTGTTTGTCGTTTAGTAAACACTTCGTATAAAAAATATTCCTTTTGAATAAACTTACAAGTCAAAGGGGTTTATACACCGTATAAAATAAAGTTGTGCATAAAACATAATATGCCTCAATAAAAGGCGATTTAGACAAAGTCCCTTACCTCGGGTCCGACTTGACTCGATCATTCTTCAACATCCTGAATAATAAACTTGAGTTAATTTCTACTTGCTTAAGAACCTTTTTCAAGTTCATTATTACTTTTATATCACTTATTACTATGTTATGAACACTATGTAATTATTTAAGTTAATAATGGTCGTTTTGTTGATCATTGGTACTTGAGTCAAAAATAAACTCTTTATAATTACAAGTTGTTCATGTGGTAAAATATGCATTATATCTAGAATTATATTCATGATTTAGATATCATATATGTCATATATATCCAGTGTATACATTCATTTACAATATTACATAACATTTAGAGGTAAGAAATGAAATACACCATTCATGGAGACGGTAAGCCGTACGTACGCATGAATGCTACTTTCATTTCTATTTCATATTTTATGGAATGGAATAATAATGATATAAAGGTATATTATAATTACAGTATAATATCATATATAATATCATTAATTCCATCCTTTATACGTCCCACATATGGCATTAATGAATCAAATCACTTTGAGGGGGCGGTAGTCCGCACTTCCTAAAATGAAGATATCGCATATACCCATAATGGAACCCATAAAGGTATTCTATAAATGAAAAATACAGAAGCTTAAGGAAAAAATAAAAAATATTATATATCATATATAAATATTGTGATATATTAATGGCCACCTTTGAAGGTGTTATAAGAATATTGAACAATCATCATTTCATGAGGCAGAAATTTTCCATCCACGGAAACAGTATGTTCTTTAACCATTAGATGTAGGTGTGTGTAAGTGTAGCTCAAATAATTCTTATAAAAACATCCTAGTATATTTAACATACTGGTTTTGTTACAAAAGAAATGAATAAAATGAGTTTAGGGGGTTTGAGATGCAAAATAAAACAAAAGAACATTAGAGAGGTCTTTACCTTTAAATCGGGTAACTCCTCTTGGTTAGAACCAAAAGGGTTTCTTGAAAAGATTTCTGCCTAAGGTAATGCTTCTAGAATGAAGAGAGGGATGTGGAGAGATAAAATGATCAGATCTTGGCCAAGCCAATGGCTTGATAAGTGTGGTTAAGGAGGTAGAGGTGGGAACCTTTTATAAGACGAGAGGAGGGGCACTCTTGGAAAGTTAAGAAATGTTACATTATTTTAAAAAGAGTTTTGGATTTAAAAGGCCCCACATTGATATATTTCTAGGATAAGGTGATAAGGGTTTTAAATATACTCATATAATAGGTCTTTGAAAAGTGAAAGTCTTAGATTTTAGATTATCTTTTTATTTTATTTTAATCGTTAATTAATGAGGTAATCACTACATCATCATGATGTCATAAATAATTTAATTTATTTAATGTCTAAAAATTATAAAAAAAATACTATGATGTAGGAAATATTTTTATATTTACAATGACTATTTATAGTCCAATATATCATTTATGTAGATAAAATTAAAAATGTTTTACCCAGGTGATACATTCTTTTTTATATTTAACTTTCTTTAAAAATAATAAGATAAAAAGTCATTATCACACAAAAGTGATTCCATGGGGTCCCCAAGTTTGGCACAAGGCATACCATGATCGTACATGACACAAAAAATAGAATTAGGACACATGTTGGGGTCATTTGTTATTATTATGATATTATTTTATTATCCTTAACTACCCGATTACTAATTAATCAAGATAATTAAAGATAATTACCGTCGTTACTATTCATAATGTCCAAAAAACAAAAGAGTCTTAATTAGATAATTTGGACCTTATGATTCCAAATATGTAATCCATTTTACCAAATTCTAAATATATAAATTTCAATAATTAATTTAAAAATAATTCCCGTTGTCAAAACAAATAGCGGGTTTTTTTGAAACAATATCTATGAAAAGTTTTGCACTTGTTTATGACCAAATCCAAAGTGAAATTAATTATAATGACCACCATTGGATTATATGGTAAAAATATATTCTAATTACACTTTAAGATAAATTAAAAAGATAATATAACCATATAATTAAATTAGATTAAAAAGCAGTTTTGATGTAAAATGCAGTATTTTTCACTATTCATTAAAAAATGAACATGGTCAGAAAAATACCAAAAATTTATCCAAAATAAATTTCAATGTCCCAATCACAAAGAATAAGTTTATTTTGACAAATAGAGCTTATAAAATTATCAAAATATATATTTAAAAATTGTTCTCCATCAAAAGGCGGTAAAACAATCTTTTAAAAATATTAGTGTATTTCATGCTTAAGATTGGATTTATTCTCATTTAAGCCTCTAAAACACTATCTAATTCATAAATAGACATAGATAAGAATTTATTATTATTCATTACTTTCTTGGGATGTTACAGGTAGGTCATTTGATCAGTATCGGTTTCGGTAGGTCATTTGATCAGCATCGGTTTCGGTAGGTCATTTGATCAGCATCAGCTTTGGTAGGTCGTTTGATCAGCATCGTCTTCGGTAGTTCATTTTATCAGCATCATCTTTAGTAGGTACTTTGATCAGAATTGGATTTGGTTGGTAATTTGATCAGAATCGGCTTCAGTAGGTCATTTGATTAGCATCAGTTTTGGTAGGTCATGTGATCCGCATCGGCTTCGATATGTCATTTGATCAGCATCGGTTTCGGTAGGTCATGTGATCAGAATTGGCTTTGGTTGGTCATGTGATCAGCATAGGCTTTGGTAGTTCATTTGATCGGCATCATTTTTAGTAGGTCATGTGATCAACATTAGCTTCGATAGTTCATTTGATCAGCATCGTTGAGATAGTTGTATCATTGGTGTGACTGGTGTCATCGGTGTGATCGTTGTCATCGGTGCGACCGTTGTCATTGTTTTGTCACATTGGTGACTCGTCCATCAGTTTTTCACATCGATGTCTCATTCCTTTAACTATCGGTGACTCAAGAATATAACTAATGGTGAGTCAAAAACATAAAATTTGAACAAAGTGTTTGTGTAATCCAGAATACTTCCATGTCAATAGTAAACCATAAATAATCATATATAAACATATGTAGACATGATTAAACATATATAAACACATTTAGAATAGACTGAATAATTGACTAAATTTACTTATATAAAAACAATGATTTGTGATTACTAAAATAACCATCACACAGAGGGTTCAACAATATAGATATTGGAATAAAAAAATTCACAATGTGTTTGACTATTTTGATGTGAAAATGATGATAAAACAACCCAAATATTATGTTCTAAATATTTTTGTTTTTAAAGAAACAAGTGAATATAGTGAGTAGAAAACTTATTAGAATAGTGAATAACATGTCATGATCAATCCACAAAAGTAGATGTGATTTTTTATAATATATATGATGAAAATTAGTTTTCTAAGAATAAGAAAAAATGTTTTAATTTTTGAAAAATCATATCAAGACAAAAAATATCATTGTATAACAATCTGCACTCATACAGACCAAAAGAAAATTAAGATACGAGGATCACATTATAGAACTAATAAAAATAAGGTTCAGGTTTCAAAACCATACCTCACTTATTTATTAGGTTGAAAAAAATATATGAAAAACATTATGAGTGGATTAAGACTTTAGATAATGAGATAAATTGGCTAAAAATAATGCTACATGAATCCTTTTTTAATGATGTAATAACTATAATTTCATTAGAAAAAAAATGGGTGTTTAGGAACAAGATGAATGATCAAGGAAATGTTATTAAGAATAAGGAATAATTGGTGTAAAAAGGTTGCTTTCAAGTTTAAGGAGTATATTTTGAAGATAATTTTATTCCATTTTCAAGGATGGAGGCTATTTGGATGTTTCTTATTATGGAAGCTCATAGGAAACATACAATCTTTAAAATGGATGGTAAATTTTCCTTTATTAAATAGTGAGCTAAAAAAGGTATATATTGATATACCTAATGATTTTTTGATTTATGATAATGGTATCAGATTGTGTAAATTAAATAAGGCCATATATGGCTTAAAATAGGACCCAAGATCCTTATATTCATGGTTGGATAGCTTCTTGAATGAGTTAAAATTAGTCAAAGGAAAAGTAGAAAATAACCTTTATATCAAATAAATGAATATAGTTATAGTTATGTTAATTGTATATATTGATGATATCATTTTTCAGGTGATAATTAGAGTTTTTTTGAATAATTTTACAATCAAATAAAGTAACAATTTGAAATTTCAATATTGGGTGGGGTGAAATACTTCCAAGGTTTACAAGTGTTACAAGATAAAAATTTTATTTTTCTTTCCCAAGAGGAGTATTCTAAATAATTTTTTACGAATTTTGAGCTAAAGGAGTCTATAAATATCTATTTAACTATTCAAGTGGGGATAAAATTGTCAAATTATATTGAAGCTAAATGTGTAGATCAAAGGGAGTTTAGAAATATGATTGAAAATTTTATTTACATCACTATATCTATACCTAATATAGTCCATGTTGTGAGTTTTTTATAGATATCAATGTTATCCCAAAGGATATCATATTATGGCGGCCAAAAGAGTTCAAAAACACATAAAGGGAACATCATGTTATGGGATACTATATAGGAAGGGAGAAAATATAAGTCTATTTAGATTTGTTGATATAGATTGGAAAATATATCCTAATGATAGAATGTCCATTGTAGGAGGGATCCTTTTACTAGTATAGATTTGTGTTAGCTATCACTATAAGAAGAAAAATTCAGTTACCTTAAGAACCAAAAAAGTTGAATATATATAAAATGGATGCATAAATCTGAATTTATTCTAACTCAAGATCATTTATTAGATATCTTCATTAAGGATAACTCTAAGGATATATTTGATACATTGGGGATAAACATGGGTGTTTATCCCCTCCCTATCACTTAAAAAGATTTGGGATTACCCCAACCAATCCTTTGATTATGTTATCAAAGGGGGAGAATTTAGTGCACAACTATTTTCTTTTTTAAGAATATATTTCTTTATTAAAATTAGAGATATGTATTTTAAAAAGGGGGAGAAGTGCTTTTTGATCCTTTTAATTCATAGGTTATTTTCATTGTGAAAAGGAAGAGTTATATAAATTGGTGAGATCATGGGATGGGGTGATAATATCTTATCACCTGGATAAAATATTTCTTATCACATATATATGGAGTTCTCTAAAAAATACTCTAAACTATATTTTTTCATTGTAAATTCATTACATGATAAAGGATGTGATTTAGTGAATATTTAATAAGTAGTTGAGTTTCAATAGAGTTACATGAGGTAGGAAATAAATTCAATGGGGGAGGTCTTAGTTCCCTTGGAATTGTTTGGGGTTATGTTTTTTTCAATCATGCGAGAGAAGTATTTTTGATGGATTTGGACATGGATGAAGGATTATGGAAGCAATTATATGATTTATAGAATGATGTATATGTTGGAACCAAGTTTGTTCTTTGTTGGAAGTAGAGTATAGTTTGTGTTTTTTTAATTAACACTAGGATGATAAGGGAATTTCAAGGTTAGTGATATTATAGTACATGACGACTATAATATTGAAGGTGGCATCATTTCCCAATGGTTGCAAAATTTTTGGGCTCAAAATTAGGAGTAAGAGGTAAGCATCCCAAAATGTGGTTTTATAGGATTTACTCTTCATAAATATGGTAAAGGAAGGTGTTTTTCAAAGACTAGGCTTTGAAAAGGATGAGATTCATAAAGATGTGGAGCAACATGAACAAGCATTATGAACAACACAATGGGTTGATGGTAATCTTTATGACTAAGAGAATCTTCGTGAACAGGTTTTTGGAGTTTCATGAAAAATTCGATGTAGTTATCAGATCATCATGAGGGAATGTTCTTATAAATATGATTCTAACCTCACTACTTCACTCACTAAAATAATTTGAGAAAAGTATGAATTGATCTGATTTTGTAAAGGCTATGAGATTTGTGAATCTAGTTTTCTGTGCAAGCCTGAGGATCGCAAAAAGACTAGTTATGTCTTGACTGATGCTAATGATTCTAATAAATGGGAGTTTCTTGATGACTGGGTATTCCATGATGACTCAGTAAGCATCGTGAAGGCATTTTTTTACCATAGAGGCAGTTTTCTTCATAAAGTTTATGAGATTTGCGAAGGAGCTTTGTGAACAAAAGTATTGAACATCAGGTTTAAGTGAATTATTCTTTCAAGTGAATCTACTTTGGACTTCGATGCAAGAAGAGTATCATTATAGTTAGGAAAAAAGACTTAAATTCCCATCTAATAAAGTGACCTTAAATTCGTTAAATTGAGTGAGACTTCACCCATAGCGGTGATCTAGTGGGAGTTGATGGAAGTATTTCGAGGAAAGTAGTGTTCTATCCCTAAAATCTTGTAAAGTTGGTGTGCATGTAATATAGTGACTATGTTGGAAGTTCTGTTTTATAAAACTAGGGAATATTAGTGGATTAGGGTATGGACAACACATTTTCTTCATATGATCCTTAGAATATCACTTAGTGGTGAACCAAGTAAAATTGTTGTATTTTCTCTTTACTTGTGATTGTTTGATTTCTTTACATTTCAATCAGATAGGTTTAACAAGCTCCTCCCAACATGGGAACAATATCTATCACTTTTGAAGAAAAAGATGATAACCCAATTCACCGCTCCCCTCTCAGGGCGTTTCAGGGTCCTATAGTTTGGAATATAGAAATTTTCTAACTCACAACTTTGGATGACTCAATCTGGAGTTTGGACGAGTAAATATGGGACTTTGAATGAATCATCAGGGGATTTCAGATAATTCAGTATGAGACTTTTGATGAGTTATTTGGGTAGTTCATATGAGTCTTTATGGGACATTAGATGAGTCATTGGGGGAGTTTTAATGAATCATTATAAACTTACATAAACATGATTTATGCTACATAAATTTCAGCTTCATAAGTAAGATCACTACTAAGATCATTTTTGTAAGCATTATTTAAGAGCACTGTAAGGATCAGTTTTGTAATCATAATCTAACATGTGTAAACATGATCTTAATTTATAAAAATATGAGTATACTATAAGGATCATGTATCCTTATAGTAATACTTTATAAGGATCATCACTGTTAATTTATGAGAATTTTAAAATACGAATTAGCTAAGATTATTAGAATATGTATTCTAATAAATGCATATTTAATTCAAGTGATGCTTCAAGTGTTATTATTTATAGAAAATAAATATCATAATTATTCTTGTTAATTGTGATTCAAGATGTGTTATTTTAGGATTTACGTGTTGTAAGGATATCATCATGGTATAAATCCATTCATACAACTGATATAGTGATATTCGGAAGCTTCATATTTTTTTGGAGATTAATGAAATGGGGTTATTCAAATATCACGAGGGAGTTAAAATAAACATATTTAAAAGTTTTATCAGATATTAGATAGTTGTTTTAAAAAAATTAAGACACAAAAAAAATCTAAAGGATTTGAATATTGAGATAAAGGGGGTTTTAATGTAGCAAGAAACCAGGGAATATTACTCACATGGTTTGTAAATATTTATTCTATAGAAACAATAAATGAGGTTTTGTTTTTTGAAGTATAGTTTCAATATTCGATACAAAACTTTATTAAATTGAGAAAATAAAAATAGACATGTGTTGTGTTCATGTATTCTGAAATTTTTATGTAAAGATATATTTTTTTATTAATCATCAAATGATTCTTATAAATATATAAGGAGTTCATCTTTTTTTAGATGATTTTATGGATAGATAAATCATCCAGTATAATTTTTGAGGTGTGGATAATTTGATACTATGGTTCTGTATTCATCTATACAGTCAAAATTCATCTATAAGTAGATATTTTCTTCAAGTTTATGCCTAAATTGAAAGAATAATCTTTAAATAATATGTTTTTCCTTTCTAAAAAAATCTAAGAAATCAACTATGTTAAGTGGATGATATCCACCCGCAATGAAAATTAGATGACACTTACCCAAACCTTATGCACTAATTTTTAGGAATTTTTAATCACTATAATTTATAGCGATAATAAAATCTATGTCTAAACCAAATGTTTATCACATAAAGGATTACACTCTCACATAGAAGATAAAACTTATAAAATTTCTAATGTGATATATTTCTTTATATTCTTGTATATAGGTGACGAGAGGAGTTTCATTAAGGGAATTGAGACTTTAACTAGTCCCATGGGTTAAATTTAAAGAGAATTTGTTAAATATGTTTGTACCATCGATTCACCTCCCCCTCTTAGTGGTAAACTAACAGTATTTGGGATCATTAAATATATTAAACACATATAAGAATACATATAGAATACATGAATGTGGTCATAGAAATGAAGAATATGAGACATCTACTAACACATATACTATCAATTTCTATCTTCCAAGATCATCAATTATCTGTATTTTTTTATATATATGTACATAAGAGTGAATAACACATGATTAAATATACTAGGATTAAAAATAGTACTTAGTATATCCATCAAAAGTAATGATCCAACCCCATGAACATCTACTTTCTATATGCATCAAAAATATTAAAAGTGAATGAAAAACCAATAACTTAACACAATATCATAAATGATAATAAACAATAATGATTAACCTTATTAGTAAACCAATATATATCATGTACCCACACTAATATATATATAATAATAAGATAGGGGCACTATGAACTATGTCTTATTAGAGAACCATTAGGTAGTCATTAATATAATCTCTACCCCTCTCATTGGTGAGGATATCTTGGTAAAATTACTCTATCCACATTTTCCTACAACATCCTATATGTTGGAACTCATCAACCCCAAATTTAGATGGTATTTTTAAAATATAATTAAAATATCTAAAAATAATATCATTATATCATATCCCTTCATATTTTCTTGGCTGATATTTCACCCTATATTCAACACTTTAAGATGTAAGTGGACTATATATCTCCACCAATCTCATACCATAGATGTTGGAGGAATACACATCTGTAATGATCTTCTATAAGAGATTTAGATGAATATATTTTATGTCAAAATTCAATTTTTTTGGGTTAAAAGGAGAAAGTACATGGTTCATTTTTATCTACCTCAATCTTAGATCCATGAGAGATAAATCATGTAAATAATCGGGTAAATTTTGATTTATATCAAACTTGTATGTTATTAACATAAAAAAACCTAGCACTATGATTTAATATGAAATAAATACACATATATAATACCACTAGTATTTATGTAGAATTGTATATGAGAAGGGTAAATATCATAATTTTACTCTAACCATAGTTATGGTTGACTATAAAGGAAATTGTAATAATGATCTTTCACAATTGATGTCCATTAGTTACTAGAATGCATCACATGTCAAAATAAAATGAGTAACAAACAATACCTCAACTAAATAATTTATCCAATGATCTAGAACAAGAAAACTCCAAACTATAATCCATCATTTTATCATAGATTTCCGTATAAATTTTAACATCCTTATCATTTTAGAAACCTAATTAAAAAAATATAAGTTATTATATTTCTAAATTAACCACATTGCAGTAGAACCAATATTAATTTCAACATAATTTGTGACATACACATCATTTAAATTAATAAAAAATAATATCACTATATTTTTAAACATTTTTATATTTTATTTAATTTTTTTTCTAAAAATGATTCCACCATTTTAATTAATAAAGTTCATATCACCATTTTTTTAAAGGTTGGGGCCGAAGGCTCAATTTATTA
Source organism: Viscum album (assembly GCA_963277665.1). Taxonomy (NCBI): domain Eukaryota; kingdom Viridiplantae; phylum Streptophyta; class Magnoliopsida; order Santalales; family Viscaceae; genus Viscum; species Viscum album. The sequence goes on from OY728141.1 coordinate 105,893,811, forward strand.
TTTAAATCAAAGACCTCTTTAGACTGGGTAGAGGGAGACCCATTACATAGCCCAAAGGCCCAAGGACAAGTGGCCTGAATACAAGGCTTAAAAGCCCAATTTTTGGCCCAAAGGACCCCTCAGTGAACAGTACTGCTACAGTACCTATGCTGCTACAGTACCTACTATAGTATAGCTACCACTACAGTACCTGCTACAGTCCCTCCACCGCTACAGTGCCACTGCTGCTGTAGTTCCGCCGTTGCTACAGTACTGCAACAGTGTCCTGCTACAGTACCATGAAATTCTCCCCTACCCGGATTTGATCCTGGGACTTTTGGATGCTAAGCAGGAGTCTATACCACTAGGGTACAAGCTCGTTGTCAATAAAGTTCATATCACTAATCATTATTCTATTTATTCATTTCATTCATAGTTAATATCACTAGAGTCTAGCTTCGTATTATCATAATTTATATTGCATGTTTAACAATAAATATTTGTGTATATGCAAATATATAAACAATATAACTCAATATAATTTGATCTTAGTAAACCCATTAAAAACTCTAGGTCATTCATTCAATAAGTAATTTATTCTAAATATACACTTCAATATTTCAAAAAATAACATAGTTACTCCCCATTGAGGAGGTTAAATATTAAATATAATATATCCATAGTCAAACTATTTTCATTATTACTTTAATGCACTAAATTCTCTCACATAATAGTATATATATTTTAAAATCACATGGTTAATGATATTTTCTGGAATTTAATTATAATTCCTCTTATTTCATTAATCTATTTTAACACATTATCTTTAACATACATGCTCAAATACCCATCCTCTATATGTGAACAACCATGAAATAAACTTATGTTGTGTTCCAAAACTCCCTATCCTAACATAAGTGCCAAAGGTATCTTATTGGACACATGATGTTAGATCCCATAGAGAGATGAAAATGGACGGGGGGGGTTAATTGTTCTTTTAAAAAATTAATTCATGTTTAAACTTTAATAGAGAAGAGTGATTGATTATAATATTAAATAATCCTACCACACTGATATATAAAAATAGGTATAAATAAAAATGAAAGAATGTAAAAGATAAAAATTATAATTTTATGGTGGTTTGGATCAAAATGATCCTACTCCACTCTTCACACACCAACCTAGTGTATGAAACCCACTACGGTATATAAATTTTGAAGGATAGAGACAAATATCTACATCCAACTTTTCTAAACCAAGATTTTTAATCCAATTACCTTTTATTTTAAGTTCTCAAATAAAACCCATCATTTTATAAGAGAAGAAATTATCTAGACTTTTATAGTATTAATCCTAACCACTGGACTTTTTGTGTTTAGAAGAAACCTAGTCTTTTATTAGGAAAAAACAAACCCAGTTTTTTTATAAGTATATACCCAACCTATACTTTTATAGGATCTATCCAACCCTATTTTATGTTACGGGTCAAGGGGAGCCCAGTCTTCTTAGGGGATAGACTAAACCCGAACTTTTATAGGAGAAATCCTTGCCTATTCTATTTTACGGGTTAAGAAAAACCTGGTATTCTAAGGGGATAAACTAAACCCAATATTCCAATGGGATAAATTAAACCTATATGTACCTTATATTAGGGTAGTATAACCCCATTAAAGACACACTAAGTGTGTCAATACAACACCGAAAATTATAGTGAGAAGAAAAAATAAAAAAAATTAAGTAAGTGAATGATTGTCAATGAAGATATCGACGATTGGATTAGGTAGTGATCATGCCCTTCAAGATTTTAAAATAGTGAAGCTTAGGCATCCATAAGTTTACTTCAGTGAGTAGAAAAATAATAAAGCTATAGGACTCATTTTTGAACTATACATCACAAATGAGTAAAGTAGAGTCAAGTTTATTATCTCTTCACCGCATGCATCAATATTTTTATATCCAAAATAAGTATGTTTATTTTATTATCTTCAAATACCACAATTCTTATTCACAAATTTCCATAATAAAGTCTTCATGTGTGATTATCTTTTAATGTGTTTTGACATACTTTAAAATGGAAAACATGTTGTCCACCACTTTTTTTAGAATAATAACTAAAAAAATAATATAACAGTGAATATATCCATAAATTTTGATAATAAATTCTTTGGAATACTCCCATAATTCATTTGATAAAAACTCTTTGTATTCCAAAATAATTATAATTTAAACTTTTTTATTTTTTGAGTTCTCTCTCTTTATTAAAATTATATAAAAATAATGATATATAGATAAAAACAAGTTTAAAAAATTAATATATAAATTAATAATGATTATTAATGTCCTTGAAAAAATCCATGACAATATATGAGACAAAATATTTATTTTTCAGAAGGTTAAAACTTGAATATAACATTTTAGATAATTTTAAATATGAATATCAATATACACTTAAAACCATGTAAATAACAGTTAATAAACCATGAAATAAATTTAAACATGTTCTCATGAGTTATTAATTTTTAATAAGTAATTTTAGAACAAATAAAAAATTAAAAATATTTATAAAAAATTTGCAGTAAATGTAAATGTAAAACATTACGTAAAACAGAGCTTATTTTTAGTTTTTAAAATATCTTGTAGATATTCACATGGCCATGCAGGAATATTTCATGTAGTTGAAAAAATAGGAATTTTATATAGGTGAATCAAATATGGGATTCATGTAAGGGATCCGTGTAGGTGAATCACATAAGTGATTCATGTAGGTGAATCATGTAGGTGTTCACATAAAGGATTTATATAGTTGATTCTAGAAATTTGAAAACAACATGAATTATCAAATTTCATAACTAAATAAGTCTTTCCAAATTACGTAATCAGATTTGGTTCCATTTTAATTATATTTATAAACTTTTATTATATTTCTAAAGAATCATTAATCACCTTAATCAGAATTATATAGATCATGTAATCATCAAAATAGAGTAGAAAAATAGTTGTGAAAACTAGTGAATTCAGACTAGAAACATATAGTGGATTAAAACCTGATTTTAGAAATTATATAGATATATTTAGAGGTTTATGTATTCTAATTAAATGTAGATAATTTTTTTATATTTATAATATAATAATAATCACTTAAATTGGATTTATTTATCTCAAGATATGGTCGAAATACAGAGGATAAAAATCAGATATGTGGGATAAATGACAATGTGGATTGGCTACATGGGAGAAAGGGATACATGATTTGGATATTCGGTAATAGTAAACAATTTGGGAAAATGATATTTAAATGTTCTAATTTTAAAAATTATCCTATGAACACTATATTATCCTTGTAGAACATGTTATGAATAATCAAAACATGAAATTTAAAGGTATTTTAAGAAAAGAAATGTTATGATATAATAAAAGTTACACATACTTTAATTAATAAAAAATAATAATTAATATTTTTAAATAAAATAAAAATTAAATCTTTTTAAATATAAAAAATAAAGTGGTTCAAGTATCCACTCAATGTTCTCCCCCTTTTTGATAATTTAAAAGTTAAATATAATTTCAAAAACATCCCCCCTATTTTAAATTATAAAAAAGATATGGTTTCAATATAAAATTAGATTATATATTATAATGTAATGAAATAAACACAAATATAAATATTGTATAAATATTTTCTTAGACATGTAATTTTTAATACATGTATCAAGGGGGAACTATAAATATATCCACTTTTAAAACATAGAATTACATGAAGTGGGTATAATTTTTAAATGTTATTTGAGAAGAATAATGAGAAATCCTCTATAAAATAATAATTTAATATAAATTGAATGTTAAATAGTAATTAAACAACATCTAGTGTCTATAAGAAGACTTAAAATAGTAATATAATAAATAAAATTGTGCATAAATGAAAATTAGTAATAAAAAATTAATTCAATATTACAACAATTTGCATGGAAATCTGAAAATTTTCAATATATAAATACACTCAAACTCCACCATAATTTTAGCATTAAATAGGATTCTCCATGAGGAAATAGAATAAAAAATGTTTCTATAAAATAAAACTAATGTTGTTTATGTATACACAACATGAATTTAAAAGTAATTTTTTAACATATTTTAAATCAATGTTAGGCCATATTTAAACAATTTAAAAATAGATTTTATAAATTTAAATATTCACATTTTAATCATGAATAAATGATTATATTTAAAAATAAAATAGTTAAACTTCCCCTTAATTTACCATGATATGAACTGAAGTATATGCTTAAAATTTCATCATGCCAAAAAATAAAAAACAGATCCCAATATTCTCGAAAAGGGATTAAAATAAGGTCACTTTTATAGAAGTTTTTTTGAATTGAAATAAGGTTTTATCCTCCTTAATTGATGTATTATATATGTAAATTTGAATTTCAAATGAATAAATACACCTCTATTCTAGCTTAGATAAAATAGTGAATACACATTTTAAGTATACACATTTAACTTGATAAATCAGATTTAAAATTTAAAAACTATAAAGGTTTGTATCTTGAAAACAGATTCTCCACTTTAAAATGATTCACAATTAAACTAAATAGAATTTAAAAAGTGAATTGAAAATCAATAAATTGAACATTTAAATAGTTAATAAGTAGGGAATAAAATTAAAATAAGAAATAATAATTTCTTCCCTTTTAATATCAATTTCATTCTGTCTAAAACAAAAAAACCAGTTCATGTGTATTTTAAGATTTCAAAAATGTAATATTAACATATTTGGTATTTGAAGTAGATTTAGTGTTTTGAAAACTACACATATAAAACTATTTATAGTAGGTTTCAATAACTAAAATATTTAAGATTAATTTAGAATTAAGGGAAGGAGTAAATCCCCCTAAATTTATGATATCCTTTCAAGATGAAACTATAAAAATAGCTCAAGAATAATTTTAATTCCAGTAGTGAATAATCCTATAAAACATACTTTAATATCACTAGTATCCCCAAAAAATTTCATAATATATTCAAAAAAATTTAAAAGTAACAAAATGATAAAGTAAACTAGATTTTTCAACTAAAATAATATATTTACTCATCATATGAAAAAGGAAAAATCAATATCAAAACATACAAACACAATTTTACTCACATTTACTGACCAAAACAAAAGTTAAATATTAAAGTACATGGTATCATCCCAAAATGATATAAGGCATTCAATCTTTTCTAAAATGAAATACTTAAGCTTATAATGATATTTCCAACATACCAATGATAAGACTATACTGACACACATACTACATATAATAATTAGAAACTAAATAGACATTACCCAGGTATAAAGAATGGATTAATTTCACATGAATTAGAATATATACATTTAGGTACCCAAGAAGTAGAATTTTTAGGAATTTTTTCCTTGAAAGAATATTTATACATAAAATTCATTTTGTTACCAAAATATTGACTGAAATTAAAAGGAAAATCACGGACAGAATGACCATAATATCTATATTTTAAAATTTTAATTGACAAAATTCCAGTATATTTTCCTTTCATAAAATTATTTATAAACATATTAGGATATAAATAATAATAACCAAGTTTATTCTCATTATCATCACATTTATTAGAATAGTAAGTCTTTATAATATTAACATTTGAAAGAAATTTATTATAAATTTTCCTTTCCAAATAAACCATTTCATTTATAACTTTATATACTTCATTCTTTATCCATTTATTTTATTTTAAAAAAAATAAAAATCATCATAGACCTTTTCATGTGTGGAAGAAGCTATATTCTTAAGATTTCCACTTAACATCCCATTTTATTCATTCATATTTAAAACATATGAATAAATATTCTTTAATTTAAGAGATAAATCCTTTTCTTTTCATGAACCCTTTAATATTTTTATTTGAGTAACACATGTATAGAAGTCATCACTTTTATTTTATCTTCATTTGAATCACATTTTCACTTCATATCTTCAATACTTGGCTTATCATTTCTAGAAATTTATAGAATAATGAGAATAAAATCTAAAATCACCATCTTTAGTTACAATTGTCACACATATATTTCTAGATTTTCTATAATATGAACCAAGATCCCTTGAACAATAATGTAAAGGTGAATAAGAAACCTTTTAATATTTTGATATAAATGTAACATTACCAATTCATTTTGGACTTTTAGCCTTGTATCATGAACTTTCAGAATCACACCAAGTATTCACATATTTATATTTCTTATTCTTGTCCTTCCATATATTTTTAATCTTAAACAATTGGATTTAATATGTCCTTTACTCTTGAACCGATAAAAAATAATATTTAAAATATATAAATTCAAATATTAATTTAATTGAATGATTTATCCTTTAGGAAGATGGAGTTTTCCCCTTTTCTTGGTTGGAAACTCCATTTTTTTGTGTTCATACTTTGTATAATTGAATAAAATAGATTTATTACGATCTCTTTCTTCAAAGGTATTTATTTCAAGATGTTTCCAAATTTCATGAGGAGCGTTGTAACTAAATTTTTGTCAACAAAATTTCTAAAAAAAGAAAAATAAATAATATTTATGACCATATAATTAATAAAATATTTAGCACTATCTCCTCATTTTATATCAACTGGATTAGATTTAAGTAAAACATAATATTTAATCACAATAACCGAAAATAGAATATCAAAACTCTTTGGATAAGTTTCCATTCATATCTTCCATTGAGTATACTTACTACCATTGAAATGTGGTGGAAATATTAGATTCCACCCATTTTAATTCCTTCATTTGGTTATCACTGAAAAAGATATTTCTCTTAGTATTATTAATGACTAGGATAAAAATTTATCACAATTACTATAAATAATAAAATGAAGCATGATATACCCTTAAGAGAGCCAAGTTATGATACTACTTATAAGGTATAAAAGAAAGTGACAAACTAACTTATCCTCAATGAGGTTCCACCTTTGATACCTATTGATAGATCCTTAAGAGGTTATGGAAATTGACAAGAGGTAGGGGTGAATTGGGATTTTAAAAAATTAATCATAGTTTAAACTTTAATAGTGAAAAGTGATCTATTCAAATACTAAACTATTCAACCACACTGATATAACAAAAGAGAGATAAAAGAAAATACAAGAAAGTAAAATATGAACATAAGAATTTTATAGTGGTTAATATCTTATTGATAATACTCATCTCTTCACACACCAACCCATTGTATGGAACCCACTATAGAATATCAATTTTGAATAATATTAACAACTCATTACATATATATTTTTTACAGCTGGAGGATTAACCCAATTCCATTATATTTAACATGTTTATAAAAAACCCATCCTTTTATCGGAGAATAACCAACCAAGATTTTTATAGGATCAGTCCTAACCTATTTTCTTTTTCAGGATTAGGCGGAACCCATTATTTTATGGGAAAAAACTAACCCAATATTTTACAGGTGAAAACCCAACCTATACATTCATAGGATCACTCCAACCCTCTTTTATGTTTTCGGTCAAGAGGAACTTAGTATTTTAAGTGGAAAAAATAAATCTATACTCATATAGGAGTAGTACTTTCCTCTTCTATTTTATGGGTTAAGTAGAACTCAATATTCTAAGGGGACAGACTAAACCTAGTCTTCTATGGGGATAGACTAAACCTTGAAGTACCTTTTTAGGGTAATATAACCCCATGAAATCCACAATAAGTGTGAAAATATAATAAATAAATTTATATAACATAGAAATAATAAAGTAATTTAACCGAGTGAATGATTTTTTTTTTGAAGATACTGGTGATTTGATCAATTTTTATTCAGGGCCTTTAAGATATTGAAATAGTGATGCTCGTACATCCAGTAGTTTTCTTTAGTAAGCAGATAAACAATAAAGCTCCATGAATTAGTTGAGAACTAAGCATCATGAATGAGTAAAGGATATTCATGCCTTTTATCTCTTCATTGCACGACTTAGTGTTTTTATATCCAATATAACTATGGTTATTTTCTTCTCTTCAAATCCCACAATTTTTCTTCATAAATTCACATAATAAAATATTCATGTAGGATCATCTTTTAACAAACTTTGGCATACTATAAAACGGAAAACATACTTTATGGTAAAATTTATTATAATAATAAATAAATACATAATATACTAGTGATATATCTATAAAATTTGATAATAAATGCTTTGTAATACTCCCATAATTCATATGTTACTAACTCATTATAATCCAAAATATTTCTAATTTTAGATTCTTCATTTTGTGTATTCTCTCTATTTATAGATATTCTATAAAACTCATTCCATATAGAGAGAAAAAAGATTATAAAAATTAATATAGTAATTAATAATTAATATTAATATCCTTGATAAATCCCTAAAAATATATGAGACAATTTATTGATATTTCAGTAGGTTTAAATTAGAATATCATATTTTCCAAAATTTTCATTATGAATATCAACATAAACCCATGTAAATTAAATTTGATAAACCATAGAATAAATGAAAATATGTTATCACAAGTTATAAATAATTAATAAGTAATTTTAGAGTAAATAAAACATTAAAAATATTCATATTAAACTTGAAGAAAATGGAAAATGGAAATGTTATGTAAAATAGAGCATATTTTTAGTGTTTAGAATATCTTATAGAGATCCAGAGAACCACATAGGAAAATTTTATGTAGGTGAACCACATGGTAATTTCACATAAGTGAATAATATAAGGTATTCGTATAAGTTATTAACATAGTAAAATCACATAAGTGATTCACATAAGGGATTAACATAGGTGAATCACATAGGTGATTCACATAGCCAATTCTAGAAATTTGAAAACAACACGACTTATCAAATTTTAAACCTAAATAATACATTCCAAACGATAGAGACATATTTGGTTCTAATTGAATTATATTTATAAAATTTAAATATATTTATAAATAATAAATAATCACCTAAATCATAAGTTTATATCTCAAGATATAATCAAAATATAGTGGAAAATAGTTCTAAAAAACTACATAGTTTAGATTGAAAAAAATATAGTTACTTATAACCTAAATTCAAACATGATATATATTGATTTAAACATTTATGTCTTCTAATGAAATGTATATAATTTTTTATATTTCCAAATAAATAATAATCACTCAATTTTGAGTTGTTTATCCCAATATATGGTCAAAATACATAGGGAACCCAATTCTTGAAAATTGGATTTGTAGAAGAAATTGATACATGGACTGTCTATGCAAGAGAGTGGAAAACATGATTTTACTACATGTTAATAGTAAAAAGCACCTAAAATTCACAAAATTTATATCTATACCATGACAAAAACTACATGAAATGTACAAAGACCAAAAAATGAAATAAAAATTCTAACTATATTCACATATAACATGATTTTTTCAATTACCATCACCTATATTACACCCTATTTAAGGTAATGTCCTCTACCAGCATACCCTCTTATCTTACTCTTGGATTTTATATCTTATCCTCCCTTGAGGATGGATTCAATGTTGGGAGATTATTTTTCCCACTACCTTAATTATTTCAACGAAGATCATTGCACCATTACCTATATTTGTTCTGGTAAAATGTATCTTGTGGTGGATTGGGTCAATAGAGGTGGTGAAATTAGTGGTTGTTCCCTTCTGGGTTTCTGGGTGATTTATTTTAATCTTACTCTCAGGGTTTTTCTTGTTGGTTTTTACACACACTGATGGTATGTCTTATTTCCACATATTCACTTACTACATGATCCATTATGTTATATGAAATTTTGTTCTAATACGGTGGTGTATGTGGTATCTTGGGATTGTGTTGGTGGAGAACTTGATGTCCATTCTATGAACGAGGTTAAATCTAGTTGTGATTATGTATGATATTTTTTATTAAATTTGGTGGTATTTTTATTTTATTATCCCAATGTCTCTTGGGAACCCATTGCTCTCGTTTTTTGAGGTTATTGTTGCTTATAGGCTCTAGGAATAGTTTTTTAGGTCATTCATCCTAAACTAGTTTTAGGATAGCGGGTTGTAAAGGCTCAAATTTGTGGTATTCATTGTTTTAGTGGTGATTTATATCATAGTGGTGGCCTTTCATGGATCTATACATTTTATTTTGGGTGATATATATTGTGGAAATGTTTTCATTCTTAACTTGGAGGTTTGGTTGGGATAGTATATCTTGGGAGGTAGCGCAAAAATAATAATTAGAAATGGTGGATTGTCTTGTTCACAATGATTATTTTTAGATAAAATAAAATATATATTTTTGGGTTTTGTAGTCCTAGAATTGGTGAGGAAAATTTTGTGAATATAATGATGGTGTTTGGTTTGAGTTCATTATTATTTAGTGGTTGGAGATGTTTCTAATAGTACATGCTATGGTGATTACTTTTTAGTTTATTAGATCTAATGTTCCGGGCTCCTTGGATAATGAGAATGAGAACATAGTGGTGTTGTAGACTAGGAAAATACTTCTTGAGGTTTTCTCTCATGTTCTTTTCCTAAATAACATCTAGTAAGACCAATGTGTATGGGTTGAACAACTATTTTTGTTTTCCTATTACTTGGTTACTGGGTTTTTTCCTAAGGGTTTGTGGTTGTTGTGTTTTATTTTTTTATTTTATTTATTCTTACTAAACCATAAAGTTGTATTCTAAAATCCAAGGAAAATGTGAATGGAGTATAATAAGATAAATAAAACCAAATAATGCAGAAAAAAACTATAAAAAATAAACACCGCATTGGATAACACCATCTATTATACTAATAAAATCTTGGACCTCACTCACAAATCACCAAATGACCCTATTTGATCCTGAGAAAATCAGACCCAAAATTCTCTCTATGGCCTTCCCTAATGGAAACCTTCAGCACGAGTAGAATAATAACTAGGAGAATCTAGCATATTAATATTCTAAATTAGTGTCTAGATATTTTTTATTACCCATATTTCCACCCAAGGATTCCCATGTAACCCAAAAATCTCAACAAAGACCCCTTTATCAAATACGATTTCCAACAATCAATATACACCATCCAATAATTTTAATTACAACACAAATGCAGAATAATCAAGTTAAGAACATACAATATATAATAATATATATTATATCTAATGATCCATTTTGGAATTACTCAATGTAAATCCTTGAAAAAAAATTTATGAAAAAATAATGATAACTAGAACATCTTTTATAAATTCATTTTGTTTAAAAATAATAATCAATATTTCATCGAACACCACTTATGAAAAAATTATAGCCTTTGAAGACTAATATTTAAAAATAATTTTTAATTATTTTTATGAAAATAAAATTTATTTTAAAAAATATATTTATAAATCCTTTTAAAAAAATAGAGTGATATAGAATTTTATCAAACTTCTTCTGTGTGAAAAACCGCATGCACATTAATTCGTATAAAAAACTTATAAAAACCCCTTGACATGAGATGAGTTAAAAAGTCAAAAAAAATTAGGGAACCCATTATTGATATTTTATAGGGTCATTTTATAGGCATGAAATCCATTTATAAAACTCAAACACAAATAATAGGAAAAATAAAAATAGTTACATAGAGATACCAACCCAGATGATGATAAATTCCCAACAACTTCACCAAAAGATGATAAATTATGATTATAAATGACCCATTCATACTTTGGAAACCAAAAATTCTATGAAAATTAAGGGGTTATCCTTGAAATTAAAAAAATCCCAAGTTATCATAAAATTAGGTTCCATGGAAACTATAAGAGAAGAGGTAAAAGGAGAAAAAGAAGAAAAAGAGAGGGATAAAGAAAGATATGACTTACTTATATTTTTAATGGAAGGGTGGAGAGGTGGAACCTGGAAAGTTAAAGAAGGAAAGGGAGATGACCTCCCCCATTCATGCATTTAAACCTCAAAATGAGGGGAATGGGGAACTAACCTCTGTAATATAATACCAAATAAATAATAATAATACTAATAATAAATAATATAATTATAAAAACCCATATTGTCCTCTAAGTTCTCCATAAAATCATCTAATACAATATAATTATATAAATATTCAAAAACAAAAAAATTAATATTTTAAAACTTTTCACATTTATTTTAATATTTAAAATAATAATGAATCTATAAAAATACACCATATGTCATATACATTGATAAATTTTATATGAAAACCTAGTTCATATATCACATCATAATATTATAAAAAAATATTATAATTAGAAAATTCTATAAATCAATTATAGAGAATCACAGGGAGTTAGGACATGAAATATGAAGTTTCTGGTCAACATGGGGAAATTAAATGGTTTCTTACAAGGTTTCATAGACCCTACAGAACTCATTATATCTACATATCAAAATTTCATGGTATATATACACAATATCTAGTACCATGCATCAATCATGAATCACCCAAATTTATACTTTTTTTTAAAATATAACTACTTTTATTACTAAAATATTTTTATAATAAAATTATAATTGAAAATATAAATTAAATGTTTAACTCATCACCATAAATGTTTTAAAAATTATATTCTATATCCGTTGATAATTTAGATATAAAAAATTAAATATCAAAATCACCATTAACATTTATTCTGTTTAAAATCCCACAACACAAATCATTCATAGAAATATGTTTATAAGTACTTTTAGTATTTTAAAAAGTTAATAAAGAAATTTACTTAAGGGTTTACTGATTTAACCTTCTAATCTATATCCCCATTTAATATCCTTGATTAGTATAATTATCAAAGTAATAATAATTCACTTAATTATTGACATTAAGTTTTTATTAATGAATATCATTAACAAAATCCCCTTAGAATCAATTCTCTTTATCACAAACATCATACTTCAATAATAATCTATAATGTCATAGTTTTTTTTATTTAAATTTATCAAAAAATAAAAAAATATTATTATTATTATTATTTAATTATTTTTATTTTATTACCTTTTAACTTCAATAATATATCAACAAAATACTTATCAATATCACCTAACATAGTAAAACTCTCTATTATAGTTTAACTATGTCAATAATAGAATAATTTCATTAATGTCCATTGCAGGTAAAAGTCAAGAAAATTTCTTAACACATAATTAATTATAATTTACTAATCCTTTCAATCAAACCACCCCAAAATGACCCAAATTTTTTTTATTTGGTTTGGGATCTAAATAAGAGACCAATATAGTTTTTAGCATCAAATTTGGACTAAATTTTTCCACCATTCACCCTATGAAGTATCAAACAATCAAAGAAATCCATGTGGTACCCCAATTCTCCTTATTCAATATCTAGTGGAACCTCATGCTTTGTTTCCTCTTTAAATATCTGATCCACATGTTATGATGGATTAGAAAACCTATTTACTACCTTGTGACTTTAACTCGAATTAGTCAATACTCTCCTCCCTTACCATTTAGTCATCTAGATTGAATAGACTATGCTTACGTGAGAAAACCACCCATATTAATATAACCTATCCATGGGTTGGTTTGTGTTACTCCCCCAAAATTGTTGTTTTATATTTAATCATATGGATACATTTCAACTTTTTCTTCTCTCTACATCTGCTAGATATGATCATTGTCATTGCAGCAAACCTAAAATAGTTTCTAAGTGAGTGAATGCCCCTGATTTATTTAAAATTTCACAGAATGTTAACATTTTCATAGTGATCCTAAAAATATAATTTTCAAGGAATGAATAAAAAATTAATTCCATTAAAAGTTGGAGATAATATTAAAATGAAGGAAATTTAACCAGGAAAGTTCAGTCAGAGGAATAACCTCTGACCATTTAGGAAATATATTTGTTCAAATAAATTTAATTTCTTCGATTTCTTGTGTTACACACAACACAAAGTTTTAACGAATCGTGATATACTATTAATATTATTATTTAAACTTGAACGTTATAGCATAGCTATTAAATTTTTTAGTATGAATACGGATAAAAGAAATTAAAAAATTAAGTGCAGGTTTTTAGATAATGAAAATATATTTATAAATAAGTACTTAATTTTTATTAAAGTCTTTACATGCTTCAAAAATACTTTTTTTGTTAAAAAATATTTTCTATTACTTTTTGTAAAAAATTAAAAATAATAATTTTTGTAACATTTAAAAAATTAATTTGAAAAAAATAAGTTCATTTTTGGAATCATCGTGTCAAATTTATCTTAGGGTTAATTTTTTATAATTTTTTGAAAATATTAATTTTCAGTGAATAGTGAAAAATACAGATTTTTATTAAAAACTGCCTTTTTTGTTTAAAGAATTTGCAAAGTTAAATATTATTGAAACATTTTCTAAAATTAAAATTGGTTCAATTTTTTTATTAAACTAATTTATGTTATTTTAATTAAATTCATGTTGATTTTTGATATTAAAACATTTCATACTTATAAAAATTTTCTCTTTGGAAAACAGGTTTTCATCGTGCCTGCAGGTTTAATTTAAAATTAAAATTTTCCATTTCTCTGAAAATAATTAATTAAAATGGATTCTATATTTTAAATAATAATAATTACTATTATATAATTATGTAAAATTAATTTTTTTTCAATATTAATTGTAAAAATAGTAAAAATTACTTACCGCAGTTAAGGTGAAAATTAGTTTATCGGGGTTTAAACTAACAAAATATTTGTTAAAATAACCTAAAAACTTATTTAATTCCTATTTTATAGTTCTATTTAGACCTTATAAAATATAAGGTTCAATAATTATCCAACTTGGTTCCTTTTGGCTTGTGTAAAATGTGTGACACTTTTTTTTCGGAAATTCTATGTGTGTACTCTCCCCCACTTATAAAAGGGAACCCCTTATCGTCTCATCTTCACACTTCCAAAACCATTTGGTTCAGCTAAGAACTGCCCAAATATGTTCCCTAATTCCATAATTATATACTAGATGCCTTATCTTTATTATGAAACCATTCTAATAAGGATTTATTTATAAATATGTTCATAAAACCAATGAAAACATCCTTATTATTTCTTCAGGTGGTTTATGATTATGATATAAATATGTTCATAAAACCCATTCCTTTTCCATGGGTTTTTCTATGATGGAATTTTTATGATATCCATTTTGTTTCCATAGGTTATTCTATGTTAAAATTTTTTTGAATCCCATTTCTTTTCATGGGTTCTAATATGATGAATGTTTTATGATCTTGTAGAACATATATGTATGGTTTTAATTATGTGATGCTGGTGAAATTATAACCAAGGATAGTGGTTATGTTATAACCAAGGGTAGTTATTATGTTATAAACAAGGATGGTTGTTACATTATAACCAAGGATGGTGGTCACATTATATACAAGGAAGTGTGGGTCCTATATCTCCCTCAAATTCATTAGGTAAATATTAATATATCATGAGATTAATTGGATTGGAAGGGGGAGTGAACCCATTTCAATAATAGAATTTTTACCCAATGAAAGTCTTGGTAGTGAACCTTGACTACCACAATAGTTTGGAGAGTAAACCCATTTCATTATCACAACCTTGGTAGTAATCCTCGACTACTGAGAAAATGATATTTTATATTTATGAATATACCAAAACTCAATGTCTTATGACAATGTTATTCTCTCATAGATCATGTTCTTTGATTCTATTATGATTTATGTATTATTAACATCAATAGTTATACCTTGACTTGTGGTTATTATCTATGATATACATGGTATGTTTTTAAGCATTATTCTCATGTCCCCATACCCTGATTCTCATGTTATGTCGATATTTTCCTTATTTACCCTTACAGAGCATCTGATCTCACCCTTTTTTATGATTCTTTTACCTAGATTATAAAGAAAGGTATTATGTATGATAATACTAATAAAGTTGATAGTCCTGAAGAATTTATTAGTAAACGATGAATTTCACCTATGAACTATTTTTTTATGTATCTAAATTTACAAAGGAACTAGACCTAAATTATTATGGGGTAGATCATTATGTTATATAATGAATATTCATCTATTAAGATGTAATATTTATGTATAATAAGTTTGGGAATTTATAGTTGGTATCAAATACAGGTTTAGTTAACCTTTGGAACTAGGATGAGAAAACTTTAGTGATAACCTTAAAGATATGTCTATGGATAAGTTGGGGTATAAAAAAATTCCTAGAATTTTTGTAAAGGAAAGATAAATTGTTTTTTGAGAAATTCCATCCCTGAATAGATACTACAAGTGGATGTGGATTATCACAATTTCACCTAGGGGTAATAACTCCAAAACGGTAACATAGAGATAGACTCAATCGTCACTTGGTGTATAAAAATTAACATTACTGCACACCTGGTTTGGAACTCTTGAGGAATAATCTTTAGAAATTAATAGACTATTTATGAACCATCGTGAAGGTTTTGAATAATTACCATTAATAACCGAGGTTAAGCCTAAGGTGTTATATATTGAAAATAATGAGTCATGATTTAGACATCGTATATGTTATTTTCATGATTATGTGGTTCCTTTCTATGATTATTTTTGTTTACTCTATGATTTTGGTTTTATTCAATGGATGTAACTTGAAGAAACAATGTTAATATTGAGTTAAATTTACAATACAATGATTTTACTCCTAAATAATAAAATTATATGGTAGATGGAATGAAAAATATCAATTCTATGATCACATAATAATTTAAAGATATAGATCATGATGAAATTCCAAATAAGAAAAGAATATAACAATGTTCCATTGAGTCCTTTATGAGGAAACATCTACATTATTTTAGTGGTTTTACTTATCCACTAGTTTTTGAGCAATGGATCAGATTGACTGAAAATATATTTTATGGTCTCTAGTTTTTGGAGCATGAAAAATTCATTTTGGATATATATCATTTGGAATACAAATTAAATAAATGTTGTAATCTTATCAATAATAAGATTCAATAAGATGAAATCCAATCCATGTAATGGGATGAGTTTAAGAAATTATTTTTTAATAAGTACTTTCCTCATATTCTTCTTATGAAAATAGAGAATTAATTCCTTGATTTAAATTATAATGATAATGAATCTATTGGTACATATGAGTTAAATTTTACAAGATATGTGAGGTCCTCTTATAGTATTATCATCTAAGTTGAAGGTAAGTTTGATCAATTATTCAGGGGGATTAAAACAAATTCTTCAAAAAAAATTATCCATAAGAGACTCTAGTAGCTACAGATAAATTTTTGAATGGTTATCAGGGTGTAAATAAAGATTGGAATTTCCCAAAAATCTCATGGTTTTGATAAGAAAAGAATGGTGGAATTAAAAGGAAACTCCAAAAATCATGTAGAAAAGAATACGAGATTTCCTTCATTCTCAAAGTGTAAAAGGAAACATTGAAGAAATTTTCTTAAGAGGATTGTTAAATGCTTTAATTGTGGGAAATAATGTCGTCATAAAATTGATTACCTAAGTGATTTAAAGAAGTTAAATAATGATTTTAATAGAGAGAAAGCTCCAAATAATGAATCACCCATATTATAGTGTTTAAAATTTATATAGTATGGCAATTATGATAAATATTTCCCAAATACAAAGGTTAATGATGAAAATGGATGTCAACAACCTCTTAATCTAAATAAAAAAGGGAAATATCATGTGATCTCTATTTCTGATAAGGGGTGTGATAATTCTTTGGTGAATGATACACTTATTATTCTGTATAGAACTACTAATATATTATTTGAATATGTTTCTATCCAATATTTTATATCTAAATACTTTTATAAGGGAATAAAAATTCCACCCCAATGATTAGATGTCAAATTAGTAGTGGAAATCCCTAATGTTATGATAATCACATCTCGAGTCTATGATTCTTCTTTGATTGAAGTTTTTGGGGATATGCTTACTGGAAACCTTATTACGATCCCTCTGGATAAATTTAAAGTTATATTTGGCTTGGATTATATTTCTCTATATAAATCCCACATCAATTTCTAAGTAATGGAATTAAAATTTGATATTCCAAACCAACCTATGATCGTCTATCAACCCGACAATAGATATAAAGTTTTAATGGAGATAAAATATATTGTATGTTTCTTGATTCCTATTTAAAAGGGGATTTTATCTCATATGGTTGGGGATAAACTCAACATCGATGATATGGTTATTGTTTAGGAGTGTATTGATGACTTTCTGGAAGAGTTTCCTAGTCTTTTACTGAAACATGAAGTTGAGTTATCAATATAACTCATACCTAATTACAAACCAATATCAAAGACTCACTATAGAATTTCCTTGATTGAGTTACTAGAATTCAAGAATCAACTCTAGGATAACCTTGATAATGGATTCATTTGACCAAGAATGTCACCTTAGGGTGCACTTGTTCTATTTGTTAAGAAGAAATATGTATTGATGCAACTCTGTATTGATTTCCATTAATTTAACGAGATCAAAATCAAGAAAAAGTATCCTCTACTCTCTATTGATGACTTGTTTGATCAAATATGTAGATATAAATAATTTTCCATTACTGACTTTCTTTCTTCATATCATAATTGAGGTTCAATAAATAGGATATACCCAAGACATCATCACACACAAGGTATGAACACTATGAGTATATAGTGATTCCATTTGGTCTTATTAATTCCCCTAATATCTTCATTGATTTAATGTATATAGTCTTTAGAGAGTACCTTTATTAGTTCATGGTAGTCTTTATAGATGATATTATTATCTATTCAAATAGGAGGTAAGATCATAAAGACCAATTGAGGATTATAATGAGGACCCAAAGGAAGGATAAACTATGTGACAAATTTAAGAAGTGTAAATTTTGTCTAAAAAAGGTTTCATTTTTGGGTCATATCATATCAAGTGAGGGTATATTAGTGGATCTATCAAAGACAGAGGCTATTTAAAGTTGTCCTAGACCAACCATGGTAACTAAGATTCAAATATTTCTTGGTTTGGATAGATATTATCTATATTTTGTTGAAAATTTCTCAAGACAATCTAATCCACTCACCAAGTTAACTCAAAAGGGAGCCAAGTTCCTCTAGACAGATGAATACAAGAAAAATTTCATGGAACGAAAGAGAATATTCGTTAGAGTAATTGTGCTTACATTACCATATAGTGTATAAGGTTTTATAATCTATATTTATGCATAAAAGATGGGATTGTGATTCGTTATCATGAAAAATAATATGGTTATAGTTTATGCCTCGTGATAATTGAAGGTTTATGAGAAAAATTACCCAAATCATTATTTGGAGTTAGTTACAAAAAAAATTCATTAAAGATATGGAGAAATTATATTTATAATGAAAGGTGTGATATATATGATGATAAAAAATCTTAAATTTTATATTCACATGGAAGTATTTGAACATGTTCCAGAAAATATAGTTAGATTTTATTAATGATTATGGCTGCTCAATGCATTACCACCCTAGGAAAGCGAAAAAGGTGGAAGATGCTTTGATTATAAAGGATCATGCTCGCTTATCCATGATGAGGATTATAAAAGATCCAATATTTCTAGTTTTTCAAATGATGGATCTATAAATTTTTAAGGAAGGGGATAAATCTTATATTTCTTAAATTAGTGTTCAACAATTTATCCTTGTGTGTATAAAATAGGAACATAAGGATAATATGGAGCAACAAAAGAAGGTGAGAAATCTTCCCGAGTTCAACCTTTATCATGATGGAATGATAAGGTTCATGAACTATTTATATATTCCACTCAAACCAGATTTAAAGAAAGTGCTATTAGAGGAAGTTGATAGTTCTCCATTCTTTATTTATCATGGAAGTATAAATATGTGTAGAGATCTTAAAGAGTATTTTTAGTGGGATGGAATAAAGAAAGATATTGAAATTTTTTTATCTTGGTGCTTGGTATTCCAACATGTTAAGGCTGATAGACAAATGTGTAAGGGTATGTTACAACCATTAATTATACCATAATGGGAATAGGAAACTTTCACTATGGATTATGTTGTTAGAATCCCAATAAAATATAAAGGTAATGATGTTATATGGGTTATAGCTAATAACATTACAAATTCATCACACTTAATCACTATAAAAGAAGATTTATCTCTGGATCAACTTTCTAAGATATACATTAAGGAAATGGTAAGGTTTTATGGAGTACCACATTGCATTATATCTGATCAGGATCCAAGGTTTAATTAAAAGTTATGTTGAAGTATTCAATAAGTTCTTGATATGAAGTTGATTTTTGAAACTGTGTATCATCCTCAAATAGGTGGCCAATCCAAGAGAAAAATCAAAACCCTAGATTATATTTTGAGATCTTGGTCTATGTATTTTAATGGTGTTTGGGATCAATACCTTTCTCTAGTTGAGTTTTATTATAACAATAACATTCACTCAAGCATCCATATGGCTCCTTATAAATCCATATATGGAAATAAATGTATAAATCCAACATTCTATGATGAGGATAGAGGGAAAAAGTTATAGGGACCTGATAAAGATGATAAAATAGTATTTAAGGTCGGATCCATTCAATAACACATCAAGGTAACTCATATTCGATAGAAACTTTATGCTAAAAATCATAAGTGTGATCTGGAATTTGAAGTTTTTGAAATAGTGTTTATATGAATTTATCCATGGAAGAATTTTATGAGATTTTAGAAGAAATTAATTTTGAGATCCAAGTATATTTTTCTTTTAAATATTCTTGATCAAGTGGGGATGGTTACTTATTTCTTGGTGCTTCCACCGAACCTCTCTCAAATTCACAATGTATTCCTTGTATCTCTCCTAAGGAAGTGCAAACCTAACCCATCACATGCCCTGAACTTAGTGGTCATACAAATAGATAAATATATCTCTTTCGAGGAAACATAAATGGATATTCTTGATTATAGAGATAAATTTCTTCAAAACAAGGCCACACACTTGATTCAAGTTTTGTGACGAAACTAACAATTTGAAGAAGCTACATGGGAACCTGAGGATATAATGAGGCAAAGGTTTCCTCATTTGTTTGTATTAGAGTGAAAACATTTTATGGTGAACTTCATTTTAAGTGAGGTAGAATATAGAACCCATAGATTTAATGAAATATATTTTTTCAAATAAATTTAATTTCTTTGATATCTTGAGTTACACACAACACCGAGTTTTAACAAACCACGATATACTATTAATATTTTTTTAAACATTACCATTATAAAATAGTTATTAAAGTTTTTTATATAAAAATAAATAAACAAAATTTTAAAATTAACTAAAAAGGTTATAAATAAAGAAAATGTACTTATAAATAAGTACTTAATTTTTAGTAAAGTCTTTATACGCATCGAAGATACTTTTTTTCTCAAAAATGATTTGTATTAATTTTTATGAACAAATAATAAAATTAATTTTTGAAACATTTATAAAATTTATTGTGAAAAATTAACTTTATTTTGTTAATAATTATTTTAAAATTATATTAAGTTTAATTTTTGATAATTTTTTGAAAATAATAATTTTTTAGTGAATAATGAAAAATACCATTTTTTATTTAAAATTGCCTATTTGTTTAAAGAATTTACAAAGTTACATATAATTTAAAAATGTTTTAAAAGTAAAATTAGTAAAATTATTAAACCAATTTAGGTTATTTTAATCAAATTCATTTTAAAATTTTATATTAAAATATTATATACTTATGAAAAATTTCTCTTTGGAAAACCGTTTTTTCGTCGCGTCTCTAGTTTTAATTTTAAATTAAATTTTTATACTTCTATGAATTGAATTTTTAAAAATAGATTAAATATTTGGAGTAAGTATAATTAATATTATATAATAAATTAAACTTAATTTTGGTCAAAATTAGTACTAAAAACAGTAAAAAATATTTACCACAGTTAAAGTTAAAACAGGTTTACCAGGGGTTAAACTAAATGGATGAGGGTTAAAATGACCCAAAACCTGTCAAATTTATATTTTATGGTCATATTTATACCTTATCACATCTAAGGATTGATAATTAACCATGTTTTGTAATTTTTTCATGTTTAAAATGTGGTTATACGTTTTCTTTTCAAAAATTCCAAGTATGTCCTATCACCCACTTATAAAAGGGAAGCACCTATCCTCTCATCTTTACACTTCCAGAACCCTTTGTTTATCCAAGACCTTCCCAAATATCTTATATAATTCCCTCTTCACGTACTATAGGCTTTATTTTGATTATTAAACCCTCATAATAAGGTTTTAGTTATAAACCTAAAGAGGTTATCTAAATAAGATGAGGTTCGAGTGTGTACGAAGGAAGTTAAGACTTAAGGTAAGGTATTTTCTTCTCAATTTTATTTTTGTGGGACACATACATTATACACCACTTTTTTTTATTTATATACTACCCATTTATTTATTTTATGATTCTTCTTGTAAAAATTATTGGATATTCATATCCATTTAATATTCTTTCTTTCATTATAATTACGATTCAAAATATACCAAAGTGGTAATGAGTTCTTGTTACCATCTATTTTTTTATCGGGATTATTTACTATTTTGATTTCAATGAAGAAATATTATGATTTACATCTCAATAAACACATTAATTTTTTTTTCTCCTCTGGTTATTTCATGAAAATACATGTTTTCCTTTCTCTTTCCTCCCATTATATACTCAAGAGTCTAAAAGAATGGTTTTATGAAAAATTGACTTTATTTGTACCTTTGGTCAAAAATAATTTTTCTATAATATCCATGTTTTTTAAAAATGTTTTAAGGAGAGTTTTTCATATTATAATAATATTTCTAAATTCATTTTTCCCACTTTTTACTTTTTATAGAATGATTTTAAAATAATATTCTTATCATTTTCCGAACGAGGTACTTTAGAATTTTACCAAAAATGTGAAAGGTATCATTGTTTTAACATATATGGAATGAACAATATTTTCCACCATTATGACCAATAAATGTTTTAAAGCTTCATAGATAAGTTTCCAAAGTTATTTTAAAAGAAACTTATTTCTAAAATATTTTGAGAAATTCTAGTTTTAAAATTTTGATTTTCAAAGTGAAAGGTTATTTTCCTCCAGAAATGTTCCAATTGATATTTTAAAATCATTTTCCATCTAATATGGCATCCTTTTACATTACATAAAATTTAATTGGGATATGATCCAATGATACCATACTTATTCATTCTATGGGTGTTTTATAATTATGATGCAAAGATGTTCATGAAACCCATTCCTTCTCCAAGGGTTTTTTTATAATGAAATGTTTCTGAAACCTTTTTTTTCATAGGTTATATTATGATAAAATGTTTATGAGACCCATTTATTTTCATGGGTTTTGATATGATGAATGTTTTATGATCTTATGGAATATATTTATATGAGTTTTATTTTGTGATGGTGGTTATTTTCTAACCATGGACAATGATTACATTATAACCAAGGATGGTGGTCATATTATAAATAAGGATAGTGGTTATGTTAAAACCAAGGACATTTATCATGTTATTACTAAGGATGTGTGGTTGATATACCTCCCTCTAATGAATTTCCTAAATATTAATATGTCAGGAGATAAATAGTACTATAATGGGGAGTGAACCTAGTTCAGTAAGGGACTTTATCCACTATGAAAGTCTTAGGAGTGAACCTTGACTTATAAAATGGTTTGGGGAGTGAACTCATTACACTATGACAACATTAGATTCAATCCTTGACTACTAAAAAAATGATATTCTATGATAATGTGTATACCACAAATCCATATTTCTTTCCAATGTTATTACCTCATGGAAGATTTTATTTGATTCAATTATGATTATTGTATTATGAACTTCCAAGATTTATTACATGAATCATGTTTACAATATATGATATGTAGGTTATTATTTTAAAACATAATTCTCATGGTATCATACCTTTATGATCACATTATGTTGATATCTCTCTTTTTTACCCTTACTGAGCATCTAAGATCACCCTTTATTATGTTTATTTTCCCTAAGTTATGAAAAAATGTATTATGTATGATATGTATAATAAGGGCATTATTTCTAAAGAACTTAGTGAGAGATGATGTAGTTAACCTATGAACTAGTTGTTTAAGTATCCAAGTTTCCAAAGGCCCTAGGCCTAAACGATTCTAGTATAGATCTTTATGTTATATAATCAATATTCATATACTAATATGTAGTATTTATATATGAGAGGATTGGGTCATTACAATATATTACTCTAAAAATTATCAAAATAGGTATAAAATTTTTTCTCTAAAATATCACTAAAAATAATGTTCAATTTTCTATAAAGTTTATTTTATTAGAACCACAATAATGAAATAATTAATATATATAATTCATGATTCATAAATTATTATTCTATTCCATAAAAAAATAAAGATAAATTTCTATTTATCACAATTATATATAGGTTAATAAAAAACTATCCATTAGATTTAGGTTAAGAAAAATCTATTATCATAATTATGGTTAAAATATATATATAATTTTTTTCCACAAGAATCATTGATTTAAAATTATAATAATAAGGGATATTTTAAGGTATCGAAGATTTTCCTAAAAAATATTCAAATAAATGAACTATACTTTTTTCATCATCGATTCCACATTCTCCTGTGAATTTTAAATCTTTAGTTGTGGCCTCTATGTTAGTAGAATCATAAAATTCTAGACCCCAATTAATTATTCTAATGTATTTATTCAATAGTTTTTTAAGGAAAAAATAACAATATTTTAATAATTAATATTTATTTTAAAGACTCTCCCCACCAACATCAATCAATAAAAAATAGATAGTTTACAACCAAAATATTAATCTATTGAAAACATACCATTGAGATTTCAATTGTGAGGTTTTTTTCAAATCCAATACCATATTAAGGAGTAAAATGAGTATTTTCAATTTAAAAAAAATTAATATTCATAGAAAAAAATTTGGTGTTCAACTAAACTGCTAAAATACCCAATTTAATTAAAATAAGTTTCCCCCACACGTTCATTTTCATGGGATGTAATATATTCTAAAAAAACATTTTTTATAAAAAATATAGATCAGTATAGATATAATTAATTTATTTTTATATGTAAATGGGTTTTATAATAATAAGAACTTTATAGTCTAGGGAAGTAGTGGAATCAGTGCCACTCATGGGGAGAGTGGGGGGAAATTGGAAGAACAAATAGAGTGGGGTGGATGGTAGTGACCATAAAAATGGAGTAAAGGTTGGTGGTGAAATGTGAATTCAAAGGCATGGTTCTTTATATGAATATTTATGTACATTTATGTATACAAGTGTGGATGAATTAAATCAATGTATACATATTTTATGCATACAGGGGTATATGATTTAAAATAATGCATGCATGCTGTATGAATATAGTATGGAATTGATGCACACTATACACAATTTTCTAATCTAAAAAAGTCATGGGGTGAATAATAAAATTCATATAGAATTCATGTATACTATAATTACATACATTATACAATTTATGTATATTGTTGAAAAAAATTAATTATAGGTCCATTCATTATATTTTTTTAAAATTCTTAATAGAAAGGTGAAAAAACATATTAAAGAACTGTATTTAATTTTCTAGTTTCATGTTTATTTCAAGATTGGTACAATTCACCTTTTTCAAAGAATAATAAGAAGCATTGAAAGTGATTATCGTAATTTCCTATAATATATTTTGTTACTTTTATATATTACACATGACACTTATAATATTTAAATGACAATATTATAACATTTTATAACAAGTTTCCATATATTTTAAATCATCACAACCATTTGAGTAAAGAAAATATAAATTGTATTTAGAGGAATCTATGCCTCAATTTTGGTGAAAAAATGGATAATGTAGGTGGAGATCACCTGATAGTTTACCTTTAATGATTCTATATTATACACAAATTAATTTATACACATTTAATAGAATTCATTATAATATATTTAAGTTATATTTGAATTATAAAAAATCAATTATATAAGAAAAATCTTACATATATTAATAAGGAGTAGAATAATAAAATAAAACAGAATTATAAATTGAATATATTTCAACAAAACTAAATAAATGATAATATTATTGATACCTAATATATGGGATGTGATTTTAAAATATATAGACTATAGAGGATGAATTAAAGTTTATGGGGGATTGGAAGTTCAATAAAATAGTGGGACTAGAAGCTTCCAATATGAATAGAAGAATACACCTAGTAGTTTTGGTCAATGGAATTAATGGTATCAAAGATAAATCAATAAAGGAATTGAAATGAATTATGATAAATATGAAATTTGAGAAAAAACTAAAATATAGGTGAACTCATCATCTATATGAATAATCATTTCAAATCCAAATAGTATCAAGACTGTAATAAAAAATTATAAGTAGAAAATAACATAAATGGTAATGGAAAAAGAGAGTCAGACCAATCATCAATTTAGATATTTATAGTTCATTATATCTCAGATATCTTAGAAAAATATAGATATTAAAAAATATTTAAAAAGTTTAGAAGATTAAAAAAAGTACATTAAAATATAATTATTCAATGATGATTTTTTTTGTAAAACTATTGATAAATTTTTAAAATAGATTAAAATAATATAAGAAGATAGTATTTTGAATAAATTACATTAAATGTGAGTAGAAAATATTATTCTCAATAAAGGATATGATGTTAAAATACTAATTAAATAAATCAATACTATAGTTCATTATTAATGGATAATGATTTGAAAATAATTCCATACAGATTATGGAAAGTGAAAATCACTAAATAGTATAATAAATGTCTATATAACATGAATATATATGGAAGAAATATTGATTATTAGATAAATGTAATTGAGATGAATTTAAATACTATTTGTAGTGACCTTAAAATAAAATAAAATTACAGAGGATGAATTGAAAGTTTGGGGTTTTACACTTCAAAGTAAAATGGGTATGAGATAAATCAAACTTTTTACACCAATTTTGATATAATATTTTGAGAGTATTAACATCTATATTTAGTGATTTCAACCACAAAAATATGATGATAGTAGTAAGACTCAATTTTCAGAATATATAATGAATCATAAGTGTGGTGCGATTCAAGTGGTAATAAATTCTTGTTGCATGATTATTCAAAGAATCCGAGAAAATAAATATCATACCATTACTCTATATTCTAACACTTCTTATATGTGAAAATCAAGTAGTAGAAACCAACTTCTCATCTTCAATTATGAAAATTATAGCCTCTGAAACATCTATCCATGTATTAGAAACAAACTCCACAATATCAAATGATTAGTGTAAATAAACTAAATTAATTAAAAATTATCATTTTTTAATGGACTAAATAAATAGAAATGAAAACATGTATATAAAAGTGTTTTTATTAATAAAAAATTTATTCAATAAATAAATTGAAATAAAATAAAATAAAATATTTATCACTATTTATTTATTTAAAGAATATGTATTGTACTAATCACTCAAGAATATATATTTCATTAAAAACATAAATAGGTTTTTTATTTTATATTAAGCCCAAGACCTTATTATTATTTGTTAATAACCCTAAGTGACTATACATACTTAAAGTAGTGAAGCATTGTAGTTTATAACATGAATAAATGAAGAGATTGTTGTGGAGAGACTGATGGGTCGCCTCTAAAGGAACTAAAGTCGTAAATGGATATTCTTGAAGGAGGTTACATCGCCACTGTAACATAGAGGAAATGTTGTTGGTGGTCATCCTCTTAGAGTGAAAGATATCACCCTGATGATTTAAGTAACTGTCATTAATAAAGGATGTTGTGGCCATTTCCACATGAAGTAAGATATGTTACCAACATTTATGGGGAATAATGAAACTTTTTTTTGTTTATGTGAGAAAGTGATGGTTGTGTAAAGGTTAATTTTTCCATCGGTGAAGCTTCCATTGAAATAATAGGTAGGAACACAATAATTTTAGGGAAGAAATCTCATGGAAACATATCAATCCTCCAGAAAAATAAATAATATAGAATAGCGAGATTAAATATAACTTATAATTTTGAATTAAAATGATGGAATATTTTGGTTTACAGTACGTAAAAACCCAAAAAAGGGAAAAAATAAGAAGAAGAAAATTTTCTTTTAAGAGAAACCAGTCTATACAAATTGCAAGCCCATACATGCCAATTAAAATTCCATGCCACTATTTCCATGGAAGCCTCTTCTTAATAATCATTCACCTCATCCTCATATAATTATGATCTCATATCTTCCTCAATGATATTGATCTTTAGTTACCTTATGATCATTAAACATGTGATAACCCATCGATACACATGTAACACCATAAGTATCACTAAAAATATATTGAACGTGTGGTATAATAATGTGATACAAGACTCAAACATCCTTAAAAAACCACACTGATCATAGATTTTGGATCATATAAACCAAAAAAGTAAAAATATTAAACATAATATGAGATATGAGGTGTAAAATTATTTGAATCACAAAATTAAAGAAACCCCATCCCTAAATAGTTTAAGACCATGTAAGATTCCAAAAATACACCACTGATATCATTTTGGGAAATGACTACACCAATTCAGAAGAACCTTATAATGTTTAATAGCATGATTAGTAGAATAGTGAACACATAATGAGACATCATCCCATAAAACAAATCATATTTACACAAAAAATATATTAAGGAACATATAAATGAAAAATCCTCACTAATGATAAAAACACATAAGAGAAATAATAACACAAAAAAGGAATAAAATAAATCAAAAATAAAAAAAATAATAACATTATTTTTTCCATGTTAATCAGTTAAGTAAACCTTCATATGTAAAATTAAAAATTGAAATAAAATGGAATACATTGGGAAATAAGAGAATAGTTTTGTTTCATATCAGATAGTTGATTCAATTCCCTATATACATGAATATTTTGATTAAATATAGAACTAGTGATTAGTAGAAAATAAATCAAACCAAAAATTCAATAATAAAAACAATTGAATCTTAGAAATTAATTCTCATAAAATTTTTAGAGAACATATTCTAGTTAATCTAGGGGAAAGGGTTTCAATAAGTCTAGTTATATAGGATAATGAATAAAAAGAGGAAGAGTCCTTTGATGGGGAGTGTGGGAGGTTTGAGTTATATTAACTAAAACATAATAAAACTATCATACATCTAAATTAAAACATATTTCAAATAATATGTTCAATACCACTCTTCCATTTTTAAATTTTTGAAATATGGATATTTCTGTAATATTATCTATCTAAATGAGTAAATATTTAGTTGTTCATTAATATAACTAAAATACGGATATTACAATAAGTTCAATAACAATAATAAAATGTTTCATCTAAAAAAGGTATTATAAGATATTAATAAATAACTTAAATATAAAAAAAATTAATTTGTAACTATACATATGTTCCTTTTTCAAATGAAAAAGTAATTAGTATATATTACATATTTTCAATATTATCATTTCTGAAATATGAAAAAATTTCAAAAATATTATTGATATATAATACATTTCAATATGTGATTATATATATTTTAGTATTTTTAATTTAACATTGCATATTTTAGTAATGTTATAAATCTTAATGAGAAAATGTGTCATACGATATATATATATATATATATATATCATTATAGCAGTAACATGGCATCACAAAAAAGGAATTAGCATATAAATTCTATAAATGTGATCTGATTACACCTAAATCCATCTAATCTACATCCTAACGGAACATATTAAAAATATCATATATTACACATTTTCAGTACTATGATGCATTTTTAGTAATGTTACATGTTTTATATAAAAAATGAATTAACATATATAATATTACAAAAAAAGGAATATTACTTATCTAGATTTCAGCAATGTCTATGACATTATTTAAATATTAAACATTTTTAATAATGTTATGCATTTAACATGATAAAATTCTAATGGAAAATGTAAAATATACAATACTAAATTGGTTTTGAATTTGAATGTTGTAATATTTTTTTCAATATATGAAATGACATATATTAAATTCCAATGGTTCACATAGAATTCTATATTTTTTTTGTTTTCAATATACATAATCACATATTGACTATTTTAATAATAGTTTTTGTAATAAAATATTAAATGTTGTAATTAGTTAGCTAATAAAAAACTGATAGTATATACAATATATGAAAAAATGGTATAAGTGAATGGAAGAACATATAATAATATTTTACTAATAGTGTATCAAAAGATAATAAACATTCTAGTGATTACATAGTATACTTAGAAAATATATTTTATAATTTTAATAAGTAAAATATATTTTAACGCTTACAAATAATATTATCATTTAATTTATAAAAAAAATTACACCTGAAAAAAAACAATATAAAAAAAGAAACCAAATAATCGTTCATTTTTGTACATTGGGGTTTGAATTAGAATTATGTATTTATAAAAAATAACAAGTACTTGGCCAGATATCCAAATTGAAATTTCAATTAAAATTAATCATATAAAATTAAAAACTAGATAATATGATTATAAAAAATTAGTTTAAGTGATAACGGTAATAAGTTTTTTATTCTTTCATTTATATTTAAATTATTATACCACTCATACAGGTTATAAATATATCCTTAAGTTTCTATATAAGATGGAATGATAAAAATTACCATAATAATTAAACTGGTGTCACATAAAATTGATTTATTTTGAAACACCAAACATGTAATACAAACCAAAAAAACCTATATAAATTATAAAAAACATAATATTAATTAATGAAGATAATTAGTGGTATATGAAATAATCAGTCCTGTGAAAGATTATATTTTGGGTCCATGCATCTGATGTAATATTTTCAGAGGAGTCCAACAAGAATAATTTCTCCACTTGTATATAAAATAATTTTAAGAAACTGCTTTGTGAAAAAAAATAGTGAACTATGAGTTGTGTAATAATAAATTTGGACCTGGTTATAAATATTATAATTTCAAATTATTATATTAGGAGCTATAAATTTATTTGTATATGAATTTCTATACATTAAATTGAGCATAAAAATATGATGAAGAATAATCCATCAATAAAATTAAAAATCAAACAACAAAATACCTTCTAAGAAATCAATTGGATTCACAGAGAGAATGGAATAAATCACTTACTGATACTATAGAAGAGGGATACATGGTTATATATTTAGACCAAGTCACTATGATGAATCTAAATGAAATAAAAGACCAAGGAAGCAACTGAGATTAAAGACAGTATATAATTTTTTTGGGATATTGTTGTCATTGTAGTTTCTAGTATCCAAAAAATATAAATAATTAAGGAACTAATTTTAGATCATAAGTTGATTAACAAAGCACACTGAGTTTGTTGGTTTGAATATCTAAAAGACAGTGATATTTGGAGATCAGGAAACATCTATGGTATCTTGATAGTCGAAGTAAGGAGAATAAGAAAGGGTAATTGAGAAGGTGGGAATGAGGTGGTGGCGGAGAAGAGGAGGTGAAAACATTGAGGTCGAGTAGAGGTGGGCATGCTGAGAGGCAGAGTGTCATGACAGTGAAGAGGAAATGGTGGTTCAAGGATAAGTAGAAAGATGCGGGGAGGCAGAGAGTCACAAAAGAGAGGGTGAAAAGATTAAAAAGAGTGTAGGGAGATAGTGACATGTTTTCTTTGAGGGTTGGAAATAGTAACATGTTCATATGGAAGATATATATAGTTATATATTTATTTAAAAGAAACCAAATGAAACTAAAATAATTTCTTAGTTTAAGGTAAAGGTAATTCCATTCATGTAAGAAAACCTTAATATTATATTCTTCCCACCTATAAATATTTTAACCATGAAAAGAAAATAAATGATAAATAACCCAATCAATACATAAATTACACTAAAATATTCATTTGATAAAGAAACAAATTCATAAATTAGACAACTAGTAAAGGAATACAATAACCAAACCAATTAGATTAATGAAATCTACTATGAAAGGCTCAATTATATCAAAAAACATATTAAAAAATATTCTCTATAATGAATTAATCATCATAAATATTTCATTCTATAAAAATAAAATAGTGAAATATGAAATAGATAAAAAAACATCATTTATATATATATAACATAATAGAATACATATCAATTGAAATACTAATCTAGATTGATACTCTCAAATAACTGACTAGAATAAATATGTGACAAACTCCACACTTATAAAGCACTTAATATGTCCAAAAAAAAGAGTCACTAATATTTATAATTTATGTCACAAAACTCAAAACCTACCATTTTGAAAGTATAAGATATTATCAACACTTTTATAGTGAGTCAAAATTTCACATGATTTTGATTTAGCTCCTATTTTTAGTTTTGAAATACAGGGTCGCTAAAATAGTAAAATGATAATTTAACTATAGTAAACAAACTAATAAATTTTTTCTTTTCATTTCATTAGTCTTAGAATATAGTGTTTACACTTGGGATATAATTTGGTATTTTTCAAAGTTTCTTAATTTTTTTTGTAATAACCAATATTATTTAAAATTTATTTATTTATTTTTGATCATCTACATTTATATATTCTTAATGGTAACACAAATGGAAATTCCAAACTCAAAATTTCATCCAAAATGGGGTATTTTTCCTAGATGATTTATAAATTATGTTGGAAGGTTTTGATCTATAAATTAAGCATTTTTTATCTTTATTTTAAATCACTCATGTATTAAAATAAAAATATATTTTTTTGGGATAGTGAAATAGTGATGACATGACACGATGACTTTTATGTGGCATAGTATACTTTAAACTCTTATATTTTGGATATGTCATAGCCATTATGAGATAATTTTATCATTATAATTATGGGAGATTTAATATTACTTTAAGAGGGGAAAATTGTGAGAAAAAATAAGGAATTAATAGTGGCTTTATGGTGAGATTATGGGAAGAAATAAGTTATCTCGTAAAATTTATTTTTTTGTCCCTTTTAGGAAAGAAATATCCCATCTCCCTATCATTTTCATGGGTTGAATAAACCCTCATTTTGAGAAATCTCCCTCTCTATCACTCACTCCATACATTGAAAGATAATTTTGTGTGTTCTTCATATTCTTCATGATGGTTGTTGTAAAGAACCCAGCCCCAGTATCTTGGAGCCAGTCCCATACAATATTACATTGAAATTATTACAAGGAATCACATCTCGAAGGAAAAAATAGTACAATAGTCTTGTAAAAATAGATACATATTTTAAATTCAAAATACATTTTATTTATAAAATACCAGAATTATTTTTTTAGAAGACCATTATTCCACTTAGCTTAACCCTACATACCAATCATAATAAAATTCTTAAAAACCTAGGGAAGAATAAAAAATAAAAAGGGGTGAGCTTAGTTGATCAGTAAGAGTAAGCATACAAAATAATCTGTCATAAATAAACAAAACCAATAAAGAATGGTAAATAACTATAAAACACATGCCATTAAAACAAAATCTTGAGCATAATATGGAAGGAAGAAAAGCTGGTCAAATAATGCTATATAAATGATAACATGGGATGGTACTTAACCATAGATATTCTAATAGTAGAATAGTCACATAGAATATTAATAACTAATCTCATAATAAGTGAATTCATAATTTGTGACATTATAAACATATCGTCAAGGATTCGTCCAAGACATCGTATATAAATGGGTACAACTCGATCAAGTTTGTCTCACGAGACCAACCGATGCATCGAGGGGTTATATTTGGCCTTGTCTACCACATAATAATTCTAATACTTTCCTCATATGAAAAGGGTGAAACATAATAAATATATACATTCATATTGAAAATATCATATGATATGTAAATAATATCCCTAGTCAGTAAACATAATTATAAACCATCCAATATAATATGGTCAATGGTATCAAGATAATACATCCCAAAAAGTATTCATAGATCATTCAATAAAATATAGTAGATGGTAACATAAGAGATAAATCAAAATTAATAATAAAATTCAACAAA
Organism: Viscum album; assembly: GCA_963277665.1. Classification (NCBI taxonomy): domain Eukaryota; kingdom Viridiplantae; phylum Streptophyta; class Magnoliopsida; order Santalales; family Viscaceae; genus Viscum; species Viscum album. The sequence goes on from OY728141.1 coordinate 105,927,924, forward strand.
TTGTATTTAAATAGATTAAAATAATCTATTAAAATCATTAGGATAATATTGAGAGAAATAGCCTTTTACTTTGGAAAGAATAATTCTTTTGGAAAATCATTTGAATTTGTCATAAAAATAAAATTCTAAACATGTATATCCTATAAAAAAGGGATTGAAATTATAATTTATTAATATTAATAGAAAAATAATAATGAAATTTGGAAACTGAATTGAAAACATATAAAAAGAGTGTTTAAGAAACATTAGAAATGATCCACTTCAGTGCGGTTGAAGGGAAAATCTAAAAGAGTCTTTAAAGAGGAAGAAGGAATAATTATTTCCATACAACCAGAAATGAAATAAGATATATTTTAATGATAAAAATATATATCTTAGAAAAATATTTGTGGCTTGAAACAGATTATGGACTGTACTTGAAAATGGGTAAGAAATTAGGAAGTTCATTTAATCAGGCTTGCTTATCGAGAGGAATTGAAAACATGAACCTTATAAAACTTGTATTTCCCTATAAAAGAAAACATAATTGATAAAAATACATATATTTTGAAAATAAACTCATAATTTATGAAGATTAAATAATAATAATTAATAATTAAACTGGTTTAAAGAGAGAGATAGCATAACCTGAATGAAAAATAAAGGTTTAAGGAGAATCCATTACTTCAGGTTTGGCTTCCTTTAAATGAATTTGGGCCACATGTATAGTGGTTTTGAACATGTTATTAACTTATAAAAGAATTATATTTATATTTATTATATCATATTTGATCCCCTTATAATGTTTTACCACTCATTTATTAATAATATTTATTCATTTCACTATTTCATATGTTAATTGCATTTTTTCTCATGCTTGTTTTGTCGTAAAAGTCTTGGTTCTCTTAAATAGGGTATAGATCCAAAATTTAAAGAATAAAATTAATGTCATAAATATCATATTTAATAATTAATTAAATTTTTATAACTATTCTTTAATGTTTAACATATAAAAAGTATTACACCGCTATGTGGAGACGGTAATCCATATGTATGCACGTGTGGTACTTTCATTTTTTTAAGATAGATAAAAAGTAGAATATGGTTGTCTTATATTAATAATAATATCTCAGTATATATATGATATTGAATTTATTATTTTATAAGTGAGAAACACATCAATATAAAGTAAAAGACTAAATTAAATTTGAATGAGTTGGTAAAAACAATTACCTCTTCTTTAATGGACCTCCTTTAGATATCTTCTTAAGGGATCTAGAGGTGGTTTTTATGAAAATCAAGGACCTAAAAAACATGTATAAGGATTTTATGAGTAGAAATGGGTAATACTTGGTTGATTTAATAGGCTCAAGGCTGTGAAATTAAATGAAGTAATGAGTTCTATTTTACGATTAAGGTGAGGGGCGCCCTTGGAAGTCCTCAAAATACTAAATTATAATAAGTTAATTTTCTATTCAAATACAACCAAATTTCCAAGTATTCAAATATAAGATGATATAATATTGTAATCTCAACAACCAAAAATTTTTTTACATGTTTTGGCTTTACTTTAGACCTTGTCATTTTGATTGACTTTAGTTAGCATAATTTCATTTTAATTATGGTCATAATGTATTTAATATTAAAAGGTGGTAATTTTTAATTATAAAATGGGAAATATAACATAAATGATTCATTTATTTCATTTTAGACCAATTGGTAATCGATTTTTATTTTTAAATTTTTTTACGATTTTTAAATAATTTAATAATATATTATTTTGATAAAATATCATTGGTGTCAATTTTGACATTATTCATTGCTTTGGCCTTAATTAAATCAAGACAACTAGATAACTTAGAACTAAGAAATTTAACACAATAAAAATATATCATAATAATATATTAAATTCTTGGAGAACCTTAATTAAATAAAATTATATTTATTTTAATATTTTAATATAATTTATTTAATAGTTTTATTAATAAAAAAATTAATACGTCATTATTATATAATTATTTAAGGTAATTATATCTTTCATAAAAATTAAAAATAAAATACATTATTATAGATAAATATATTATATTATAAAATAATATTTATAATTTAAGATATATTTTGAGTAACACCACAGTAAAAATAATAGAGTTATTAAAATATGAATGTGACATTTTTGTCTTTTCTATAAATAAAATATTATAAATATCATAACCTCATCCAAATGGTTACCAAAAATTATAAATAAATGTATATAATGAAAATATTTTTATTAAGTTCAAAATTGACACTTATGTTTATTCATAACGAACCTTTTTCCCTATTTCGACACATAAGAGATATATAAGACAAACACTACTGGAAAAACTACCTATACCCACAGTTCAAAACCGTGTGTATAGCCCCCAAAACCGTGGGTATAGGCTATACCCACGGTTTTGGGAACCGTGGGGCTGAGTGGCATCGCAATAGGGGTCCTAGGATATCCCCACAGTTTTCCAAACCGTGGGAATATATGTGTCACCGCGTTCCACCCTATTGGATAGGTGTCAGAGGACTTCCCCCACGGTTTGAAAACTGTGGGGATTTATATCTCAAAAAAATCAGCAGGCGAGATTCGACCCCGGGACGCGACACCTGTGGAACACGAACATTGACCAACCGACCTATCAAGTTATTCGGTATATAAGTATATATTTATATAAATATATTAATATTTCTGCTTATCAAAAAATTATTCACATGATAATTGAACTCACGACCTAGGGGAGAACACTACAGCGCCTAACCAACTAAGCCGAGAATATTTTGTCCAAATAGGCATACATATATTTACTTATATTATCTAAACTTATTTATAAGAAAAAATAATTGTCCGAGATTCGAACACAGGACTGGCGACCAGCCGAAAGAGGAGTATCACCGAACCAACCAACTAAGCTACAATGATTTTATTGTTTTGTATTTCTATCCGCCTAATTATATTAATCCAGATCGTCTTCCCGCCAATTATTTTTCCGTTATCCCACATAATTTTTTCCCTCACTTTATGGTGGGAAAGCTATACCCACAGTTCTCTATAACCGTGGGTATAGATCTTTAAAAAAAATAACACAATACCCACGGTTTTGAAGAACCGTGGGTATAGGTCTTCGGAAAAAACTCTATACCCACGGTTTGGCCAAAACTGTGGGTATATGTCTTAAAAAAACACCTTTACCTACGGTTTTACAAAACCGTGGGTATTGGTCTTTAAAAATAATCTATACCCACGGTTTGGGACAAAACCGTGGGTATAAGTACCCATAATATCCCTATACCCATGGTTTTTTACAAAACCGTGGGTATAGGCCCATTTTCCAGTAGTGAAAGAAAATGACATTTGTGATTTTCTTTAATTTAAATAACATACAAGTCATTATCAAGTACCAGTGTACATTAAATTACTCAAATTAGATCATTTAGTGTTAAGGGTATAATATAAATCATCCAATAATTTTTTTTAAAGATTTATGGTGATTTTATAATCCTTCTTATTTTATTTTTAACCTAAATTACCCAATTTACCATTTCTGTGGTAACAAAAGTTACCAAATTAAATATTCTAACTGATAAAAAATAAAAGAGTATTATTTAATAAATTTGGATCTTATTATTCAAAATATATAATCCATTTATAAAAATTTAAAATATGAAAGTGTACAAATTTAATTTAAAATTAAACTAATAAAATACAACTAAAAACATTTTTTTAATGCATTATTATGCCCATAAATGTACTTATACCAAAATAATATATAATGATGAAATAAATTATATTATTTATAACTAAATAATATTTAAGTTATATTAAGATAAAATTCTAATTATAAATATACTTTTAATATAACGAAATTGACAATTATATAAAAAATCAACATTTTTCACTATTCACTGGAAAATAAATATTTTCAGAAAAGTTACAAACATTCACCCTAATCTAATTTTGAAATTTAAATTTTAAAAATGAATATTTTTTTATTATGTATAATTTATAGAAGTGTCTAAATTTATATTTAAAATAAGTGCATCATTAAAAGGCTGTAAAACTTCCTTTAGAAAAATGTAGCTTTTACATAAAATTGGATTTATTCTTATCTTATGCATATAAAAATCATTTGGATGAATTTAAAAATATTTTATGGAATATATAATATATAAATTACATAATTTGGTTAATACTATTTAGTATTTCCAATTTAAAAACTAGGTTATAATGATCCCATAATAATATTTCATTGTTCGTAAGATATCAAGGAGATTAAATTTAAAAAGAGACATACCATAAAATATTGGGGCATTACAGTGGTGAAAAAAATGAATGAATAATTCACATAGACATGATATTCACATAACATGACAATAAAAACCACATAACAATGAGAGAATTATTTAAGCACTAGTTAGTTTCCAATGAGGGAGGAAAACTTGATATTTTCACAGCATATCATTCTTCAGGAATTTGAGCCCTTTTTCTCTAAGATTAAATTTTATAAATTATTCATGGTGAAAATAAGTAATAAAATGAATTAAATATTGTGATAATTAAATATTTGTGTAACCATTTGGTTTTGGAAAAGATGACTTATTTAAATATCGATTATTCTTGTATTTGTGAGTTTAATTTTTTTGATAAACAATGTGACATGGAATAAGGAATAATTTTTATGGAATATGTTTCCTTTAAATTAATATTTGATTTTAATTTCATTACATAATTATTATCAATAAAAAATAATGGTAAATTATAAAAATAGGAAATTAATTTAATGAATTTCCTTTAGCAATGATTTTATGAAATTAATGAAAATTAATCTTCTTTTAAAATTCTCTATCCTCAAGAAAATTATAATAGGATTCAAGAATTATATATGGCCTTGATTTTGATTATTTAATTGAGAAAGTGTTATAAACATATATTTTTATTCATTAAAAAATCATCTCATGTCACACAATTAATCTAATTTTTATAATTCAATTAATTTACATTACACAAATCCAAATAATTTGATAAATAATTTTAAGAACAACATGGGATGAATTTTTCACAAACATGGGTTGAATATTTATTAAATTAAAAAACTTAAATATATTATTAAATTGGTTTATTCACCAATCACATGATGAATTTATTTTAAACTTCAATTATTTTATTTTTATTGGGTGAGCTTGATTAATAAGAAAAATAATTAATTCTAGAATGGTATTAACTTAGGATTAAAGAATTCATGTTAATCAAATATTTCACATTAATAATTTTTTATGTGTTATTTATTTGAGTTTTTTTTGTGTTGTTTAATTTATATCCTTTATTAATAGATAAAATTTTAATTTATAGAAAATTTATATTAAATTTACCTATGAATTACTCTTCATAAATTGGTAAATGAGTTCTTTTCCCTCCTTTTTTCATAATTCATCATTGAATATATCTAGGAACTTATTTTTTGTGTAGTGAATACACCACCAACGACAAGTATCGAAAATATTTTTTATATCATCTTTTCATCGTTCATTAATATATTTGAGTGATAAATTGGTTAAAAAGTGAAAATTAATATTTTTTTGTAAGACCTTAAAATTTTAGAATATATTTATCTTTAAATAATTTTATTTCTTCTATGGATTATGTTACATGCAACAATGATTTTAAACAAATTGTGATGTACTATTAAATTATTATTATCAATATAATAGTTATCATCTATAAATTAGATTGGAATATATATATATATAGAATTACCTAAATTACTAAAATATTATGGTTTACATATAAATAAAATGAATTTATTTGTTATTAATTAATTAGAAATGAAAAAAATTATAATAAAAAAATGTTTTTCCGAAAAACTACTTTTGTGCGCAAAATGTATTTTTTATAATAATAAATTAAATTAATCACTATTGGTAAATGATTTTATTGAAATTTATATATTATATTTTCAATAAAAAATTAATATTCATTTAATATTTTTTTCTAAGCATTGGATAAAAATAAAACAAGTTTTACAATTACAAATGTATTTTCTTAAAAAGAGGGTTTTTTGCGTTTTATGCTCTTATTTTAAAATTAATTATTTAAACCTATAGAAACTTAATTTGATAAAATTTATTATATATTTTTAATATTGAGGTCCAAATTTGGTAAATATTCCCCTTATATTTTTAGGCATTATGAATGGTAATCGTGGTAAAATTTATCACTTCGGTAAAGGGTAAATCAAGTTAATCTTGGTTAAGATTAAGTGATAAGAAAATATTTTTTTCATCCTAATTCTTATTTTATGGATTTAATTCCACCATTATAATATTAGGCTAAAAAATTATTTTTTTAATGGATAATTTTTCATGAAAATGATCTATATAATATTTAAATCAAAGTAAGAAACAAAATGAGACTCTCTTAGTTTTAAACATCTCTTACGTGTCCACATAGGGAAAAATGCAAGTTATGAATGAATATAAATGTAAATTTTATATTAATGATATTATTTTAATGATTAAAATTTATTTCTAATATTTATAAATTATAAAATAACATTAAATTATTATGCAACACAAATATAGTATTTATTCAATTATCAGAAAAATAAAATAAATGATTTTAAAAAAATTAAAATTAATATAATTTGGATTATTTATTATTTTCCATGAATTTTATAGATTAATATGATATAATATTATTGTGAAAAATATTATATTTAGATTAAAATATTTTATTTATGTATTTTAATTCAAATTAAATGAATAGTTTCAAAATTGACATTAATTATATTTTATCAAAATACTATTTTATTAAATTATTTTAAAATCATAAAAATATTGAAATAGGAAAATGTGGATAATATATGGTCTAAAACATATTCTATTATCCAATTATGATCAAATTATTAACTTATAGTAATATAATAACCCTTTAAGAGGGAAAAAGTTGTTACTGGGGTTAAGGTTAAATAGGATAGTTAAGGGGTTAAACCAAAAGATAAGGTTGAAAAAACTACTTAAATATATCAAATTTTTATTGGTTTATGGGATTTTAACTTGATATTATATTATATTATAATCCATTTACTTTTTGTGGCATTTATTCTAGATAATGACTTATATTATATTTTAACATTTTAAGAAATTCCAAAAGTAACCCTCTCCTCAATTATAAAAGGGAACCAATCATTTCTCTTCTTCACACCACTTTGAGCCTTATTCATGGACCATACCCTAATAAAATCCATTTTAAACTTACTTATGCACATTATATAGGTTTTTTTATTCCAAAAATATCAACCCTAGGATCCTTAAGAGGTGATCTAAAGGAGTTGTTTCAAAGAAGAGGTTATCGCCTTAACAAATCACTTCCCTTTTAATTCTTCTTTTTCCTCATATAAATATATTATATTCTTAATTAAATAATAAATTCAGTATCATAAATATAATAAAATTTTATTATTATTGTTAAACCAACTTTATTTACCCTCTTTTTCATTGAATGGGAAGTAAAAGTATCGCTTGAGCATACATACAATTTACCATCTGCACATAGTGATACAGTTCTTTTTCCATCACCATGTTTTATGGATTAGTATTATGATTGGTTTAATGTTTATATATGAAATTAATTATTATTTTTTATTAATAATATAATATATAACTTCTTAACTTCCAAACCATAGGAAAATGATAATGTGGCTCATGCATTTGTGTGGACTTCCAATTCCAAGAACATATGTGATTCATTTTTCATCTTTAATTTACATGGATAGTAATAATGATGGATTTTATGAATAAATATGATGTATATAATATAATAATTATTATATAAAGTTTAATTATTATTTACCCTCATTTTTGTCCATCCTTCAAAAATTGAAAATAATGTTTGGGCGTACGTACGACCTAACGTCATCATGTACGGTGTAATTCATTTTTATGTCAATAAATTTTATGGATGACTATAAATATTTTTATAATTAATATATATGATATTTATATCACAATTAAAATTATGTAAATTGTTTAACCATGATAAAATTAAAAATACCAATACTGTCAAACTGAAACATGCATGAAAGACGAAGCATATATCACCTGGAATAGAGATTTTAATAGGAAATTATTAATAAATGGGAGATAATATGTCATAAGTAAATAATATATGGTATTATAGATATGATTATGGTTATATAATACATTTATAATAAATCTATATTTATTATACATGAGGTTTGAACTTGAATGAAGAAAGGTGAGACATGAGGTAAGAGATTGATGTTTCAATCCTATTTTAATCGGGATTGTTTATGCCTGAATTTACATAAGGGAAATTATATGATACTTATATTATAAATTCCTTAAATTTTTATCATCATATATTTATTCCTATAGAATTCATGTTTTCCTTTCATTTTACTCACCTTAATTAAGATATTTAAATAACATTTTTAAGTAAATTTGACTTTATTTCTCTCTTTGATCTAAAATACTTTTTCTTTCATATCAATAATTTTGAAAAATGTTTTCAATAATTTATTTAATATTATACTATGATTTTTTAAATTAATTTTTACCCATGATTCAGTTTTAATAAAAAAATTAAAATGCATCATCTTTTCATTTTCAGAATAAGATACTTTTTGACCTTTTCTACAAAAGTGTGAAAGGAAATTTTTATTTTAACTTACATGACATAAATGAAATTTTCCACTTTCATGACCTCTTAATTATTTTAATATTCCTTTAAAAGTTTCGATATTTATTTTCAAATAAAAAAATCATTATATTTTGGATTTTTTTTATTTTAATGATTTGATTTCAAAATGGAAATTATATTTTCCCCAAGAATTATTTTAATGGTATTTATATTAATCATTGAAAAAACCTTTGGATTTTTATATATTTTACTGGGGATATGATCCAATGGTACCATAATTATTATTTCCATGTATGTTTTATGATTCTGATAATGAGATATTTATGAAATCCATTTATTTTCCATAGGTTATGCTATGATGAAATTATGAAATGTTTTTTAAACCTATTTTCTTTGCATGGGTTATGATATGATGGTACGATGAATGTTTTATGATCTTATATTGCACATATATATGGTTTTAATTATGTGGCTGGTAGGCTTAAAACTATATATCCCTATAATTCATTAGGTAATGTATTATATCTCATGACATAATTATGTGAAACATGATTATGTGCTTGATCCATTACGGGAAAAAAGTTGATTTGTTTGATCCATTATGAGAAAAAAGTTCATGTGATTGACCCATTATGGGAAACAAGTTTTGAGACCAGATCCATTTTTATTTGATGGTCTTATTAGTTGAGATTTACATCTAAAATGGCTTCTATTCATATTATAGTGCCTCATTTTATGACACAAATTTATGGTTCATGGTTGATTTTATTATGATTTCTCACTCTTATTATTCTTGTATTTTGAAATGATAAATACTTATTCCATGACTCATTTTTTATCATTGATAGATTGGGTATGAACTTTGTAATTTATGGTCATGATATTATACCCTTATGCTTATTTTATGCTTTCATATGATCATTGATTAATATCTACCATGTTTACCATTACTGAGCATTTTAGATCACTCTTTCTTATGATTATTTTCATTAGGTTATGAAAAAATGTTTTATATAGGTTATTTCTATAAATAGTACTAAATGGTAATATCATGGTGGGATATATTTAATATCATACATTAAATAAGAATACTGTGTATATATTCTCAAAAGACACTAAATCTTGATGGTACTCAGGAGTGAATGTGTAAAATGTATTGAATATTCTTTTAAATAGATGTAATATTTATATTTGAAAATATTAGTCCTTTATAGTTGGTATCAGATCAAAGTTTAGTCAATATATGGAGATTAGTATTAGAAAATATTGGTGAAAACCATGGGGATAATTCAAAAATATAAGATAACATACTAATGTTTTGGAAATTATGATAGAAAACCTTTGTTAAACCTAAGGTCCCATATATTGAGATGAATTTGTCATGATTTATAAATCCTATGAATTATATTTCAGGATTATATGATACTTATATCCAATTATTATAGATTAATTATTACCATTTTTTTGATTTTGTCAATGGATGGAACTAGAAGACATCATGTTAATAAAAAATGTGATTGAGAATGAAATGATTGCTCACATGAGCAACCAAATGCAGCGAGATCTAGATTGCTGAATCTCTTTACTATAATCACACAACTTTATCAGACTATGAATCATACTGAGCTTCCATATGATTAAATAGGAGAACACTATAATTTTGAGTCTTTCATGAGGCAACATACACATTATTTTATTAGTTCTTCCAATCCACTAGTAGTTGGGTGATGGATTAACACCACTGAGAAAATATTTATTGTTATTCAATAATTGGAATATGAAAATGGTGTCCTAACTATTTATAATTTGTAAGGATAAGTATATCAATTTTAGAATATTATTAATAATACAAGACAATAATAACAATTTAAATCAATGGAATGGGATGAGTTTAGGAGGATATTTTTCTATAAGTACTTCCCTTTTATTTTATGTACAATGATTAAGAATGAGTTCCTTGAGATAAAACAAAAGTATTATGAATCCATTAGTACCTATGAGGAAAATTTCATAGGACTTGTTAGTTATGCATTGAGTTTAATCATTATCCAAAAATTAAAATTATCGATTATTTGGTGTCTTAAAACCAGTTTTATAGAATGAATTGTATATAAGAGACTTTAGTAGCTATGAAAACATCACTTGATTTGTACTCAAGGTGGAAATGGAAATTAAATATTCCCACCATTCCCATGGTTTTGATAAAAAAAGGAAGATCAAGTCTCATGAAAACTTGAATAGATCACATGGTGGAAATAAATTTTAACCATCTATATGCCAAAAATGTGTGAAAAACATCAAGGGAGTTGATTTGATGGAATTGGAGGGGGTTTAAATATGGAAACGTGGGTCAAAAAGCCCATGAATATCTAAAGGGGAAAAATATACTAGTTAATGAAATGGAGAATAATAAGATTCCAACTAATAAACTGCCCTCTATAGAATGATTCAAATGAAAAGAGTTTGATAATTACACCAATCAGTGCATAAATATGAAGGGTTTTTATGATGATCATCATAAAAAACCTCTTAATACCAAAAATAAATATAAATATCATGTGATAACTACTTATGAAGTGGGTTATGAGAATGGCATGGTGAAAAGTACACTTATCTTACACTCTAGAATAACTAATGTCTTAGTTGATTCTAGATCTACCCACTCTTTAATATCTAAGGAATTTTCTAGGGGTATAAAATTATCACCTTAATGATTAGATGTTATGTTTTCAGTAAAAACTTTTAATGGTATGATGGTATTATCTCAAGTATATAGTTCTTCTCTAGTTGATGTTTTTGAGAAATTGATTCATGAAAATATTGTGATTCTACCTTTAGTTTAGTTTTATATGCTTCTAAACTGGATTATATTTATTCATATAGATCCCATATCAATTTCTTAAGATCTTAACTCACATTTTTTATTCTAAATGAACCCATACTTATTTATTAGTGTGATCATAAATATGAACGTCCAATATAAATCACATCCATTATATGGGTCTTGATTCCTATTCAAAATGTATTTTTATATCATATGGTTGGGGAGAAACTTAACATCTAAGATATTCCTATTATGTGGGAGTTTATTGATGTATTTCTAGAAGAGTTTCTTAGTCTTCCATTAAATTGTGAAGTTATGTTTTTAATATAACTCATACCTTGTGCTACACATATTTCAAAGACTTCATATAAAATATACCAGATTCTGTTATAGGAATTTAAGAAGTAACTCTAGGAGAATCTTGATAAGGGATTCATTTTACCAAGTTCATAACCATAGGGTACACCATTTCCTTTTATTAAGAACAAATATGGACCAATGTGACTTTTTATAGATTATTGAGAACTTAACAATATCACAATGAAGAACAATTACCCTATACTCCATATTGATGACTTGAATGATCAATTGTTTGATGATCAATAATTTTTTAAGATTGATCTTCATTCTAGATGTCATCAACTAAGGGTTAAGAAAGAAGATATACCCAAGAAAACATTTTTTACAAGGTATAAACACGATGGATTTATAGTTATTCCATTTGGTCTTACAAATTCCCCTACTATCTTCATGGATTTAATGAATAGAGATTTTAGGGATTACCTTGATTAGTTTGTGGTAGTATTTATAGATAATATTATTATATACTCAAGGATTAAGGAAGATCATGAAGATCACTTGAGGATTTTTCTAAAGGCCCTAAGGAAGGAGAATATTCATGTAAAATTTACGAATTTTCAATTTTGAATTAATAATGTTTCGTTCTTAGGTAATATAATCTCAATGAGGGTATATCAATTGATACTTTAAATATAGAAGTTTTTGAATATTATCCTAGACCAACCAATTTGGCCGATATCCATAGTTTTCTTAGTTTAGATGGATGTTATTGCTGCTTTTTGGATAATTTCTCATGACTATATAATATACATACCAATTTAACTCAGAAGGGAGTTAAGTTCTTTGATATAGATGAAAGTGAATAAAATTTCAAGGAACTAAAGTGAAGTTTAGTCAGTTCACTTGTGCTTACTTTACCCTATAGAGAAGAAGGGTTTGTAATCTATAGTGATGCATCAAATAATAGACCAGGATGAATTCTAATTCTGAATGATATAGTGATAGCTTATTCATCATTCCAATAAAAGGATTAGGAGAAAAATCACCTAAGTTATGATATGAAGTTAGCTATGGTAATTTTTGAATTAATGGCCAAGACAAATTATCTTTATGAATAAAGGTGTGATATATATATTGATCATAAAATTTTAAAGTATATTTTCACATATAAATAGTTGAATATGAACTATAGAATATGTTTGTATATGATTAATGATTATGATCACTCAATACATTACATCCCTTGTAAAATGAATATGGTGGTAGATGCTTTGATCTGAAAAGATCATGCTAGCTTATTTATGACGAGGATAAAAAAATATCCAATATTTTTTTATTTATAAATAATTGATCTAGAAATATTGAAGGAAAGGGAGAAATATTATCTTTTTAAAATGAATTTACAAACATATATCCATGTGAAGATTAAAGTGGAATAGAAGGAATGTGTAGAAATATAGTGGAAGGTTAGAAATTTTCTTGAGTTCAACCATGATTTTTATGGAATGATAAAGTAAAAGGACCATTTTTTTGTCCCATAAATACTATATTTGAGGGATCTATTAGATAAATCTCATAGTTATTCATTATTTTTTCACCCTGAAAATATGAAGATGTATAGAGATATGAAAGAGTATTTCTAGTGGGAGAACATGGAGATGGATATTGTAGAGTATGTTTCACGGTACATGGTTTTTCATCAAGTTATGGATAAAATATAGAATTATAAGGGGATGTTATAACCATTACACATACCATAATGGAAATGGGAAAACATCACCATTGATTTTATCATCAGACTTCCCAAAACATCTAAAGGGAACAATTATATATGGGTTGTAGTTGATAACCTTATAAATTCAGGATACTTTATTACAATAAAAGAATATTTATATCTTGAGTATATTTATAGGTTATACATTAAAGAATTGGTTAAGTGGAATTGACTACTATATTCTATTGTATTGGATTGGGGTCTTTAGTTTACCTCGAAGTTCTGGCGAAGAATTCAACAATCTTTGGATACAAATATAAGTTTTAGCACAGCTTATCATCCTTAGATATATGTCTAGTCCGAGAAGACCATTCAAACCCTAGAATACATGTTGAATGATTTCTATATGGAATGAAAAGTTGGTTAGGATCAACACCTTCTTTTTATATAATTTTCTGACAATAATATATTGCACTCAACCATTAAGAAAGATCCCAATAAATTTCTCTATAAAAGGAAGTACAGAACTCTAACACGTTGGAATGAATTTAGAGGAATAACACTATTGGGACTTGATTTAATTGAAGATATGGTAGGGAATGTCAGATCCATTTAGTAACACAAAAGGGTTACACAATGTTGGTATAAAAGTTATGTTGACAATAATCGATAAGATCTAGAGTTTAAAGTTACTAAAAAGTTATTCCTAAGAGTATCTCCTTGGATGTGGGTTATAAGTATTGGATATAATGGAAATTTGAGCCCTTTATATATTGGTCCCTTGAAAATTCTTGATCATATTGGGATGATAACTTATGAGTTGGTACTTCCACCAAATCTCTCTCAAGTTCACAATGTGTTCTAGGTATCGCTCCTAAGGAAGTACATACCTAATACTTCACATGTACTAAACTCAAAGGTTATACCAATGGAAAAAACATATCTCTTATAAAGAAAAACCGATGGATATTATAGATCATATAGAGAAAGTTCTACAAAACAGACCACTCACCTTGTCAAATCTTTGTGGTGAAACCTCAAATTTGAGGAAGCTATGAGGGAACTCGAGTATGTAATGATGTAGAAGTATCCTCAACTATTTTTCTTAGAGTGATGAATTTCAAGTGAAAATTTCATTTTAAATGTGGTAGAATATAACACCGTGATATTTTAGAATATATTTCTCTTTAAATAATTTTATTTCTTCAATGGTTTGCATATATGAAACACTGAGTTTAAATGTACCGTTTTTTACTATTAAAATATTATTACTATTTAATGTAACAGTTATTGCCTAGCCATTAGATTGGTGTATATGAATATAAATAAATATATTATAAAAAACTTATGGTCTATATATTAATAAAATTAATTAATTTTTTATCAATTAATTATAAATAAAAATAAAAAAAAATTGAAAATAAAAAATGCTTTTTGAAAAAAAAATTATGCACATAAAATATCATTTTATCTTAATAAATTTAATCAATAACTATTGGTGATTTATTTTAATTTAATTATATATTATATATTCAATCAAATATTTTAATATTTAATTAGTATTTTTTTCTAAGCATGGGATAAGAATAAACCAAGATTTATATTTAAAATTGAATTTTTCTAAAAAGTGGTTTTCATCATGTTTTGTGATCTTGTTTTAAAATTAATTTCTACTAATTATATAAGAAAATTTTGATAAAATTGAATCCATATTTATAATAAATAGTTTCAAATTTGGTAAATAAACTGCTTCTATTTTTAGAAATTCTGGACAGTAACCGTAGTAAAATTTATCTCCTCGGCAAAGGGTAAACCGATAAAATATAGGTTAAAACTAAGTAATAAGACCATAATTTTTCATAATAGTTATTATTTAATAAAGTTAATTTTACCATTATCACCTCAGTCTCAAATTTAATTTTTTTAATGGATGTTTTTCCATGAAAATTACCTATATAATATTTAAATTAAATAAAGTTACAAAATGTCACTCTCTTAGTTTTGAATATTTATTATGTGTCCACATAGGGAAAAAAGGAATTTATGAACAAATATAAATATCTATTTTGAGATTAATTAAATTAATTTCATTATGTAATATTTTTTCTATTTTTTATAAATTATATAACTACCTTAAATTCTTATCCAATGTCGACATAGTATTTATTCAATTAATAGAAAAATAAAAAAAATTAATTTAAAATTATTAAAAGTAATATAATTTGAATTATTTATGGTTTTACATGAATTTTATATATGTATATGATATAATATATTTTTTAAATTATATTTTAATTCCAACTTTTTTATATCTTTTAAGTCAAATTAAATGAATAGTTTCAAAATTGACATTAATGATATTTTATCAAAATAACATTTTATTAAATAATTTAAAAATCATAAAAATATTGAAATAGGAAAAGGTTTATAATATTTGGTCTATAATTTCATCAATTTTCTATTTATATTCCAATTATTAACTTATAATTAAAATTATAGTCCTTTAAGAGTGAAAATATGTAACCATGATTAATGTTAAAAGAAGTTAACTAAGGGGTTAAAACAAAAGATAAGGTTTAGAATACTACCTAAACCTGTAAAAAAATTACTGTTTGATGATATTTAAACCCTATATTATCTTTTATTTGAATAAATGGCCTTTTGTGACCTTGTTTCTAGATAATGACATTATTATATTTTTATCTTTTAAGAAATTCCAAAAAGTGACCCTCCCCTCAATTATAAAAGGTCACTCCTTCTTTCTCTTCTTCACAGCACTTTGAGCTTTAAAGATCAAACATATCATACAAAAAACCTTATAAAATTTCTTATAAACGTTTTATAGGTTCTGTTATTCCTAAAAAATCAACCCTAAGAACCTTAAGATGTGATATAAAGGAGTTTTTTCAAAGAATATGTAATCACTTTTTCCAATCACTTCCTTTTTAATTCTTCTTTTACCTCTACTAAATATATTATTTTCTTAATTAATAATAAATTAAGTGTCCTTAATATGATTAAATGATATTATTATTATGAAACCACTTTTATTCACCCTCTTTTCCATCAAATGGGACATCAAATTATTTCTTGTACATATGTACGGCTTAAGTCTCCACATAGCGATATAATTCATTTTCCATAAGCATACTTTATGGATTAGTATTATAATGGGTTAAATATTTATATATGATATTAATGAATTAATTATTATTCTATAATTATAATATCACATCTACCTTCTTATCTTCCAAACTATTTTAAAATGATAACGTCGCTCGTACGTATGTGTTGACGACCACCACCATGAAGTGATGCGGTACATTTTTCATCTCTACTTTACATTGATGGTAATAAGGATACATTTGATGAATATATATGATTTATATAATATAATAATTATTCTATAAAGGTTATTTATTATTAAAATTTCTTTTTTTTTCATTCTTCGAAAAGTGAAAAACAGTATCTGTGTCTGTGTGTGGACTACCGTCTCCATGAATGGTGTAATTCAATTTTCAATATATAACTATTATGGATGACTCTAAATATATATATAATGAATATATATGATTTTTATATTGTTATTAAAATTCTTTAAAACAAACCAAATCATGATCATAGTTCAAATATCAATACTTATGAACCCAAATATGCATGAAAAACGAAGCAGTTATCACCCAGAATAGTGATTTTAATGAACAACTATTCATAAATATGTAATAAGATGTTATAAATAAATCATAAATGGTATGATATATATGATTATTGTTTTTAATACATTTATAATAAATCTATATTTATTATACAAAAGTTTTGAACGTAAATGAGGAAAGGTGACACTTGAGGTGTGGGATTTATGTTGCAATCTTATTTTAATCAGGATTGTTTATGCTTGAATTTGCATCGAGTAAATTATATGATCCTTATATAATAAATTCATTAAATTTTTATTATTATATATTTATATCTGAATAATAAATGTTTTCCTTTCATTTTAATCACTTTAAGTACTCAAGATATTCAAAGAATGCTTTTAAGGGAAAACTACTTTATTTCCCTCTTCGGTCTAAAATCCTTTTTCTTCAATATCCATATTTTCTAAAAATGTTTTCAAGAATGTTCTTAAGATTATAATATGATTTTTTGAATATATTGAGTATAAAAATAACATTTTATTTTAACTTATAAATACTAGATAGAATTTCCAACTATCATGTGTTAAATGATTTGAATATTACTTTACATGTTTCTAGATTTATTTTAAAATAAAATATTTTCCATAATATTTTTTATATTTTTATATTTTAAATAATTGATTTCAAAATGTAAAGGATATTATCCTCAATAATGTTGTTAATGGTATTTATATTTATCAATGACAACAGACTTTGGAGTTTCTTATTTTTTACTAGAGATGTGATCCAATTTTACCATCTTTATTCATTTTCTCTATGATTTATGATTGTAATGATTATATTTTTATGAAACCCATTTATTTTCCATGGGTTATGCTATGATGAGATTATGAAATGTTTATAAACCCATTTTCTTTTCATGTGTTATGATTTTATGATATGGTGAATAATTTATGATCATGGGGAGCAGATATATATAGTTTTTATTATGTTATGGGTGGAATCAGAATTATATATCCCACCAATGAATTGGGTAGAATATTGTATCTCATGATATAATTACGGGAAACAAGTTGATGTACTTGATCCATTATAGGAAACAAGTCAATTTGTTTAATCCATTATGGGAAAAAGTTGATGTTCTTGAGTTAATATAGGAAACAGGTGTTGAGTCTTGATCCATTATGATTTTATGGTCTTGGTAATTAACTTTGACATATGAAATAGTTTCTATACCTATTATGGTTCCACACTTTTATGACATGATTTAATGGTTCATGATTGATTTTATGATGATTTATCACTCTTATGATTCATTTATTTTGTAATTATAAATATTTTTTCCATGTATTGTGTTTATGATCTTTGATATAATCAATATGAACTTTTTAATTTATGTTCATGATATCATACTTGTATTCTTATTTTATGCTTTCATATGAGAATCAATATATATCTTCCATTTTTACCCTTACTGAGCATCTGAGATAACCCTTTCTTATGTTTTGTTTCTATAGGTTATAAATAAATGTTTTATGTAGGGTATTTCTATGAAGAGTAATAAATGGGAATATCATTGTGGGAGATGTTGAAGAACTTTCATGAAATGAGAATATTTTATATATATTATCTAATGACACTAAACCTTTATAGTCCTTAGGCATGTATTCTTGAAATGTATTGAATATTAATATAAATAGATGTAATATTTATGTATAAAAATCCCAAGACTTTACATTTTCAATAGGTGGTGAAGAAGTCAGGATAAAAAGACAATGGAAATGTAATTGGTAATAGTGGCAATGGTGGTGTTTGTGGAATGGAAATGAATATTTTATTATTTTAAATATTTTTTTGACTATATGGAATGTAGCCCCTAGTCACACATCATGTATTTTACAATTTATAATTTTCTTTATTATCTTCCGAATGGATCCCAAATAATCTCATCATGTATTTTGGAAACTATAATGGTTAAATGTTTTACTAGAATTTAAATACCACACATCATATGACACATGTTGGGTATGTAACCTCTATTAATAGAAATAACTCATAATAAATTAAATAAAAAAATAAATTTTGGAACAAGTATATAAGAAAAGAAACTAAAGAAATAAATAAATTATGTGGTTAGGACTTTAGTCTTACTCTAATAAATAAAAATTACCTTCTCTTTATAATAATGGGAAAAATTCTAGGTTACAATGCTATCATATGAATTCACATAAACATTAAAAAAATGATACCACCCTACCAATTTTGTAGTTCTATCACCCCATCTTCCAATAGTTTTCATATGAAATGATGCTTGATATCAATTTGATTCTCCTATAAATAAAACACCAGATTCTTTTCCATATTAATTGTGTTATGAATATCACATACTAATAACCCATTCTCTTGACTCCTTCCATTTTATTTTAATAATCACTTTAACCAGACCAATTCCTTCCTTGCTTCTGTGATGGACCCATACTCTTCTTCCATAGTTAAAATTGAAACTTATTACTTTGTTCTTGATATCCAATTATTGAATTTCACTCGTAATGTGAAGAAAAATTCATCATACTCTTTATTGTATCTATATCCCCTACAAATTCATCAATTCTATGACACAAGGTTAGATCATATAAACCTTTTAAATATAGGTGAATACACTTAAAAACTTCCCAGTTCTATTTTAATAGATTCGCCATATACTAACTATAAAATTCCACTACATGATAAAAGTTTGTTCTTATAAAAACAATCAATTACATAAAACTTTTTATCACAGATGTATATGAAACTTTCACCATATACACTACATGTAATTTAATTTTATGTCATTTCTCTTTGGATAACTTAAAGTGTCCAACCAAAAGGGTGGTCACAGGTTTGTATCCAATAATTTTGAATAATTAAATGATCTTTCAGATGTATTATTTCTAATACACAACCAATGTTCCAGTCTTTATAACCCTATCAATTCACATCACCAAAATCTAATTGGATTTACAAACATCTTTCATATCAAACCATCTAAATAAATCATCATTTAACTCCTTAATCTAATCCATGAATGGATCTTCCGAGACTTTATCATAGAGTTACAAGAGAAGAATGAAATGACATAAATCACTAAACACCTTCTGTTAACAAAAATGATCAAGATTTCTCTTGAAGAACATATTCTTATCCATAAAGGCATTTCATTTCTAGTTCCACTTTCTTCGTGATTTATTTAAACCAAAAAGACTCATTTTAAATATGAAAACCATACCTTCATTCCTTATATCAATGAAACCATTTTAATTATTCATAAATTTCTTATCCTCTGAATCACCATGAATAAACACTATTTTTATATCTGGATATTAAATAGGTAACCCTTTCAAAGATACTAGACTTAACATCATTGGAATAATTTTTATTTTTGATAATAAAAAATATATATTTAAGAGAAATTTATCCCTTTATTATACTAAAACCATTTAACAGATATCCCAACATTTTATTTATTACTGCTATATTTTTACACCTTCAATCAGTATAACAATTTGAACTATTGTGCTTTGTTTCCTTGTGGTAATTATGTTAGCTCCCAAGTTCAGTTAACAAGAAATTTCTACTTTTCTTCTTTCATAGTTAACTCCATATTTATATAATATATAAGATTTTATGGTTATTTTGGGATCTCGGGATCTCCTCTATACATAAGAATCAATAAATTTAGATCAATTCCAAAAATATGAACTAGACATATGATCCGAATAGACCTCCCAAACACAACCACTGGATATTCTCTTTTTAGAACCACTTTTTCACAAATTCATCTTCTAAAGCTCTTCCCCAATCTTTAAAAGTCCTAAATAATTCCAGTACTTCTAATATTATTATATATTCCAAATTTTCCATGATTTTTTAACTTTCTAAAACATCAACAACTTCTAGATTTCCATTTAGATCAACTTGAATATGATCAGTTTATTTTATTTCTCTAAATAATATCTTCCACCAAGTTTTTTTATTTCCATAAGACATTATAATTGAATATAACATTACAACTCTTTATGATATTATTTTTTTAATTTTTCCAAATCCAAAATCCAATTTTTTTATCACCATTCCCAATATGGAAACATTTTTTGGAGCTTTCTTTAATATTTTCTATATTATTGGCATAAATATAGTTTTAGAAAAGACTTTAAAAAACCTTTAGATAACATACATTAATAGTTATTCTAGACCATAGTTGCTTTGGAATATCCTACCCCATGAATTAATGGATTCTATTAATTAGATATGTGAAAAAATTGATGGATTTAACCTAATATACCTTTTAAAACCCTACATGAAACTTTATGATCCAATATTTCACATTCAATGATAGGTCCATCCAATATACCACATAATTGTTTTAGTTTACTAGGTATAATATTCTCAAAATTGATTACTTTTCTCTAGCAGGACTTTTATAATTATTATATACCTTATACACAACCATTTTCTATCCTTAATAACATAATATTATTTTCATCCGCTCTCCCAAAAATGGATCTCCATCAAGAAAAAACTCAAAATACCAATACTTTTTTTAAGGAAGTATTCCCATACATTTCATGTTTAATTATCAATGAATATAACATACTAAAGTAACCATTTATGAGAATTTCTAAGAGTAGGGCCCTAAACATTAATATGAATAGATTTAGCATCTAAGACTAAAGTGACCTTCTATTTAGGGAAAAAAACCTTTAACTACTTTCCCAAAATAAATATATCACTTGTTCCAAAATTCATTTGATAGAGATTCAGTATCCATTTAGCTGTTAAGAATATCATATTGTTCTCACTCATGTTCCCAAGATGTTAATTCCATAACTATGGAAATCCAAAAGTTTTTATTATGAAAATAATTACACCTTATGATATTCCCATTATATACAATATTCTATCCTTAACACCTCTAATTATCATTATGGACCCCTGAGTGATCTTTTACACTCTATTCATAAATATTATAAAAAATACCAGTTTATCCAGTTATCTAATAGAAAAAAATTCTTTCATAAACTAAGTACATTTCAATATACATGAAACTCAAACAAACTTATATTTGAGATATATATTTTCACATCACCATTACCCATAATCTCAAGAGCCTCATTATCCATAAGAATAACCTTTCTCAATATTCTATAAAAATAGTTGATCATAACCCCCTCTTGGATGTAGAATAAAATTGTGGGTCGGAGTAGAGTACTCAAGAGGGGGGTGAATTAAACATCTATTCAAAATTTCTGTTTAAAAAAGTATTTTTAAAATGGTTCCCCAATAAAGTTAAATACAGCCCAGTTAATCAAGGTTATACTATTATGAAAATTTGACTATTTAAATAACTTCTTAAAAGATTTATTAATTCTCATTAATCTTAATATTTGTTATTAACATTACTTTTGAAGCTATTTTAATAAGGGAATACAATTGTAACTTCTTTCCAAGATTAACTATCAAAGTAAATTTAGTGATTTTTGGATTAAATAGTAAAACAGAGAACACAAAAATAAGCAGCATAACAGATATAAAACAAGTGGTTTAGTCTCAAGCCGAGACCTAATCCACTCTACTTGGTGATCAACCTCCACCAAGAATTTTATATAAATAAACTAGATACATAACCTGTATCGGGCTTTACAAAAGTACACAATACTATACAGTTCATGCGACCTATTCCATGGTTCTTCATGGGTATGAACAACATGTTACACATAACATCTTCCACACTTATTCGTGGGTATACACAAGTGTAAAAAGATGTTTGAGAAAGGATATCTTGTATCCTTCAGTTTAATACAGAAGATAATGTGTTTTTTATATAGATACACACACACTAGACGAAAGATGAAAATAGTACACAACATATATAAAGTATAAAGATAAGGATAGAAGTGCTCTAAGTGTTAGTTTATGCAACTCTGGACTTCTGAGATGAAATAGATGCCGAAATTGAGTCCTCTCATCGAAAACAGAGTATCGTAAGTCAGCTAGATCTAGCTCATGTTCTTCATGGTATTGACAATACGAAGATGTGCTCAATGATTCTAATCTATTGTGCCCATATTTTTTATTAAAGAATGATTCATGTGTTCTTTAGGAATGTTGAGTTTCATGTGTCGGTTTATTCTCAGGAAAGCTGGTGTTTTATTTGTAGTTACGCTCTCTGTGTATCGCTCTTCTATTTCTAGGACGCACTTTTCTTCTATTCTTGGAGTTTATGTGTTTGAGATGATAGGTTGCATTTATTCTTCACCTCATACCTCATACTGTCAGGTGACATGTCTACAAAGAAACATTAATTATGCCAGTTCATTTAAAAGCTTCAAATATGACCGTTAGAAATTAAATGAAAAAAGGAAAAAACATATTTAGAAACGGTGTCACGTTTTTCCTATAAATGGTGACTCCATGAAATAGTGTATCCTTGAAATGGTTTTTGAATGGTCATGGTGTCTAGATGGTCATGGTGTCTGGTCACAGTGTCTGGATGGTCAAGGTGACTAGATGGTCATAGTGTCTAGATGGTCACAGTGTCTGGATTGTCACGGTGTCTGGATAGTCACAATGTCTGGATGGTCACGGTGTCTGGATGGTCACTGTGTCTGGATGGTCACAGTGTCTGGTCACAGTGTCTGGTCATGGTGTCTAGTCACAGTGTCTGGTCACAGTGTTTATTCATGGTGTTTGGGTCCTTTTCCAGAAAAATATAATCGGTGGTAGACTCACGATGTCTCAGACTTATCCAAATATCTATATTCAGACTTAAGAAATGATATTCATATAATGGATTATATTTAATCATTCATCAAATAAATCATTATAAAGTAAATAAAATATAGTTTGTAGTAATCAGACTGAATGTATAGAAATTAATATCTTGGATAGCTTTACTTAAAGTATAACGATACTAGTCATCTGTGCATATTATTTGAGATAGATTACATAGGATTACCAGGCTTTACATAATATATATGATTTGAGAAAGATTACATAGGATTAATAGGATTTACATAATATATATGATTTGATATATATTACACAGTATTTACAGGCTTTATAGAATATATTTTATTTGTGATCCTTAAAACGTGATTAATACCTGAGGAGTCCAACAATCTCCCCCTTTTTGATGATCACAAATCATGTGAGTGAGATAATACATATGTCTCTAGTGTACATATACATATGGATCTATTATTTATTTAATGGGCATATTTCTCCCCCTTTTGGGATTATCAAAAAGTGTGAATAAGAAATAGACAAGAAAAGTGCACAATGCATTAGATAAAGAAGAGTGTCATTACAAATAGTATACATCAAAACAAATGCAACAACATCCCTATCAAAAGATAGTAGTAATTGTTCTTCATCACTAGCTAGTCTTATTTTTTTCATTAGTAGCAGCATCAAAAGAAGAAGCCATAGGATCAGAGGTTGAAGTGGAGCAAGGGAGTGAACTGGTTTATAGATAAGGTAAAGGGAGTCCTTCAAAAACAGAAGGGGCCATGGTATGGGGAGTAGAAGACCGAGGCAACTGTTGATCAAAGATTATAGGCCAGATCTGACTTATATCTTGACTGATAGGCATATATTTGGAGGCTAGGGTAGAGGTGAAGTTAGGCAAACCAAATCTCAGAGGTGCATATATAGGAGCCACAATGGCAGTAGTCGGAATATGAAGATTGGGCCTTAAAGGCTTGATAAAATCAGCAATGATCTCTCCACCATACTGCATGGCTTTTTCAAAGTCATCCTTGTTTTCCATAAACTTATCCAAAAAAAGAGTGAAATATGTGAGCTTTTGGACTTGAGTTTTGAAAGCTTGAGTAATAAGAGGAATCCTCAGATTCTCCACAAGATAATTGAAATGGTTGGTCATGTCATTATTAGAAAAGATCCAATTGAAGTAGAAGTCCACTTTCTTAGTAATTTCTTATTGAGAATCATTGGGAATCTTGGAATGGATTCTTACCAAATTAAGAACTCTATCATAGTTCTTGATAACTTCAGATAGATATTCTTTATCAAAATCACTAATCACATATTGAAGTTCCTCTTTGACAACTGTTCGAAGCAGATCACTTTCTAAAGAAGGTTGAGAAGATTGTACAGTAGTACAAGAAGCAATGACAGCTGAGGTAAGAGATTTAATTTGATTTAGTACTTTTTGAAGGCACCCCTTATACTCATCAGTTAACTTGTTAAGACCAATAAGAAGTTCACGCATCTCTTGAACAATCATCTTGTTTCTTTCAGCTACTTTTTCAGCTAAAGAAGTTAGATTAGGTTGAATCAATGAGGCTACTTCATGTCTGGTCTGAGTAACAATATTCTCAATATGATGAGAATAAGGTTCGGGTATCGAGTTCAGCACTCTCTGCATATCTTCAACCATACCTCTTAGAGTCTTTAATTCATCTGTAAGTAGTTTATTCTCAACTCTGACTTCTTGAATCTCAGGAATCATTTTGGGTTGAATCTGCCATATGAATTTTTCCAACAACATTAAAGCATCTCTTTCACTTAGATTTGTTATAGGATCCAGTTGGGTATTCATAAATTTATTAACTCCATCCAATAAGGTAACTCCAAATTCTTTCAGATTATCCTTGTTCACCAAGTGTGATGGTTCTTGTGAGGGATCAGAGATAGAAGCTGAGACAGGCTCAGGTTCTTTGACAGAGATGGCTTTAGGAGCAGATTATATTTCCAACTAAAACATAGTGGATAGATCAAGACCTTTGACTGTGACTTCTTTCGAATCATTCACATCAAAATAACTAGGAAATTTATACCATGTATCCAGTGAATTTGGATCAACTAGATTAGGCACATTAACAGATTCCAGACTGGGGGGTTGCTCCCCCTCAACAGGTGCATCCTTCTCCAGACTGAGAGATTTAGACGCTTGATCTATTTCCACTATTTCAACCCTAATTTCCTCATCCATTTACTGTCTAGCCAACTAAAAGGCTAGCTCCATTCTCTCTTTAGTAGAAAGAATAACTTTAGGAGTAGTTTGTTCCTCTACATGTTCTTTTCCAACAGCTTCTTGCACAAGAGATAGATCTTCTTCTATATGTTCTTCTACAACTTTTGTTTCTCTTTCAACAGCAATAGAATCTTCTTTTGAAAAAATTGGTTCTTCCAAATCAATAAAATTTTCAGGAACAGACACTTCTTTCTCACCTAAGTCTTGAAGAATAGGTTCATTGTCCTCCTTATTCATGACAGTTTCTGTTGTAGGTGTGACAACCTCTTCTTCCTTCTTCTTCTTCTTCTTCTTCAGGATACTCAGGAAATTCATCTGGTTCTAAACCAAGATTAGAAACATCTTTAGGTCTTGAAGGTTGTTCCACTAGATTTAACTTTTCATAGATCCTATCATTGTCTTCCACCTATGATTTTCTCCAAGGATTCCAACTTATTTTCATCCTCTTTACTATAACTTTTGAGAGACAAAACTCATAATCCTTGATAACTTCTTCATTTGTTCCAACCAATCCTTTGGCATGAAGCACGGCTGAGAAAAGCCTAGAATAAAATAGTGAGGTTGAATTGAAGGTTGTTTTGATCAACTCGCACATATGGTGTATAACATACTTGTATAGATTGATTTTATTTCCATTTTTCATGAGATGCATTAAGAATACATCCTGATACTTGATTACAGTGAAATCACATTTTCTGGGGCTAATCAAATTCTGAATAAATTTAAACATAAGTTTGGTTTCTCTATCTATCTCATTAGTTATGGATCTCTTCTTGGTTCCATTTCTAGTTAAACTTTTAAAAGTTTCTTCCAAGATAAATAATTCACTTGGAGGTGGAGGACCACTTTGATAGTCCTCACAAATACCCTCATGAGGGATCCTAAGGCATGCATCCCATAACCTCGAAGAAAAAGTGCATCTATGGCCGTTTATCTATCTTCTCACAACATATCCATCTTCTTTATCAAACGGAAACTAAACAAACTGGTAAAATTGTGCAACTAATTTTGGGTAAATAGGCTAATACTCCTTTGTAAACCAGTCTAACCATCCTTGCTCTTTCAATACTTTCAACACCAGAGACTTACTTGACATGATCTAGTTAGGGAAAATATCCTTTTTAGGTACCACTATTCTATCAACCAGATTCAGATTCAAAGGACCTTCAGGTTCTATCTTCAGCGTGATTTTCCTCTTCTTCTTTAAACTACATTTCTCAAGAGTTGACGACGAAGAGCATTTCATCATGGACATTCACTGAACGTTAGAAAGAGAGAGGGGTTTAAGAAGGGTTATAGTTTGAGAGAAGAGAAGATATCTCGAGAGAAGAATGAGTGAAACTTCTTTTATTTTATCATTTAGAAATACCAATCGTTGCAAAAACAAAAGTGAGGGAATGTAAAAGGGAAAAAATTAGTAATTACCATGATACGTGATATAATGTATAAATAAAATAATAGGGAATCTTTACTGTGAGACCATAACAATCTTTCATAGTGAGACAGTAATAGTCATTTATGGTGAGATAATAATAGTAATTTACAGTGAGATAGTAACAATGTGATTTCTAAACTGTTTGACTATATTATTTGAGATAGTAAGTGTCATACAGTAGAAGAGAAATATTAACTGTGAGACCGTAAACATGAAACAGTAAGATATCAAACAGTAAGATATGAAACAATAAGATATGAAATAGAAAGATATGAAATAGTAAGATATGAAACAATAATATAACTACTTAAGATTTATCATACCCAATTCATGTATGATGTAATCTATTCCTTCAGAATTTAGTCATTTGGTGAATATATTAGCAAGATGATATTCAGTTCCAATGAATTCCAAAGTGATGTTACCTTTTTTATAATTATCTCTCCAAAAGTGATGTATTATATCAATATGTTTTGTCCTAGAGTGTGAAACATGATTTTTCAAGATGTTAATAGCACCTGTATTGTTACAATTTATAGGTACATGCCAGAATTGATATCTATAATCTTGTAATGTGTGTTTTATCCACAAAATTTGTGCACAACAACTACTAGCAGCTATGTATTCAGCTTTTGTAGTAGATAATACAACAAAATTGTGTTTCTTACTACACCATAATACTAGTGACTTGACTAAAAAGTTACATGTTCCAAAGGTGCTTTTTCTTTATAACTTACAAGCACCGAAGTCAGCATCAGAATAACTAACTAATTCAAATGATGATTCTCTATGATATAATAGTCCTAGATTGGGTTTATGATTGAGGTATTTAAAAATTCTCTTAACAGTATTTAAATGATATTCCATAGCATTTTCTTGAAAATGAGAACACATACACACACTAAATATAATGTTATTTCAGCTAGTAGTTATATAGAGTAAACTTCCAATAATTTCTTTGTAAGTTGTTTGATCAACAGATTTTCCATCTTCATCAAGATCCAACTTACAAGTGGAACTCATTAAAGTGTCACTACTTTTAGTGATATCCAATCCAAAATGTTTTAGAAGGTCTCTAGTATATTTGTTTTGACTTAAAATAATACCATCATTATTTTGAAAGATTTGAAATCTAAGAAAGAATTTTAGTTCACCCATTAAACTCATTTCAAATTATTTTTTCATCATTTTAGAAAATTCAACACATAATGAATTTTTTTAAGATCCAAAGATAATATCATCTACATAGATTTGAATAGATAAAACATCATTGGAAATTATTTTTATAAAAAGGATAGGATAAGATATTCCTTTTATAAAACCTTTGGAAATAATAAAAGTACTTAGTCTATCATACCAAGATCTTAGAGCATGTTTTAAACCATATAAATCTTTTGCTAACATAAAAAATATGATATGAAAAATGAGGGTTTGTAAAACCAGGGGGTTTCTCAACAAAGACATCCTCATCTATATACCCATTTATAAATTCACTTTTGACATCCATTTGATATAGTTTTAAATTCAGATGTGCTGCATAAGCAAGCAGAATTCTGATGGCTTCAAGTATGGCTACTAGTGAAAAGGTCTCTTTATAGTAAATTCATTCTTATTGACTGTAGCACTGTGCAACCAATCTAGCCTTGTTTCTAACTATGTTACCAGCTTCATCTACCTTATTTATAAATACCCATTTAGTGCCTACAGTGAAAGTGTCTTTGGGAATTTTAAGAAATTTCCAAACTTTGTTTCTTTCAAACTAATTAAGTTCTTCTTGCATATCCATCAGCCAAAATTCATCACGGATAGCATCATTAATGTTTTTAGGTTCAAATTGTGACAACAAGACTTGATGTTCAACCTGATTTCTAAGAGAAGCTCTAGATTAAGTTCCTTTTTCTATGTCCCCAATAACAACATCTATGGGATGGTTCCTAAGTGTTCTAACAGCTCTAGAAAAATAAGGACTAGTGATTTCAGGTTCGTCAACAGGTTCAAGCTCCTTGTGACTTGAGTTTAAGGAATTTACAGAACTAGAATTTTTCATATATTCTTTTACAGGATGGTTTGAGGATTTTTAATTAATGTCCAAATTTGGTACATCATCCTCCATGTTCTCTAGAGTGGCTTAGGCTCATGTGGATCTATTTTATCAAATTTGACATGGAAAGATTCTTCCACACATTTAGTTCTTTTATTAAACACTCTATGGGCTTTAATAGAAATTGAATATCCTAAAAATATTCCTTCATCACTCTTGGATGAAAATTTTTCAAGATTGTCCTTAGTGTTAAGGATATAGATTTTGCAACCAAAAACTTTGAAGTAGCTAACTTTAGGTTTTCTATTGTTCTATAACTCATAAGGAGTCATTTTAAGAATAGGTATAATCAACACTCTATTGATTATGTAGCATGTTGTATTTACAACATCATCCCAAAAATAAATAGGTAGGTCAAACTCACTAAGCATGGTTCTAGTAATCTCTTGTAGGGTTCTATTTCTTCTTTCTACAACTCCATTCTATTGAGGTGTTCTAGGAGCATAGAAATTATGACTATATCCATTTTGTGAGAAAAAGGATTCAAACTCTTGATTTTCATACTCATGACCATGATCACTTATTAAGGATTTAATTTTTTGTCCACTAAGATTTGCTACAGTTTTTTCATATTTGGTAAATTGAGATCAGGCTTCACTTTTGTGAGAAAAAAATAAAGTTCAAGTATATCTAGAAAAGTCATCTATAAGAACATTAACATAGTGCTTCCTGTTTAAACTAAAAATTCTAGATTTTCCAAACAAATCCATGTAGACTAATTTGATAGGTTGATAAGTTAACACTTCTTTATTTGGTTTGAAGGAAATTTTGTGTTTCTTTCCTTTTTGATAAGGATTACAACTTTACCATTTGGAAACTCAAGTTTGGGTAGGTCTTTGAATAATCATTTTGTAGTTAACTTTATAAGGGAGTGAGTGTTACAGTTTCCTAGTCTCCTATGCCAAATCTAGGACCCTTTGTAAAACACACTCAAACATGAGGCATTTTGAGAAGCTAAAGAATCTATGTTAACAGAATAAACATTTTCATTTATTAATGTAGAAAACACTAATTCATTTTTAGAATTAAAAACATTACAGGAATCATTTTCAAATTTAACATGAAATCCATCATCACATAACCATGAGATATTAAGCAGATTATATTTCAATCCATCAACAAACAGTATTTTAGAAATCAAAACTGAGTTAGAGTTACTGATTTGGACAAGGCCAATAATCTTTCCTTTGGCATTTTCACCAAAGGTGAAATGTCCTCCATCAATTTTTATTAAATTCTTGAAGCATGAGTAGTCTCATATCATGTGTCTTGAACACCCACTATCCAAGTACCATATGCTCTTAGAGGAACTCTTTAAGCAGATTTCCTACAAAATAGTCAAATAAAAACATTTTTTGGTACCCACACTTGTTTGGGTCCATTAATATTAGTGATAAGTGCTTTAGGAACCCATATCTACCTCATAGTTTTCTTATAAGCATTATGTAAAGTATTTGAAAAATAAACTCTATTTGGTCCAGAAAAACTTGAAACAGTAGAGAGTGTATCATAACTTGAACTAGCCGAATGATTTCCAGAATTGGGAGTAAATTTGTATGTCCTAGATTTAGAAACAAAGTTTGTTCTTCCAAAATTTATTTTACCAGGTTGATAGCCAATGCCAGTAGTATGTTTAGGAGAAATCTGTTTACCTAGAATTTGTACCAAAGTATCCTTACCATTATTAAACATTTTAAGATCCTTTTTCAATTGCTCATTAGATGGTTTTAGTTTATTGTTCTCTTTGAGTAATTGAGCATTTTTCTCCCTTTTTATAGTGAGTTCAGTTTTAACAGTTGAGGTAAGATCATGTTGTTTCTTAAAATATTTGTATTTATCTTTTAGTTTATTGCATGTCTCTTATAGAATATTAAAGTACTCAAACATTTCTTCATTAGACATATTTTTAGATTCACTCTCATCTCTAGAATTGTATGAATCTTGTACAGGAGATTCCAGTGTTACCTCAGATGTGTTTTTCATAAAACTCATGTTGGATTTGTTAGCATGTTCATCAGGTGATGATTCTGAGTCACTTGAACTTTCCTCATAAGCACTCTATGTTTCTTTCATTTCCTTTTTATACTTTCTATCTTTGTCTTTAAATCTATTCTTGTACTTGAGCTTTGGACAGTCATCCTTGATACGTCCTTTTCACTTACATTCATAACAGACAATCTCATCAGACTTGTCACTTATTTTCCAATATTTCTTCCAACTTCCTTTGTGATCATATTTTCCCTTCAAGTTTGGCGTTCTGAAAAAGTTATTCTTCTTTTAAAATCTCTTGAACCTTCTGGATAACTGAGTCATCTCCTCATCACTCTCAGGTGACGATTTTTCACTGCTGGAACTTTCTACAAGAACTTCCAATTTCCCTTTCTCTTTGTGTTTAGAGGTGCTAGTCTAGAACACAACAGATTTTATTTTTGGTTCATCCACATCTTCCGTTTTGACTTTTAACTCCTCTTCATACATCATTAGTTTTCCAATGAGTTCTTTTACAGGTATCTTGCTGATGTTGCATGACTCTCTAATATAGATAGAGGTTCCTCTCCATCTATCAAGTAGGCATCTGAGAATTCTCATGATATGTTCCTTTGCAGTGACTTCTCTTATAAGAGAAATCATTATGTTGAAAATTTCGTTGAACCTAAGATACATGTCATAAATAGGCTCATCAGGTTTCATTTTTGTCATGAACCAAGTCGGGTCGCCATCAACCCGATGCATGGCCCAGCCCGCGACAAGGACCAAAGGGCGTTCCTGATCCCCACGGGCTGGCACAAGTTCCCGGGTATCAAATTTGAAGTTTTGGGAATGATTTACCCACATAAACAACCAAGAATACCACAAGTAAACTAAACTCAAGAAACAAAGTTGCAACCGAAAGTCTTTAAACAAAAAAAGTGAGTCTCAAAACAACTACAACCCAACCACAACTAACTCCAAAAAGGGGTGACCAAAAACCAAGTCAGCAATCGTCACCTGATGGAGGGATCCCACCGTTCAGCCTTCACCACCAATTCCAATTCATAAGAAGCAGCTAACAACTCTGACCACTGCTCTCAAAACCTTTTCCTTTCCCTTCATCAGACATAATAAAATCTACTTACACCCAAGGGTGTAAGTAGGGTGTGATCAATCGCTCAATAGGTTGGCACTAGAGAAAAGATTCTTCATGTGAAGATTAGGTGACCAAAACAGTTTGCAGGTTTAAATTTTATAAAATAAATAAATTCACTAACAATTTAATGAAAACCGTTTTTAAAGAAAGCTAGTTTTAAATAGGGGATGAGGTTTTTGGTACTAAAAGAAAAAGAAAACATTCTTACTTTTTTTACACCACATAAATCGCAAAATCAACCAGTGATGAGTATATAATCGCATAGGAGCAATAAAAGTGGGAGAGGCCCAAAAGGGACTAAAGTTGTGTGGGGCCCTAGAACCTCACGTCTTGGTGTACCAAAGAATCCATATCATACATTCCCGTGCATGAGCCACTAGTAGGTAAACACCTCCATAACCTAGTGGTCTCTAGTCAACATCCAAAGTTTAGTTAGTGTTGTAAGCGTCAATCCATCTAAGTGAAACTGGGCCGGAGCCACTCCCGTATCACTAGCACGCTAGTCTAGTCTTCCCACCTAGTACCCAGGCTTCCCCTTTTTGTGCTCAACGTTCAAAGTTCACCCTACTCATCAAGGTTAAGACACAACACACCTAGATGTCAACTAATTCAACCATCACACTTACACATTCAATATAAATGGATAAACAAACAACCATTAAAGGTATTACACATGATAGAGATCCTCAAAAAACCAAAACACAACGTGCAAGAACTACACAGTCAAATAAACTATACAATTCCATGAACCAAACTAATATTTAATAGTCATTTGAAAACAAGTGGTCTAGTAGTTTTAAAGAAAATAAAACAACACAATCATCAGTGCTAAAACTCACTCGAATGCACACTAATACTGTAACAGGAATCAAATTTCAACTGCAGCATTTTTCCAAAGACCAAAGGCACAATATAGTAAAAACTAGACAACCTAAACATGATGCTAATAAAAATAAAACACTAAATCCTACCAACCAAAACCAAAAACCCACAGCAGCAAGTAAATAAAATACATATCAATTTCATTAAACCAGCAGACTAATTGATCATATAACCTAAGCATGCAAAACCACCTACCTCAAAGTAGGTACGAAACAATGATACAGTGCAACACTCCCGCTGTGCAACAGTCGCACCGTACGGATCCGTCAAAAAGGTCCTAAAACAATAGACCATGTAACCTCAATGTCAACCCAATAAAACATCAGCGGTCCATAAAAATAAAAATAAGCAATTAAATAAACAAGTTCAATAATAATTAAATAAACTAATTAACAATTAAACAAAATCAATTAAATAATTTGATTAAAAACAAAAAAAATTAATTAATTAATTAACAGATAAACAAATTTGATAATAATTAAATAAATTAATTAACACTTAAACAAAATAAATTAAATAAATTGATTAACAATTAAAATAAATTTACTAAATTAATTAATGATTAAACAAATAAAAATATTAAATAAATTAGAAACAAACCCCCGACCACAGAAATCATCGGAATGACAACCGAGGGGCGGCGCGGTGGCTGTCCGGCAAGCGGAGGGGGTTGCGGCGGCTGTTTGGCGAGTGGAGGGGGTGGCGGAGCTGTTGTCTGGCAAGAGGAAGAAGGGGCACCGACTGGTCGGTCCGAGAAGGGAGGAGGGGGGTGTGGCCGGCAGCCTGTTGGAGGTATCAGGGAGGGCGGCCGAACGGGAGGAGCAGTAGGCAGAGGGGGTGCGGCCTGGGTGAGCGGGAGAAAGGAGAGGGGGAGATGGGAGGCAGCCAAGCGGAGAAGAGAGGAGGGGAAGGGGGAGAATGTGGAAGGAAGATAAGGGAGGGAGGAAGAGGAGGGAGGGGCGGCCGAGTGGGGAAGAGAGGAGGAGAAGAGGAGGTGCGACAGATGAGGGGGAGAAAAAGGAAAGGAAGGGGAAGGGAGATGGATGGCCGAGCGGGAAAGAGAGGAGGAGAGGGGAGGCGCGTGGGAGGAAGAGAGGGGAGGAAGAGAAGGGAGAGTGGAAGAGGAGGTAGGGGAAAATAGAGGGAAAAAAGAAAAGGAGAATTAAGGGGGGTGGTGGCTGGGGTAGGGTTTAGGAGGGGGAGAGAAAAAAATAGATAAAATAAAAAGAAAAGAAAGATAAAATAAAAAAATAGAATAGAAAAGAATGAAAAATAAAATAAATTAGAGAGGAATGGGGGAAGATATGTGGAAGAGAAAATAATAAAACAAGCTAAAATAAAATAAAATAACTAAATTTAACTAAATAAATAAAAACTGGCTTTAAACGGTATAAGTAAAGAGGTCCGCTCGCGCGTCGGGCGGGCTGTGTGGCTTCGCCTGTGCCCTGCCCTCATGTCGAGCGTTGCCGAGAAAAGGTTCGCTGACCAGTGCAAGAAGCGCACCACACGTCAGGATCAACACGCTTTCTAACTAAATAAATATAAAAAGGGAAAATGAACTTATAAAATTGAAATTAAAATTAAAATCATACCGTACGTGAAGTCCAGGTGTGACAATTTTAAATTTATAATATTTCATAGTATAAGTATTAAGTCTCATTTCTTTCACACTAGATGTTCCTTCATGTGAAATAGATAAGGTGTCCCAAATTTCATGGGTAGTTTTACAAGTATAAATTCTATTAAATTCTTCATCTCCTAAAGATCCGTATAAAGCATTCATAGATTTGTAATTATTATTGTAGGTAGTTTTTGTAGGTTCATCCTAAGTGATTTTATCAGTAGTGAGAATATTATATTCATCTATAATTGAAGACCAGATTTCAAATCTTATACTTTATAAATGCATTTTAATTTTAATTTTACATTGAGCATAACTGGTTCCATTAAATAACAGTGGTCTATTTGTTACAGTACCTTCCAATATATTATCCATAATACAGGAATACTTTAAAAGAGCCAGAAATTTAGAATTAACATAAATTTATAGATATTTAATGTATAACTAAAATCATAGTTGAATAGGGTTAAAAATAGAGTTTTAATAAACAACCCTCTGATACAAAATGTTGGTCAGATTAGAGTACTCAAGAGGGGAGTGAATTGAGTATCTATTCAAAATTTCTATTTAAAAATTAATTCTTAAAAGGGTTCCCAAATAAAGTTAAATATAGCCCAGTTAATCAAGGTTATACTATTATGAAAGTTTAACTATTTAAATAACTTATTATAAGATTTCTTAATTCTCAGTAATCTTAATATTGGTTATTAACATTACTTTTAAAGTTATTCTAATAAGGAAATACAATTATAACTTCTTTACAAGATTAACTATCAAAGTAAATTTAGTGATTTCTGGATTAAACAGTAAAACAGAGAACACTAAAGTAAGAAACACATCAGATATAAAATAAGTGGTTCAGTCTCAAACATAGTCCTAATCCATTCCACTTGGTGATAACCTACCACCAAGAAATTTATATAAATAAACTAGATACATAGCCTATATCGGGCTTTACAACAGTACACAAGACTGTCCAGGTTACACAACCTCTTCCATAGTTCTTTGTGGGTACGAACAATAGGTTACACACAACCTCTTCCACACTTATCTGTGGGTATACACAAGTGTAAAAAGATGTTTGAGAAAGGATATCTTGTATCCTTTAGTTTAATGCAGGAGATAGTGTGTGTTTTTATATAGATACACACACACTGCTCAAAAGATGAAAATAGTAAACAACAGAGCAGAAGTATAGAGATAAGGTTAGAAGTGCTCTGAGTGTTAGTCTATGCAACTCTGGACTTCTGAGATGAAACAGATGCAGAAATAGAGTCCTCTCATGGAAAACAGAGTATCGTAAGTCAGTTAGATCTGGCTTATGTTCTTCATGGTATTTACAATGAGAAGATGTTCTCAATGATTCTGATCTATAGTGTCCAGCTTTTTTATTCAAGAATGATTCGTGTGTTCTTCAGGAATTTTGAGTTTCATGTGTTGGTTCTTTCTCAAGAAAGCTTGTGTGTTCTTTGTTGTTACACTCTCTGTGTATCACTCTTTTGTTTATGGGCCGCACTTTTCTTTTATTTTTTGAGTGCATGTGTTGGATCTGACAGGTTTCATTTATTCTTCACCTCGTACCTCGTACTGTCAGGTGAAATTTCTACAAATAAACATTAATTATGTCAGTTCATTTAAAAGATTCAAATTTGGCCGTTAGAAATTAAATGAAAAAACGAAAAAATATATTTATAAATAGTGTCACAGTTTGTCTATAAATGGTGTCTCTATGAAATGGTGTCTCCTTGAAATGGTGTCTGAATGTTCACGGTGTCTGGATGGTCATGGTGTCTGGTCACAGTGTTTAGATGGTCATGATGTCTGGATGGTCACGGTGTCTAGATCATCATGGTGTCTGGATAGTAATGGTGTCTAGATGGGCATGGTGTCTAGATATTGATAGGGTTAATATTTTAAATATTATTAATATGTTTTCAATTATTTAATCCCTCTCAATTATTCAATTTGAGTGTATTTTCATCATTTATGTGTTTTTGGTGTATTTTGGGCTTAAATGTGAAAATGGGGTAATTCTGTAAAATTGACAGTTTTATATAGCTTTTATTTTTTGGGGATAACGTTTAAAATATTGTTCCAATTGAAGTGAATCATTTTTTTTGTCTTAATATTCTCATGGGCTTCACATTTTTCTTCTAGACCAAGACCCAATTTGAAACCCAATGGTATAGAAAAATCAATCAAGTAGAGAACTCAGTCTGGTTTGATGAATGGACCTCACCGCATTAAATCACAATATCTCATTCCTACGAAATTATAATGATGTGATTCCAGATGGTTTCGACAGAGGAAATCTAAATGACGGTTCAAAATAAATTTTATAAAATATTAAGCTCATCAAGGCATATTTTTGGCTCATCCAAGTGGAGTAGGTGAAACAGTTTTTGGCGTCCAGAAAAGTAATGGTCATTGATTCAGCCATATTTTTCTTTACACCTGTCCAATGACTCCAAAATTTTGAGGGTAGATATCCAACTTCATTTCCAGCATTCTATAATAAAGGACCTCGGTGAGTTTCGGTCAGTTGGTGGGTAGAACAGAGGCAAACTTCTAGAGGACAGATTCTAGAGGATCAAATTTCTGTTCTTTCTTTTCTTTGTTTTACACTTCTTAGTCTTGTAATGTGTTCTTCTTTCCCATTAGTCACAATTACCCTTACCATGGTGGAGTAAAATTATGTTTGATTAGGGAAGGAGAGTTTTTTCATGTTGTATTTCATGAGTTCCTTCTATTAAAGTTTTAAAATCCTCTTTTCTCTTCTGTGAATCAGTTTCAATTTCTTATAATAGTTTTTATTATCATGTACGATTATATCTGATTTTAGATTCTGTTGTTCATTTATATTTGGTCAATGATAAATATATCCTTCCACTAGGTTATGGTTTATAAATGATGGAATATACTGGGACTTAGTGGTGAAGTACTCGGTGATCACCAGTACGTGTGTGAGGAGTAGTGAATGTTCTTGATTACTTGGGATAAACAAGACCCGATTGGGAATTGCCTAAGATAAATGGGGGTATTTTCTACATCTCTATTACACATTGGAAGGATAGTAGACTAACCTAAGATTTATTATGGTTTATTCTCACATTTTTAATTGACCAAGGGAGTGTGAAGAAACGATTGTGGATTCTCACTCTTAATGATTTAGCAGAAGAGAATTGGGTAAAATGAACTATGATAGAATTACAATTGGAAAACCGACCCTAACCTGATAACCATTTCATATCACTGATTTAAATCACAAAAAATTTCAATTTGTTTTAAAATTTTCACTTAATTACTTTACTTTATTTAGTTTCTTTCTTGTATTTTCCAAATCAAACAATTTCAGAAACAACATCACTTATTTATCTTATTTTAAGTGACAAACATTATTGTTGAGAACTACTCTCTAGAGAAAACCTAGGTAACCCACTATAATACATTTTAACTTAGGTTATATTTGTTTTTTCCACACCCCATTATAGGCACGTGTCAAAACTTGGAGTCATTTCCGGGGAGGTAGCACTAACATTTCTTTTCTTTCCTTTCTCTTTTCATCTTTTCTCTTCAAAATTGCATGACTCAAACCTAAAAAACTAAACCTTTACCCATAGATCCTGAAATTTAAAGAACCCTATTGAATAGACTTAGAAACCTTAATTTGGAATCTGAATTTGATGAAGTTCCCCTTGCAGACTCAAGTGAAACTTCTAGTGTTCACTCTGAGCCTGTCATCATGGCTGAAAATCAAAACCAAACACTTCGAGACCTCTGTGCAACACAATTCCTTAATCAAAGAAATCAACTTGCCATTCCAGTGTTACAAAATGATTTTGAAATGAAACCTAACATGATTCCTTTGCTTCAAAAGTTTCATGGTTTGGCAGGTGAAGATCCAAACAAACACATTAAATATTTCACACATGTTTACTCAACTTTCAGACCTCGTGGAATTACTGAGGAGCAGGTAAAGTGGAAGGAATTTCTGTTTTCATTGGATGGAGCTGCTAAATAATGGTTGTACGGACTAAAACCAGGAGATGTACATGACTGAAATGACCTGGTAATATGTTTTATGCAAATATTCTTCCCTACCTCTAGAAGCAAAGCCATTTGGGAAGAAATCTATGCCATACGACAATCTTCTGGAGAAACCCTTTATGAGTACTGGGAGAGATTTAAGAAGTAATGTGCCAGCTGTCCACATCAATCCATTGAGGAAAATCACTTTATTGTCTTCTTCTATCAAGGAATACTAGACAATTATAGAAACCTTCTTGATGCATCATCTGGAGGTGTATTGGTTGACAAGTCGCCAGAAGAATCCAAAGGCTTGATTGAGAAGATTTCCCAGAACTCACAGTAGTTTGGAACAAGAGGTATTGGAACAAGAGGTATTCATGAGGTATGAACTTCTCATCTATCACCCTTATTAGAAACTAGGATTGAAGAGCTTACTGGTTTAGTGAGACAGGTGGCCTTGAAGCAAGTTAGTGACCAACAAGCGCCAACTAAGGTATGTGGTTTATGCTCATCATCTGATCTTTTCACTGACCAATGTTCTGAAATACAGGGGATGGAAACATGTGATGAAACCTTTCAGCAAAGAAAGTTTCAACAAAATCAAGGATGTAGAGATCCTAACCAAGTCCAATATGGGTTTGGAAATCAGAAAAATCAAGGTAGACCTCATACCAAAACAAGTTTCAAAACCAACCACCATTCCAAAATAAATTCCAGAACCCACCACCATTTCAACAAAAGTAGTATTATAACCAGCCTTCATACCAAAAACCTCCCACTTTCCAAAGACCCTATGATCATTTATCCACCAATGCAGAACTTCTAATTTAAAACCAACAAAAAACTAAGTTTTAAGGACTGAAAGACACTGTTAAAGATTTTTCCAACAAGTTTGAAATTCTCATGGACTTTCTAACCAAAAATCCAAGTAAACAATCTTCCCAAAAAATCCCAAACCCAAAAGAGAATGTTAGTATTATAACTACAATAAGAGTAAAAGAACTCCAACCACTATCCACAATTGAACCTGAAATAATAAAACCTGATCTGGGTGAGAATGAAGTTAGAAATGATGATAATTCTATGAAAAAGCATCGGGAAGATGATAAGAAAGAGGAGGATGATAAGGATAGGCCATGGAAGAAGAAACAAGAAACACCATTTCAAAGGCAACAAAGGGATAAGAAAGATATACCACCACCATTTCCATCAAGTATGATTGAATCAAAGAGGTTGCAAGAAGAAACACTGCAAAAAGAAATTCTGGACACCTTCCAGAAAGTGGAAATCAACATACCTCTGCTTCAATCACTCAAACAAATTCCAAAGTATGCTAAATTTTTGAAGGATATCTGCACTAAGAAGAGGAGACTTGAAGGGAATGAGATGATCAATTTTGGAAGAAGTGTCTCAGCCCTTATCACACCACAATTGCCAACCAAATGTCAAGATCCAGGGACGTTTTCTATTCCATGCACAATTGGTTCATTAAATTTCTCTAATTCTTTGTGAGATTTAGGTGAATCAATTAATTTATTTCCTCACTCGGTATATACTTCTTTGCAGATGGGATTCTTGAATCCCACAAGGGTGGTGGTCCAGCTTGCAAATAGATCCACAGTTTTCCCAGCAGGAGTTCTGGAGGATGTCCTGGTAAAAGTCAAAGATCTTTTATTCCCTGCTGACTTCTATGTATTGAATATGGAAGATAATAGTATCCCATCACACTCACCCATCATTTTGGGAAGACCTTTATTAAAAACAGACAAACCATCATCAATTTCTATGAAGGGACACTTATCATGGAGATTGGAGACAACACTATCCACTTTAATATTTTTGAATCCATGAGGCACCCATTAGATGATCATTCACTCTTCGCACTCTCCCATGAATATGGTACAGAACCAATTGAAGAGTCAGGTATGTTTCATGAATTCTTATCATTAGGATAGAATTTTTCCATTAAATATGTCATTGAACATATGGATGCCCAAACTCCTGGAGATTCTAATTTCCTATTTGAAGAAGAGATAAAATATGATTTCCTTGATAATTTGTTAAATGATGATGAAGATGATATGATTTCTTGTGTGCAAGATTTCAAACCATTGGAAGTGGGGAACCTCAATTTAGTTTCATCCCTTGACTATCCCCCTGATCTAGAATTAAAACCACTCCCCACTAATTTAAAATATGTTTACATTATTAAGGGAGAGAAATTACCAATAATAATTGTTAATAATCTATCTGAAACTCAAGAAAAATCATTGATGGAGCTTTTGAGAGAGAATTTCCTATCAATAAGGTGGATTTTAGGTGATATCCCAGGAATAAAACCAAAAATTTTCTCACATAGAATTTTTAGTGAGGGAGATTCCAAACCTGTCAGACAACCCCAAAGGAGGTTAAACCCCACCCTAATGGAGGTTGTGAAAAAAGATATTGAGAAACTTTTAGAAGCTAGGATCATCTATCCCATATCAGATTCACAATGGGTTAGCCCCATCCATGTAGTCCCAAAGAAAACTGGCCTAACCATTGTAAGGAATGAAAAGAATGAATTAATCCATGTGAGAATTCAGAATAGCTGGAGAGTATGCATGGATTTTTGGAAGTTGAATCAGGTCACTTGAAAAGATCATTTTCATATACCTTTCATTGACTAGATGCTATAGAGGTTGGTAGTTAGAACTCATTATTGCTTTCGGGATGGATTTTTAGGTTATTTTCAGGTACCCATTGCTCCCGAGGATCAAGAGAAGACTACCTTTACTTGTCCTTTCGGTACTTTTTTATAAAAAAGGATTCCATTTGGATTATGTAATGCTCCAGGTACATTTCAGAGGTGTATGGTAAGTATATTTTCTGATCACATTGAATATTTCTTGGATGATTTCATAGTTTTTAGAAATTCGTTTGACCATTGTTTGAAAAATTTGGAAAAAGTTCTAAAAACTTGCATTGAAAAGAACCTTGTTTTGAATTTTGAAAAGTGTCATTTTATGGTTGAGAGAGGAATTTTCCTTGGGCATGTCATTTCACGGAAAGTAATTGAAGTTGATAAATCAAAAATTTAAGTGATAAATTCTTTGCCTTACCCAACTTGTATGAAACATGTTAGATCAGTATTAGGACATGCAGGATTATATAGGAGGTTTATCAAAGATTTTAGTAATATTTCTCTCCCTCTCTCTAGATTACTTTTGGAAAGATTCTGATTTTAATTTCAATTGTTCATGTAGGGAAGCCTTTGATGAGTTTAAAAGGAGATTGATTACACCACCAGTAATGAAGCCACCCAATTGGGAAGAACCATTCGAGCTACTTTGTGATGCTTCAAACTAAGCTGTTGGAGCAGTCCTTTCTCAGAGAATTGAGGGCAGGCCACAAGTCATTTCATATGCCTCAAAAACCTTAGATGCGGTCCAATTCAACTACACAACAATAGAAAAAGAGTTTTTAGCAGTTTTTTTTCTTTAGAAAGATTTAGATCATATCTGCTTAGAACTAAAGTCATTGTGTTTTCTGATCATTCAGCTCTAAGGTACTTGATGAAGAAGGCTGAAGCAAAACCAAGGCTTCTGAGATGGATGCTATTACTATATGAGTTCAACATAGAAATCAAAGATAATAAGGGATCTGAGAACCAAGTGGCTGATCACTTAAGTAGACTGTCTAACACTGCTGAAGTTGAAATTCCAGACACTGAACCACTAAATGATCACCTTCCAGGAGAGCAGTTGTACTTGATTGAAGGAGAAGTACCTTGGTATGCTGACATGGTCAATTATCTGGTAACATATCAGGTACCATCTCATTTAAATTCTCACCAAATTCATAAATTGAAAGTTGAATCTAGAAATTACATCTGGGATGATCCATTTCTATGGAAGATTTGCAATGACCAAATGATAAGAAGATGTCTGCCTAAAAATGAAATTGATTTTTCCTTTAAGTTTTGTCACACATTAGCTTGTGGAGGCCACTTTGGACCTCAAAGTACAACAAGGAAGGTTTTAGAATCTTTACTTTATTGGCCAAAACTTTTCAAAGATTCTCATTAATTTTGTAAACGGTGTGAAAAATTTCAATTTACAGGAAATATTTCAAAGAGACAAGAAATACCCCAAAATCCACTTAATTTTTCTGAAATATTTGAAGTTTGGGGGATAGATTTTATGGGCCCTTTCCCAATATCATTTAGAAATTCTTATATTCTTCTTGCTGTTGATTATGTTTCCAAATGGGTGGAAGAAAAAGCCACCAGGATTCACGATGCTAAAGTTGTTTGTGATTTCGTCAGGGATAATATATTTTGTAGGTTTGGAGTTCCCAGATCCATTATTAGTGATCAAGGGACTCACTTTTTTAATTGGAGAATAGAGGATTTTTTAAAAAAGTATGGGGTGCATCATAAAACATCAACTCTCTATCATCCACAAACTAATGGGCAAGCTGAAGTGTCCAACAGAGAAATCAAAGGAATTTTGGAAAAGACTATTAATCCAAATAGGAAGGATTGGAGCCAAAGGTTGGAAGACACATTATGGGCTTATAGGATGGCCTACAAAACCCCAATTGGAATGAGTCCCTATAGGTTGATTTATGGGAAAAGTTGTCACCTACCTGTGGAATTGGAACACAAGGCATACTGGGCTGTGAGGAAGATGAATATGGATCTTGAAAGTGTGGGGAAAGAGGGAAGATTGCAGTTACAGGAGTTGGAAGAAATTATAAGTGAATCATTTGAAAATTATAGTATTTACAAAGAGAGAACAAGAGTGGATCATGACAAACTAATCCAACCAAAAGACTTTCATCCTAGATACAAAGTGTTGTTATTAAATTCAAGGCTCAAGCTGATACCAGGTAAACTTCATTCCAGGTGGTAAGGTCCATTTATTGTTACTCATGTATATCCTTTTGGTGTTGTGAAGATTGTGAAGGATGGAGCGAAGGATCCATTCACTATTAATGGGCACATATTGAAGAAATTCCTTGGGACCATGCCATCTGAGCCAATGGAGGAGATCATACTCCTCCAACCTATATATCAATAAACTTCATCAGGTCGTACCTTTAATTTATATTTTCTTGATTGCTGTGATTCTATTTCAAATATTCTTACATGTCAAATCCATTTTAATGTATTGTGGACACTGCATCATTTAAGTGTGGGGGAGGGAACCTTTGTAGTTTAGGATTTTTATGTGTTGTTTGTTTTCCTATTTGTTTTTTTTAGAACATGTGTGTGTTTAAAATTTTGTGTAATTATTTTTAAATTTTTTTGTGTTTTTAAACTTTTGTGCTGAAATGATTATCTTTGACATTTTTGAAACCCATGTCCATGGGAGAAATAATTTATTCTTTGAAACTGAGCTTAAATGAATGCTGAAAATAGCATTGTTTCAA
Organism: Viscum album; assembly: GCA_963277665.1. Lineage (NCBI taxonomy): Eukaryota > Viridiplantae > Streptophyta > Magnoliopsida > Santalales > Viscaceae > Viscum > Viscum album. Next base: position 105,972,706 of record OY728141.1, read on the forward strand.
GTTCAATTCTATGGGAATTTCATGAAAAATACTCTATTTTTTTAATCCCATGCCACATATCACTGTATTTATATTTGAAATCACATTCCCGTGAGGCTTCTGAACCTATTATTTTCATATTCTTTACATTCACCTCACTTCTTGAGAGAACCAAACAATGCTTGTTTTAACCAAAACTTGATTTATTCCTTTCAAAACTTTAGGGTTTGGGGTACATTTGTTTTAAATGATTAAGGTATTTCTTTGATTTGAAATCCCCCTTTTCAAAATAATCCCTTTAATTCTGTAATACCATGTAAATTTAATCCTTGTATCCCATAGAAGCCATGAACATCCTATTAGGTTATCCACATTACAAGCCAATTTTCCCTATCCAACCTGCTCTTAAAGTGAAATGGCATGATCTATTTGAAATTAAGTGTGGGGGAAGATGTCTTCTGTTATACTAGCTCATTTTCTAAAACATTGGGTGGAAAATAAAATGCTGAAGAGATGTTATTTATATGGAAAAAAAATCATTCTGTTTAAAGCTGTGCCTTTTCTGGAGCATTCACGAGGAGAGAAGTTGTGCCTTTCTAGAGCTTCTAATGTAAAAAGAAAGTGGTGCCCTTTCTGGAGATTTCACAAAATATTATATTTGAGAAGATTGAAATGTTTACTGCTGAAATGATGAACTGTGTGAACATTCCTTGATATTCCATGCAGAAGGAGCTTATTTTCTACTAAGGGGAGTGAAGAGGAGACCATACTTGTGTGAAAATTAGAGTAATGCAATTTTGCTTCAAAAAGATCCAAGCCCTCTTCATTTAGCCTCAGAATTTTCACATCTAAATCCTACCAACCTAAATCCATAGAACAAATTTTACAAGTACTCATGATAAAAATATGTCTTTGACTCACATCGGGTGGAGATGTAGGAATTTATCAAGCCTATGGTGACCCTTGTATGAGTTTGGATGAGAAAGACATTGCAAAAAAATTGAAAATTTGTGTGATGAGAGATAATGAAAGTTAGGTAAGTGTTTCGTGTGCATGGGTTGAGAAATTAAGAGTAAATATATTGAATGATCTTAAATTAAGAACATGAAATAATATATTTTTATGAGGCATTATATATTTTTTTCTTGTTTTCAAATTGGTGGATCTCATGGATATGTGTTTTGAATTTACTTTGATTTTATTTTGATTCTGAATTGTCCATGAGTCCAAGTGATAAGTGTGGTGGAATTGATATAGTTAATATTTTCAATATTATTAATATGTTTTCAATGATTTAATCTCTCTCAATTATTTTATTTGAGTGTATTTTCATCATTTATGTGTTTTTGGTGTATTTTGGGCTTAAATGTGAAAATGGGGTAATTTTGTAAAATTGACAGTTTTATATATCTTTTTTCCGGGCATAACTTTTAAAATATTGGTCCAATTTAAGTGAATCCTTTTTGTAGGCTTAATATTCTCGCAGTCGTCACATTTTTCTTTTGTAACAAGACCAAATTCGAAACCCAATGGTACAGAAAAGTCAATCAAGTAGAGAACTCAGTCTGGTTGGCATAATGGACCCCACCACATTAAATCAACAATATTTCATTAATACAACCTTATAGTGAGGTTATTCTAGCTGGTGTCGATAGAGGACATCCAAAGGATGGTTCAAAATAAATTTGATAAAATATGAAGCTCATCAAGCCATATTTTTGGCTCATCCAAGTGGAGTCGGTGAAACAGTTTTTGGAAGCCAGAAAAGTAGTGGTCATTGATTCGGCCATATCTTTCTTTACACCTATCCAATGACTCTCAAATTTTTAGGGTCAATATCCAACTTCATTTACAGAATTCTATAATAAGGGACCTCTGTGATTTTCGGCTGGGTGATGGGCATAACAGAGGCAAACTTCTGGAGGACAGATTCTGGAGGATCAAATTTTTGTTCTTTATTTTCTTTGTTTTACACTTCTTAGTCTTGTAATGTGTTCTTATTTCCCCTTAGTCACAATTACCCTTACCATGGTGGGGTAAAATTGTGTGTTATTGGAGAAGGAGAGTTTATCCATGTTGTATTTCATGACTTCCTTCTATTAATGTTTTAAAATCCACTTTTCTCTTCTGTGAATCAGTTTCAATTTCTTATAACAGTTTCTATTATCATGTACGATTGTATCTGATTTTAGATTCTATTGTTAATTTATATTTGTTCAATGATCAATATCTCCTTCCACTAGGTTATGGTTTATAAACGATGGAATAGACCAGGACTTAGTGGGGAATTACTCGGTGATCACTGGTACGTGTGTGAGGAGTTGTGAATGTTCTTTATTACTTGGGATAAACAAGACCCGATTGGGAATTTCCTAAGATAATTGGGGGTATTTTCTACAATTCTATTACACATTGGAAGGATAGTATACCAACCTAAGATTTAGTAAGGTTTATTCTCACATTTTTAATTGACCAAGGGACTGAGAAGAAATGATTTTGGATTCTCACTCTTAATGATTTAGTAGAAGAGAATTGGGTAAAATGAACTATTATAGAATTACAATTGGAAAACTGACCCTAACCTGATCACCATTTCATATCACTGATTTAAATCACGTCATTTGACAATTTGTTTTAAAACTTTCACTTAATTAATTTACTTTATTTATTTTCTTTCTTGTATTTTACAAATCAAACAATTTCAAAAACAACATCACTTATTTCTCTTATTTTAAGTGATAAACATTATTGTTGAGCACTCCTCTCTGGAGACAACCTAGGTAACCCACTATAAAACATTTTAACTTAGGTTATATTTGTTTTTTTCACACCCCATGACATGCATGTGTCAGATAGTCATGATGTATGGATGGTCATGATGTCTGGATGGTCACAGTGTTTGGATAGTCATGGTGTCTGGTCACGGTGTCTAGTCACGGTGTCTAGTCACAGTGTCTGGTCACAGTGTCTGGGTCCTTTTCCAGAAAAACATAACTTTTGGCAGACTCACTATGTCTCAAACTTAGCCAAATATCTATATTCATACTTAAGTGGTGATATTTATAGAATGTATTAGACTTAATCATTCATCAAAGAAATCATTATAAATTAAAACAAATATAGTGTATAGTAATCAGATTAAATGTATATCAATTAAGATCTTGGATAGATTTACTTAAAGTATAAAAATACTAATCATCTATTCATATGATTTGATATAGATTACACAGTATTACCAGGCTTTATAGAATATATATGATTTGAGATAGATTACATAGGATAAATAGGCTTTACATAATATATATGATTTGAGATAGATTACACAGGATTAACAGGCTTTACAGAATATATATGACTTGTGATCATTAAAACTTGATTAATACAGGAGGAGTCCAATAAAAATTATTCTCTAGAATCAATAATCTATGATTCCAATATATTATTCACACTAAGTAATAAGACACTTTATCCATTAGCTATGTTATTTGTGAAACATTTATAATTTCTCCTTTCGATATTAATTCTATGATCCCTAGAAAATGTTTTCAGATTATAATTTTTCTAGTAATTCCATCATACAAGTTTGGTTCTGGTTAATTTGCTTCAACTATTATCCATCATATCTTACACTTTCTTCAAATCTTTCCATTGAACAAAACTTTCTCTACTTTCAACATGGCACATAGTTCTGATAGGTTATTGTAAATTCTTTTATGATATTTTCTCATTAAAAAATAGATCATGAATTTCCCTAATAAAAAGGAAAGTATTTCCATTATAATTTCAAATAACTATAACCAAAACATCACAATATTCATAGAGTGATGATAATAGTAATAAATACCACACTGGATCTGCAAACTTTACTCTTACTGATTCCAATTGACTCTAAACCAAGTTGATTTCATTAACATGATCTTACACTTAAAATTTTTAAGACATTATCATGTCAAATAACCTTTATATCATGAATACATTTTTCATTATTCTATACTTCTCATACATATCAAAAAGATAATTATTTAATTCCATAATAGTCTTCACCCATTACATGTTGTAAGAAACATTCCTTGCCAATAAAATTTTTATTGATCCATGTTATTTAATAGAAATATTTTATGATTTAACATTATTCATTTATTTCAGTTTTAATCCCTTTAATGAAATATCAAGGTCCTTCTAGAATAGATAATTCACCACTAACATCTTTATGAATCTGAATTCCATTCCATAAAATTTTTCAATCCAAACCATAACCTCTTCAAACACAATTCATTTCAAAATAGAGAACTCCCACTAGAAAAATCATAAAGACAAGAATGTTATTGAGGATTTTGATACTGAGTGCACTAGGCCTTTATAAACAAAAATATACGACAACACTTTTTGGGTATGGTACCAGTATTATTGGAAAAATCCAATAAAACTTCAAGCATGGTACAAATTCTAGAACTTATGAAAATTAATCAATATATGAAGAAATGTATTAATACTGAGAAGACAAGAGAACCCCATCCACCAAAAATGATTCTAAAAACTATAACACTCACAAATCTAGGAATAAGAATACAAGTGAAACAAAATAACTAAAGTAAATATAACATGAAATTATAAGGTTCATAATTTAGTCATACTCCATGGGATAACATTGATAATTTCATTATACTTATAGAAAAAAGAAGTGATTATAATTATATCACATCACTTCACATTAACATTAAAAAAATAATACCTCCTCACCAATTTATAATGGGTATCAATTGGTGAAATTGGTTCCACCACCTTTTGAAGTTTGTAGGGAGACCACCATTAGTCATGGCCTCCTCTGGTTTCCTATAGATTTCACCACCTCAACCACAGTAATTCATGGAATAGTCTAAATAAATCTCATGTAAACTTATTGTGATTCTTATACATCATTTAAAAAATTATTAGAAAACCATACACGATCCCATATAAATGATACAAAATCTAGAAATTGATTTAACAGTTTAACTTCCCAAACAAGATCATTTTCTACTTTGTTTTGAAAATTTAACCTTCTGAACCTTACTTACCTATGTTGATATTCCACTCTCACAAGAAACCTTGAGCACGGGTCCTATGTTTCATACTTTCTTCTTCTAAAATCAATGAATTGAAGCATGAAATAAGTTTTCAAAAATCCTAACATCCCTATTTTATATTTTTTATATTATTGAATTGAATATATTGGCATGTAACTATATACAGAATATGTCATCAAGATGATACCACACATCATGTTTCCCCATCACGCATGTCATTTATTTTAGTTATAGTATGTCATATTGTATAAGTAGTATGCTCCTATTAACTATGTAGACTCAAAAATCATGTACTATACAGAAACATCATGTTTGGTTGTTGGTTCAACTCAACATGTATCCAGATTACCTGAATTTTAGCCTAAGTAATACAACTCATCATATACTGAAATTACATTCCATATACTTCTTTATAGAACAATAACTCTACCAATAACATGAACCCATGTTTCTAGAGAGCCTCACATGTTGTGTAGCCTATTGGGTTTGTCATGTATATCGGATCCATAAGATATGGGTGATGAAAATACATGTATAGCTTGTGTGAATGAACATAAAAATCATGTACCCTTATGAGGAATGTTGTTTAATTGTTAGTTTCTATTATTCTCTATATATTTCTACCTGAGTGTCAATTCTGGATATATACGTACTCTATTCTGAGTGAATTTCCATATAAAACATGATGATGTGTATATTTTCATCATTCAAGGTTAATAATCAAGGTGTTCTATCTTATTGTTTTTTATAGATTCATAAAGATAATTTTAAGTGTTAAAAATTATTAGATAATCCATGGGTTCGATAACCCTCTTTGATCATATTTGTCACTAGGGTATGGGACCCCCTTGTATATAGTAGACTAGGTAACCCTATCATAGGTATAGGGTATAGGTCCTCCATTCATGGTTTCAGTAAATTTCATAGATAATGAAAACTACACGCACTGGTGTGTAAGTCCTCTATAGGGATTGGAAACCCTCTTGATTGAGGTGTCCTCTAGTGAGGTGTAGGTCCCATATTACTTATACTACTGATATAAATTAGGGAGTTGAAAGTTGTGTGATCGTTTAAGTGCACTATGTTTCACAGTTATCTGGGACCTCAAGTTTCTTATCTAGTATTAGTCATCTATAGAGGTGAGATATATCGATTGATGTACATAGCTTTGACAAGGCACATTCACACTCCTTAGTTATAGAGTGGCAACACTAGGAATATAGTGTTTATTGATTAAGATAATTGGATTCTATGATATCCATGGGTTCTTATAACACGCGATCTATGATGATAAAAAATTTAAGGTTTGAGGATTTTCTCTACACCATTGGTCACCCCTAATGTGTGTTTTATATTTGGGTTATGGAATGATGACACTACATGTCTTATAATAACTTTATAATACATGGATACTTTTATCCCATCATTATTCATGGAGGTAAGTTGATCTATGGTGATATAAGATCCCCCTAATTCCCAATGTTTCCCTTCCTATAATGAATATTTGGGTTTACATTATCAAATTCTTCCCCAGTTACATCCTCATATCAGGCTATTGCGATGAATCGTTATTTTAATATTTATTTTTTTTTCTAAGGAAACCTACTAGGTATATTTATACTCACCCCTATATGGGACTTATTCCCTAATGTGTTGGTTTTATGTAGAAATTTCATGGTTTAGATATTTACTTGGTGATCTTAGAGAAAGAGATGTTTATGTAGAATAGATTCTAGGTGATGCATGGTGGCACAAAATGGTGGTAGTTGGTGTTGGTGGATCTTAACTTGGATTCCTTGTTGAATAAGAGTGCATGGTTCTACTTATCATTTGATCTAGCTAAGATGAGATAGTGTTTCCTTTGTATGCATATATTTTACAATTTGGTGTTATCATTTGTGTTGATTATCTATCATATTTGTTGTGAGGTGTAGTGTTATATAATTATTTTTCATGAAACTATTGTTATAAAATTCAGTTGTTCACTTATTTTGATTTTTAGTTTTTGTTTATGTTATTTGAATTATATTATTTCATATCTATTATCAGTTGTTATAAGATATTGAATATAATGTATGATTATTCCTTCTTGCTACTAGTCAACAGCACCTATCTAATTGGAGGCAGGAATGGGGCGACACGCTTAGATTATTATTGGCCTATGTGTGGTATTAGTGCCAGGTTAGAATGATATTATAGTAGTTTGAGTCCAAGAGATAAATTCTAGAGTTATTAGTCTTGTAAATTTTAGTTTTGGAAATTGAGCAATGATGTTAAGGGGTTTTTATCATTATTAACACACTAGATAACTAAGTGTTAGTACAAAGGATAATGTATCCATTAACTATGAATTTAAAAATACTTTAATTGAATTAAAACTCTAAGGAATCAGTTTTAGTTTACATTTAGGTAGGTATATATGCCATATAGTGGTCATTTTTTATTATTTATGTTCTTTCTATGCCATCTCACCTAGATATTCTTTTATTATTTTTGGTGAATCCTGTTGAATAAGGGATTCCAACCATATATAGATAACTATTATATAATGGAAAGAATTTTTGACATTTTTCTAGTGAATGATTCTCTTGGAATTGATATGATAAGATAAGAGGAATCAATTTAAACTTGGTTGTGAGATATCCTTTCCCCTCATATGGAATTATATTTTATTTTATTTTTTCTTAGTGAATATATTTCTTGTATAAAATATGGTATTTCCCTTGTAATTAGATGATAATACTCATGTGAATTATATTTTATAGGATTTACCTTAATGTATGTTTTATAGACTCTAATATAACCCTAATCTGACTGTGGTAGTGGGTTGGTTGGTGTCAATGACTCATGCATTCTGTCAAGCTCAGAAACAGACTGACCAAATGAATTTTCAGTATGTTGTTCAATCTAGAAACATTGATGATGATTCGAGTTCAAGAGATGTTATACCCTTCATAGGGTATATAAACCACGTATGAGTAATCAGTAAGGTCCACAAATCGCTTGAGGTTCTCCCTTGAAAATATTCCTAATGGATTTTTTTAAGCTTGGTAGTTCGTATAAAGCATTCAAAAAGAGAATTTAAGATGGGTTTGTTCTCTCATACATCCCCACTTACACTGGATTCCTTGAGTGGGTATTGGAATTTAAGAGTTTCTAAGAATAGTTTCCTAGGAAGGGAATTTTTTTGAGAATTTATAAGTGAGATGGAAGTTAGGGGTAGATGACACATCGATACACCCCACCATCACCACATTTAGATAATACTTTTCAAGTGTATAGGGATGATATTAATAATGGTGGGTTGATGCATGAAATGGAAGTTTATGTGCAGACCTCACAAGGTGAAGTTTAGGGTATGAGTTATGTCCTTATTGAACCTTTTGTGTAACGATGTGGAAATCATCTATGCATCTCACACCATTTTCTCTAGAGATAGAGATTCTAGTGGAGGTATTTTATCAATCCATATCAACTAGACAATCTACAATAATAGAAAACATATATCCCTTGTACCTTTTTATGAATTTATTTTTTTCCTTCATGGGGGAAGGTATATTACATGTGAGTCCATCATGGTAGGGATGAGACCCATAAATATCATCCTATGAAAGAATTTGGTTCCAATTTACTACATTTCAAGGTGGTGTGTGTCTTGGAATATGAGGTGATGTCCGTTATAGAGGTGATTAGGACCCCCTATGATAATGATTGGGGTTAAACCTCAGGATTTTTGTATTTAAATACTCACTAGATGGTCAATTTTTTTATTTTCACTAAGGTGTTCCAGAGGATTCCATTCTGGTGATTTTGAAGGAACACATGAAATATTTCTGAATGGCGGCCCATGGTTGTACCTTGTTGGGAAATGATATATATATAGTAGTAATTATTCTTGTGAAAGATATTGAATTTAATAAATCTTTATGTTGTATCAGTCTATACAATCTGAGTGGTGTAGAAGTGGGGTAGTTATTAACACCATAGTTTAGGGTTTCATTCTAATTTAGTAGATGAATTTGACGTTGTTTCATTAAGTTCTCATCAGTATCTTTTGTGAAGAAGAGATAATAACACAACCAATTTTTTTAGTAGTGGATGTAATCTTGTTTTTAATTAGAAATGTAGAGCTGAATTTTTTATTATGTCTAGCAAGAAAGGTTATATTTTCCTTATGCCTAATTTTGGGTAAAACGGTGCAAATAAATTTTTCACTGGATATAATGAAAAGTTAAATTAACCCCTAGAGAACATGTTACCTAGAATCTATCAAGGAGTCCATGTGGAATATTAGTGTTGATATTTGTAACATCCTGACACCTTATTTCAGGTACTAATATTCCTTTATTTTGATAACATTTTATTTGGATCTTATCTTGGATTTTTTTGGGTGACCTCTAGAGTTTTTGAAGGTATTTGGGCTTAGGCATAGTTAGAACACAGTTAGAGCAGACCATATAGGTAAAATCAGGAAACCATGAACATTGTGTTTGAGTTGTAGTGGAGGGTGAAGGGTTTGGTTCATGGTTAGTATTAACCATGTGGCCTACCCATCAAAATTGTGTGGATTGAAACAATGTGATTATGCATGGTTGGTTCATGATTTATCAAAAAAAATCCAAACCATGTATCAATTCCAACAACCCATAAGGGGGTGCATGGTTGGCACACTATTTGTAAATCCAAGATTCCAAACCATGTGATGTGACTTAAGTTTTACAAATTTTAATTTTAAGACTTTATACTTAATTTTTTGGCCTTATTCATCTTCTATTATAAAGGTATCTCAACCAAGGAGACTCCTTTTATATATTTTGGAGATTACTTACCTCTTGGTGATTGATTTCAATGGATATTTGATTGTTGGGTCTATTTTTTCAAAGTTATAATCCTATTTATCATAATTATTCAATGATATTCTAGATCCAGCCTTATTGTCTTTAATGAAATCATATATTATGGTTGTTGACACTAGATATACGGTTTATGACTTAATATAATTGGATTTTTTATAGATCCATCTTTTAATTGATATTTGTTTCATGGATCATCATTAGTTATTGTGCGTTATTTGAGAATCATTGAGGTGTGTGTTTTCTCTATCTCTAAAGTTTCTCTATATATGATTAAATGGAAGTTATTATTCGATCATCATGGTTCTAGGATTATCCCTTTATCATTATATCCATTGAATCTCCATTGTTGGATCCCTTATTGGGTGTTGATGAGATTGTGAAATGAGGTGGGTAATATCATAAGGCGATTCCTATCATTTAAAACCATTGTTTCTTACTTAATTTGAAATGAATTTATCATTGATTTCCCAAGTTTGATTTGATTATTTTATAAATGATTTTGAAAAGGAATGGTGTGTGTGATAAAATCCCTTTGAAAATTTATTTTGAAATAAAGTTTTTTTTCTAGAAAATGATCCTAAATTGAGATGAGTTATTTGAAGCATGATTTTGATGTTGAATTCTGAGAAGAAAATGCATAAAATGTATTATGATTTTGAAATGAAATTAATTGATTTTAAAGGCATGATTTTTTATGAAAACCATTTAATGTTAGTTTTTGAAAAAAAACATGTTTTGAAACTTGAACCTAGGGCTGAATGAAATGATTGATTGAAATCATTTGAGATTGATTAAAATAAATTATAAACCCAAGCATGATTGATTACCACTACTACAAATATGGCCTTTATCAATGCTAGAAAAGGGAATTAACAGCGGTAAAAAAGTGTTGTTAATCGAGGTGAAGATAATGGGGGGGTCCCCTTTATCAGTGCTCTAAAAAGCGCTGATAAAGGCCCCTTTTATCAGTGCTTTTTTTAGCACTGATAAAAGCTTAAAAATCATTAAAAAAAATAATAAAATATTTTTGCAATTCGGGGAGGCTTCAACAGCGCCCCACCCCCCCCCCCCCCACCCCCCTTTAACATCACACGACCACCACATCGCATGCCCCCCAGCCACCACCCCTACCTGCACACTTTAACAGTGCCCCCACCCCCCTTTAACAGTGCTAGCTGTTATTCAACCTACATGTACGACCTGCCTCCCCCTGGATTTGAACTCGGGACCTATTGTCTGCACACCCTAAACCTTTACCACTCTACCATATTGTTTTTCTCTTCATTTATTAATATATCTATTTATTTATATATATATTTAGTTATATTTATTCATATATTAATATATATATATATATTAACATATATATATTTATCTTAATATATATATATAGTTAAATTAATATATATATATATATTTATATTTAGTTATATTAACATATATATATATATTTAGTTATATTAATATATATATATACATATAAATATATATATATATTTATTTATAATAATATATATATATATTTAGTTATATTAATATATATGTATATCCATATATTAATATATATATATATATAGTTATATTTATATATTTATATATTTATTCGTATATTATTTTATATTTATAAGATCAGTTTTGAATGCATTTATAAAATATGTTTTTATGTGTGTTTATAAATAAATAAATACATATATATAGCACACACACACACACACATATATATATATATATTATATGTATATTTGTATGTATAATTATACATATTTATATATATTTAAAAATATTATATATTAATATGTATATACATATGTTTAGAATATATAGATAATATATATAAATTTTTTAATACAGATTCACACAAATATATATATATATATATACACACGTACACATTATATGGGTAAAAAATGGAGAAACCCTCAAAACCCATAAATACAGTCAGAAAGTCAAATAAACCCTAAACTCAGGGTAATGATGAAAACTTATGATCTGAGAGTCAGTTCCAGCTCCATGACCTGTCAAATCAAGAATCATAAAATGATATTGGATTTGATATGTGTTGGAGGCCGAATGGACAAGTAGATCATAAGTTACAGTTGTTTGAAAAAACAGCAGACAAGACTAAAGTGCCAAAATGGGGGCTTAAAAAACCTAACAAACCGAAGAGTCACTGAAACGAGAATAACTTCTTCTCTGGGTATCCATTTCAGCTCCATGAATAGTCAAACTAAATCTCATGTAATTAAATATGATATAACATATTTAAAAGTCCAAAAAGAAACAAGCATCAAGAGTTATGATGGTTTTAAGAAAAATTTGACAGGGGTCTAGGCACGGAAACTGAGTTTTAGAGGCCTTCTAGTGTTTTTTGGGATTTTTGGGTCCCATACTTAATTGTAACAGTGTTTTAATTATCCTTTTGTGTAGTTTTTTTCTACCTTCGATTTGATATGTGGTAGAGCCCAAACAGACACCCGGATCGAAAGTTATGGTCGTTTGAAGTTGGAGTTTTTTTGGAGTGGTATAACTGATATATGTTCTATTTTTTTGATCTTGTAACTATTTCAATTGGATTAGGTCCTCACTCATCTCACAATCTTTGATTTTACTGGTTGTGTCACTCAAACGGACACCTGTAGCAGAAGTTATGCCCATTTTAGTAAGTTGCAGGTTTCTTAGGTTTTTAGGCACTAGGAGGGTTGCTAAATTTCAAATGATAATAAATTCTACTCATGGTGTCTATTTTATCTATACCACATATAAAATCCAAAATTATAAAATTATACACACTCTAGTGACCACTGGAACCCCTTCTCATGTTCTTTAAGGCCCAAAAAGGCCAAAAATCCCTCTAGACGGTCATAAGTTTGGCTCCAGGTGTCCGTTTTTCCATAACTTATGCTCTAGGTGTCCATTTTACTTCAACCACATATCAAATGGAATCTTACAACTAGACCTACACTACGGTCACCACTGAAACACCTTCTCATATTCTTCAAGTCATGAAAAGGTCCTTAATCCCTCCAAATGGCCATAATTTCTTCTCCAGGTGTCCGTTTTGCGTCTATCACGTATCAAATCAATATAAAACATATTTAAAACATATTTATTATATTTATATCAATATAAATATACTTATATATCAATATATTATATTTTTGATTTTTTTTTGAAATATGCACTTTATCAGCACTAGTAAAAAAACCAATGATAAAGCCCCCCTATTAGTGCTACTAAAAAACGCTGATAAAGGGGGCCCCATTAAAACTGCTAAAAAAGCACTGATAAAGAGGAGGCCTTTATCAGCACTAAAAAAGCGCTCATAAAGGGTAACTTTTAACAATGCTTTTTTAGCACTGTTAAAAGTGCCCTTTATCAGCGTTTTTTTAGCGATGATAAATCCCCCCCTTTATTAGTTCTTATTTTAGTGCTGATAAAGGGTGGCATTGTGGAAACCCTGTTTTGTGGTAGTGTACCTTGAACCTCATGGGAAACTGGGTAGTTATATAGAAATATATGCACACTAGGTATACTGATATCTAACAATGACTTGATGATAGAAACACTAATTAAACTATATTGAGGGTAGGGAGTATATTCTTTGGGATTCTCTCCCTTTTCCCCAAGTCCTGATATCTAGGGAGTGTTTTCACACTAAGAGCCATATTTTACTAAGATTATGCAGAACTTTATGATCGGAACTAACAAAGGGTATTATTACCATGGTGCTATGATTGAAAATGATCATAAATTCCAGTGTCTGATTGAAATTATTTTTCATCATTATTTTGATAGAAATAGTGATTCATGTCTATTTTGAAAAAGATGCTTATATATTTTTATTTTGATGGAAATACAATTTTGTAACTGTTTTGTTCTAGCCATTGATTTTTTTTAAAAGGAATGTTTTGATATGAAGTGTGAAAATATTTCCATACCATGTTTTTTTAAATTGAACATATTTATTTTACATCATATGGATTACTTATAGAATACTTGGTGAGATCCTACTAGAATTTTTTGCTCAAAATCTATTTGTTCCTTCAGGTTTTTGTAGATTTTCTTATGTCAGGTCCTGTGAAATGGAAGGCACCACTTGGAGGTAGTCAATGTTCTTGATTTACAGGACCTTGGTAGTTGGTGGTGACCAGTGGAACATGTGATATACTTATTTTGTGGAGATTTTGAGATGTTGTCTTTGGTGTTTGGATGTGATGAATTTGGTTGAACAATATTTTGTGAGACTTTTATATATCTACGTGTGTTACTTTTCTCTTGATTATTGTTTGGTATACTGTCTCTTTACTTGTTTTATATCCATTTCTCCGTATTTATGAGTTATTATTGTTATGAAATCATTTATTCTTGTTTGTTTTGATACATAGGTGCTATTCTTCAGCACATGGGGATCAATAATTCCCTTCAATCCATGTCAAAATTGATTTGGGTACTATTTAGGAGTTTTATATGGGAAAGTTCATGAAAAATTGGTATCAAAGGAGTTTGTTTCCTTTCTTAATTTCTGTATATAATTTGGGATGTATTGGTAGATAGGAGACAAGATTTTTGAGACTTAAGGGGTATGTTATGAGTGATTTTTTGACCATATCTCATTATAAAAAGCCTTAAGTTATCATGGGGTATTGAAAAAATGTGTCTGAGAAGTTTTTTTATTTGATTATAGTCTTTTTCCAAAGCTTTTATCTAAGAATTATGTTTACCTATTGAATTATTATTGATTTATTTGATGATCTTTTGTATCTTGACTGATGTTTCCCTTATTATCAATTTATTTTTTGTAGTGCCATTCCCCTAAGAATATGTCTTAATATACCATAGGTGGGTGATGATAATGAAACAAAATAAGAAAACCCTCCAATTGATCAGAACATTGTAGTGGTTGTTGTGTGTGAAGTCCAAGTTCTGAGTCAAGTAGTTTCACCTATTCACTTTCCGGCTGTATAGGTTTTACCCTAGAGGGATGATAAAAAATATCAGGAAAAAAGTTTTTTCATTTGAAATAATGATATTTACAGTGCACTAAAGACCCCCAAGAGGTAGAGGACTAGTTGAAAAATTTTGATCAACTCTTTGAGTTTTTTATATGATAAATTCATTTAAGGTGAATTGTATTGTTTACAAAATTGAAGGGACTAATAAGTAATAGTTGTATTCGATAGTTTTAACATAAAATAGTGCATTCTTAGTGTGTAAATACTTTAATTCTCTCTTTATAGAGAAATTATATCTATAATCGATGGTTTTTCCTATGTCAATGGAGTTACTTAATCTTTAATAAGGTGAATATACATTCACTCAGTATACCAACTATTTTTATAATCTTGTTCATTTCTCACCTGAGGTGGAATCTAATGAGAAACTAAAATCCAAAAGTTTTGAGATAGGTATTTGAGTATATATATGATATCAAGTTTTCATGTTGAATCCTACCTTATATACTAATGTTCTGGATAGATCTTTAATAGTGTAACATGACTTGGATGGTAATTCAGGGTTAATGAGAGTTCCTCCTACTCCTAGTGGTAGCTTGAGTGGTCCCTTTAAAGGGAAGTGTAATCGAGATAAGACACTTGTTGGAAACTATAGTGGGGGTTCTTGGTAGAATAATTCTTCTAAATCACCTGTAGTTTATGGTAAAATACCACTAACTTGTTTCGAATGTGTAAATTTTTTTCACTCAAATCATGCTTGTATGGAGGCACGAAAGATCTGTTTCTCTTATGGATGATCATGCCACCTGTATAGGTTTTATCAAGTTTTTACTACTCCACATAGTGGTACATGATCGAAATTACTGGGAGGATATATGGAGTGGTTATATTCTTCAAGAAAAAAGGAGTTCTATCCACTTGAATTAGGATAAAAGATTATTTATATAGTGTATGTTTCTCTAGTGGAAGCTGATGTGGGTCATGTGATAGTGATATGTACTGTTACCATTGCTTCATCTTTAGTGACTGTTTTATTTGATACTGGTGCCTCTCATTCCTTTATATCTACCCATATTGTGGAACCATTAAATCTTACTATAGAAGTTTTGCCTTATATAATAGATATTTCTACACCTCTTAGGATGAAGAGAGACCAAGGTATTTTATGCCTTTCTTATACTCTCGCTTTTTCAAAAATTGTGATTTTTTAAGAATTTTTTGTTCTGGATATAAACCTCTAGATTTCATTTTTAGTATGCATTGGATGATCTCACATAAATATTGTATCAACTAATATTTTTGATGGGTCTCCTCTACATCCCCTTATGGGAAGTGTTTTGTATTTTAGGGAGAATGGTACTTGGGGAAAAGTCAAGCCAGAACTCCCCTTTCAAAGTTGGGTAAGATGATATCCATATTTTCTTTTGAACTATAGTATGAATCTTTGTGTGGTGATCTTTATCCAGTAGTAGATGAGTTTCTCATTGTGTTCCCATAAGACTTTTCTAGTTTTCCACTGGTAATAGAGGTTGATTTTTTTATCAACTTGGTACCAAGTACCCAACCTATTACTGTTTCCTATTACCATATGGAACCAGCTAAACTGAAGGAGTTAATGAGCCAAATTGATGAATTGTTTTCCTTGGAATTCATTTAAACTAGAGTGTCTACTTGGGAAGCACCATTTTTCTTTTCCAAGAAAGCTGATAAAACCCTTAACCTTTACATTGATTACCAAAAACTCAATTGGGGCACGAACAATAGCAATTATCCATTACCCCATATTTATGACTTGTTTGACTAGAAGAAAGGGATAAATTAGTTCTCAAAGATTGATCTTTGGTCTGTTTATCACCATATTAGGATCAAGAAGTATAATATCCCTAAGACCATTTTCAGGAGCAAGTATAGATATAATGATTACTTAGTTATTTCTTTTGGTCTAACCAATTCTTCTGTTATGTTTATGGATTTGATGAATAGTATTATTCATAAGTACCTTGATTCTTTTGTAATAGTATTTGTGGGTGAAATATTAGTTTACTCTAAAATCAAGGAGGATTATATGAATCATTTGAGATAAGTTCATATATCTTGAGAAATAATAGACTTTATGCCAATCTTTATAAATAAAACTTCTCGATTAATGAGGTAAAGTTCTTAGGATACATGATTTCCAAACATGGAATTTTAGTTTATGCGTGGAAGGTGAAAGATTTTATGATATGGGAGGAACAATGGAAAGTATTCTATATTCAAAGTTTTTTTATTAGAAGGTTATTATAGATGTTTGGTAAGTATTTCACAAAGTTGGATTCTCCAATGATCACTCTCAATCATAAGGGAGTAAATTTTATATGGGATTTGAAGTGTTAGGATTCATTGGATGATTTGAAGCATCATTTAACATCAGTGTCAGTGATGAATATTCTATAGATTGGGAACTTATATATGGTCTTATTTAATGAATTAAGATTGGGTTTAGGATGCATTATTATATAGGGTTATCACATGGTAGCTTCTAGTTCTCATTATCTTTAGCCTCATGAGAATAACTATCCCAGCCATTATCTCAAACTTGCAATTGTGAAGAATTTTCTCAAGAGTTGGTGGAATTATATTTTTGGAGAAAGGTTTTATATCTACTCTAATAAAAAAATCTTGGGTTATATCTTCTCAAAAATGGATTTTAACCTTCAGTAAAGGCAATGGTTAGAGTACTTGAAATATTTTTACATGGAAATTACATACACCTTGGGTAAGGGTAATGTTGATGATGATGATTTTAGTATTAAAATTCCACCCCATTCCCAAAAATAATCCTATGGGGAGTGGAATTTGATGTCTCTCTTTTCTCATATAAATTTGGGAGTTCAATATGATGAGATCAAGGTATTAATATCAAGTGTACAATTGAAATCCTCTCAAATTGTGATGATTTTGTAGGAAAAACAACTTGATGATGTGTTTTGAGGAATTATGTAATCTTTATATGGTGGTTATACCATCGATGAATGTTATTTATCTTATGAGGGTGTCCTTTTATTCAAGGAATAGTATTTTATTCCGTTACCTATAAGGTAGGATATGATATAAAATTTTCATCATTACTAGTGGATGGTACACCCACGCATGATGAATAATTTTTATGATATGAGGCATCATTTATGGTGTCTAGTTATGAAGTGAGACATTTCTGATTTTTCTTCTCATTACTCTACTTTCCAACAGATTAAGGCTAAGAATCATAATCCTTCAAGTCTGCTTCAACACCTTCCTATACCACCTTGGAAGTTAGATGAGATATATATGTAGTTGTTTATTGGTTTCCATTTACCTCTCAAGGAAAGAATATAATTTGGGTGGTGATTGAATGACTGACCAAATCATCTCACTTATTCCCATTTGAGATACCTACAAAGTTGGGGACTTGGGAATTATATATGTGTAGGAGATCATCAGATTGCATGGAGTTCTATTTTCCACTTTTTTTTATATGGATATATGATTCACTTATTGTTTTTGGAGAGGCCTCTTGGATGTGATGGGTCCCAAGTAAATTTGAGAATGATGTACCATCAATAAAAAGATGGTCATATGGAATGGATTCTACACATTATGGTGGATATTATTTGGGTCTATGTATTTTAAATTAGAGGACCTTGGGATTTCCACATGGTATTGGATAAGATTTACTATAATAATAGTTATTAGTTTTCTATTGGTATGGAAACCTTTGAGGCCTTATTTAGTTGGCTACGTAAATATCCTCTATGTTGGTAAAATATTGGTGAAGCTTCCATGGTTAAATATATTTTGGTCCAAGACATAAGGAAAAACATTCATTTGATTTGTAAAATAATGTTAATGGCACTGAGATAGTTTAAATATTATGTTTGTCATTGTCAAATCCCTTTAGAGTTCTTAGTCTTAGGCTAGGTTTTTTTCAGAGTCTCACCTCTCTTAGGTCATTGAAATCTTGTAAGATAGGTGATGTTGGCACCTAGACATGTGGAACCATTTGAGGATGTTGAGTAGTTTTGAAAGGTGGAATACCTTTTGGATTTTAAACAAAAAATGACATCGATCCATGATGTGTTTCATGTGTCCCAACTTAAGAAAAAAATTTCTAACTTTTCTCATGTCTTGAGTTTGTAGGACCTTGATGTGGAACCATATATGACCGTAAATGAGAAACAAATTCATATTATTGATTCCCAGATAAATGTTATTTATAGAAAGTCCATACCCTTGGTTCAGGTGATATGAAATGTTGGTTCTAATTCTCATGAAATATGGGAGTTTGAGGCTTTGATGAGAGAGTGGTGGCCTCAACTATTTACTATGGATTCTTCTTAATAAGCTCTCTAGTGATAGAAATAATTTTTGGAGGGGATAATTGTAACATCATGTCACCCACTTACAGGTTTTTACATTAATTTGTTTCGATCAACATTTATTTGGATATTATCTTGGGATGTTGTGGGAAACCTATAGTGTTTTTGGAAGTTTTATAGGCCTATGAATGTTTGGAGCACGATTAGAGAAAACCATGCAGGCCATCTTAAGAAACTATGCATCTTGTGTTTGAGTTATAATGGAGGGTGCACGGTTAGATTCATAGTTAGTACAAACCATGTGGACTACCCCTCAAAACCATGTGGTATGATATAATGAGGTTATTCATGGTTGGTTCATGGTTTTTCAAACCATGTAGCCAAAACTATGTGGAACTTCTAGTATCCCAAAAGAGGATGAATGGTGGACACAGAATTTGGAAAAATGTCTATCCAAACCAAGCGACATGAATTAATTATTCTGAATTTTAATTTTAAGACCCGATACTTACCTGTTTGGCCTCATTCTTCTTCCTTTGGAAAGGGATATTGACCAAGGAGACTCCTCTTGGGGATTTTGGGGATTACATGCTTCCTAGTGATTGATTTTGATGACTGAAAATTATATTTTTAATTATTTTAACAAATAAACATAATAATCATGGAAGAAAAAAATGATGGAGATCAAGAGAATCACCCCTGATGATGATCCTTAAAATTTTCTGGAACAGAGCCTATATCATAATAGAAAATAAGATCTTATTCCAAAACTTTTTTCCTAGCCAGTGCCTCAGCAAAAAAGTCCCC
This sequence comes from Viscum album, assembly GCA_963277665.1. NCBI lineage: Eukaryota > Viridiplantae > Streptophyta > Magnoliopsida > Santalales > Viscaceae > Viscum > Viscum album. The sequence goes on from OY728141.1 coordinate 105,992,703, forward strand.
TTCTCTCCATGTGTGACTGACCACCAAACCATAATCTAAAAACATCTTGTGGTTCCTGATGAGGTAAGTCAAGTACCATGGGGGGTTACACTTCCCCTACAGAACATCCACTAGCACCTTAGAGTCTATTTCTACCTCCTTGATATTAAATTTGTATAAATTTTATATCATAATCCCACTGATCAAGGTCCTCACTTCATCCTATATAGAGTTACCTACACAGCAGAAGGCACTAAAACCTAGAAAAATAGAACCACTACTATCACAAACAAGCCAATTTCCCCTCATAGTACCTAACACACATGATCCATCAACATTTAATTTTATACCACTCAAGGGAGGTTGTAATGAAAAAAAAATCCATGTATTTTTTTTAAATTATATGGGATTATTTTGAGATGAGACGCTTTGACAGAAACTGATTTTGAGGCTCAGTGAGCATAGAATATAATTTTGAACATTTTTATTTCATTTAAATAAACATGCTAGCGGGTTTTTCTAACTTTTAAATCAGTTATTTGATAAAAAATATAAGGGTACCATTCAAATTATATTTTCAAGATTCACCTAGAAAGAACCTAACTTCAACCAGCAAGGGTTGACCCAAAAGTTAGTTTTCAGAATTTTCAGAAGAGAAATAAAATAAATAAATAAAAAGTTATTTTATTTTATTTTCCTCACTGTTGAGCGGTGGAACGCCAACACTGTGGTGTGGCCACGTGGTGGCGATGAACCCCTTTAATGAGACTCTTTAACTAAAGCAAAATAGATACATTATTTCATTAATGAAATAGAGTAACGACACGACGATGTAGTGTAATAGAAACACTGCAATGTGTTTCTATTTTAATGAAATAATAGGTTGGATAATGATAATGTGGAATTTCTCTGACAGACGGAGAAGGTTTTTCTCTCCAAAGAACACTAGAGAACTGATAGCGACATCGGCACACCTCGAAGAATGGGACCGGTGCGCGACGAACACCAACAGATTTGAATAACGGAACATGGATTCCCAAAGACGGATCTCCCCAATGATGAACTAGATCACAGGCAGGCGTTGTTTTGATTTGAATTCAGTTTCCTGGTTCTTCATTCTAAAACAAAGAATGCAGATCAACCCACGAATAGGTTGATCCACGGATCACTCATTCTTACGGGAGGGTTCCTTTTTCTTGGGAATCTTATATCAATATTAATTATTTTTCTAATAGAACTTCAATCCTAAACCTCCCCATGATTAAAATCTAATGCGGAGGGGGAAGTTCAACCAGAAAAAGGCTCGAGCCTCTTCACCTTGTGCATTATTCATGGAAAAAACCTTTGAAATGGAGGCAAGAAGGATTTGAGGCCATAGTAGGGAAGGTGGCACACCATGGAGGCCGGAGGCGTAGCCGGCACAAAGAACCGACCACCAGAGTGGACCCGGTGGTCCTATGAAGGCACCACCAGCGGTGGCCCAAGGCGGCGGTCACGGGCAGGTGGCAGCGCCCCATGAAGGCATGCCAGAGGTCATAGCTACGGCCGACTCGGGCTGCAGTGAAGTAGAAGGAGCCGCCAGCAATGACTGGTAGCTAGTGGACAGGGGACGTAGCCCCTAGGCCACATCGGTGGGCAGCCCATGCCACGGGGGCCGCGATTCTCCATTGGTACGCAATCCGGTGACTGTGTGCAGGGAACGAAATGTGGTCGGCTTAGCCGGATGCGGTGCATCGAACCAGACTCCATTAGGCGTCCGGGCTGAGGGAGGCCAGCCCTTCTGTTGTGGGCTAGACCAGGGCGAGAAAGCTAGTCTGCTATGTGGACCAGGGTGTGTCAGTGATAGAAAACTGGGTCGTTGAGCATATTGGTCTAGGAAAAAATCGGCCTGCCAGTTGCGGGCTAGTCCAGATGAGAATGGGTCACCGGGCGACCCAGTGTGCTGGACCCCCGGCCGAACCGGTCCGAGTCCAGCAAGGCCCAATGGGCCTGGCCTACTAGCCATGGCAGATTGGGCCGGCCTAGAGTAGAACCAGGTTGGGTCGGGTCAGCTGAACCAAATTAGGGCATATGGAGCCTCTGGACCGAGTTGGTTAGGTAAGTCTGACTGGGTGAGACCGGGCCTAGACACAACCGGCCCCTGTTTAATAAAACGCCAATATCTCTCCAATCGAGAATCCGATTGACGATCTGTTTGTGATGTTGGAACCCTCGCGTCAAGGAGGAAATTTTGGTATACTCTAAGTTGGATTCCATGGATGTTCGGATAAGACGAATTGATTGAGGATCAGTTTCTCTTGGAATCAAGGGCACTACGTGTGGAGATCCTACGACTAACTGACTCCCAAAGACTTTTGAAAAGCTACCCTATGTGGATCACCTACGATGGACCAGTATAAAGAGGCTACGTGTGACTTGGCAGTCCCACGATGATTAGCAGCTCTGTGTAACCCGACAGACCCATGGTACTCTTTAGGAAGTAATACCTTTGTAAAATGGCCAAAGTGGGAAGCGGCTCGGTATGACCTGGTAGGCCCATGGTGGGGAGCAGCTCTGTGTGACCTAGCATACCCATGGTGATGATCAGGGATGAGTACCACAGTAGTCCAAGGCTAGTGGTAAGTGTCTCTCTGTGACCCGACTGGTCCACGGTGGGGATCGACGTTATGTGACCCAGCATACCCATGGTACTCATCAAGGAGTACCCTAGTAGCTCAAGGTGTTCAATGATAAGATTGATGGTCTTGATTTTCTACTCTATATTATACCTGGTGTGATTTGTCTTTCTTCGTGATCATGATTCATGTTTTTCTTATAGATTGATGTGTGGTCTTTCCTTGTTGTTTTGGGGTCCCTACTGAGTATTTTGTTACTCACCCCTACATGGGATTTTCCCGCACGTGTTGTGTCTGGTGAAAACTACTGAAGACTTGTCAGAGGACTTAGGGACCTAGGACCAGAAGGTACCCAGTGAGATAAGGTAGGCAGGACGTACTTCTACAGCTTTTAGCAACTACTATGTACTTACCCATTAGGTGGGGTTTTCAGCGGATGACTTTCCATTTATCTTGTACTTTCTCTTTTTATAATTATCTTCTATTGGTTTTATATTTTAACCCATTTCTTTTAGTTCCACATTTACAATCAGTGGTTGTTTAGTAGCATGAGAGTTCTCTTTTCCAGTATTCTTGGGAAGTGGTTGTATGTGTGTGTACAGGTACTCAGGAAAATGCCTCCCACTTATAGGTTGATGCCTTCGGTGCTACTCGCCAACCACTGGCATTTGGGAGGGGGTCTTGGGGGAGTCACGACACATACCCCAGGGTTCGGGTCATGAAAAAGTGATATCAGAGGTGGTTGGTTCTACCTCAAAGACCTAGAGTCTGTTGTTTTGTTTTTGAGGAAACTCTGTTAAATGTTTTGAGTTCAACTTTTAGATTTGGGGAGTCCAATGTTGGTGCAGCGGATGATGTATCCATACACCAGGACCTTGAATTATGCTTTTTGAATCTATACATAAAAACACTAGTTGCATTGATCATATATGAATTGAGTGTTTCCTCATGTTATTCTTGATTTAGATTCATCTCACCATGTATAATATATTGATCGCAGTATATATTGATCTATTTCAGGATACCTCCACATAGACAGCCAACTTGGATTCGGATGTGTGACTGTGAGGATAACTCACCTAGTGATGAGGCATTGGTTTAGGGACCCATACTAGAGATGGCCCTGTCGGGTGGTGCATCAGCGTTACCACCACCCTTTGATTAGTAGTTACTGTCAGCATTACAGGTAGAGGATGCGTGCAGGCTCAACACCTTGCATGAGTTCCAAAGACAGAGACCTCCCACGTTTAGGGGAGAGACAGATCCTTAGATTTCCAAGGACTGGATAGAGTTAGTGAAGCGATTCTTCTGCTTAGTGAGGACTCCACTCGACCAAATGAGGATCTTATCTTGCGAGCCTTCTTCAGGGCTTGGTGGGGAGATGGTGGAGTTTGACCCTTCAAACTCATGATGAGACGACCCTCTCCTAGGATTACTTTGAGCGGCTTTTCAAGGAGGAGTTCTTCCCTGTGACCATGCACTCAGTTCTCATACAGGATTTGCTTCACCTATACTAGGGTATCATGTCAGTGGTTGAGTATTATGCAAGTTTTATAGACCTCTCCCGCTACTCTATAAATATAGTACGAGACCCTTTCTTCAGGGCTCGGACCTTTGAGCAGGGACTTCGATGGGATATTAGGGCATCAATGATTTCCATTAGATTCCCCACTTAGGCTGGAGTGTTTGAGTGATCCCTTGTTGTGGAAAGCTTCCTGGTAGAGTAGGCACTGAAATCTGGAGCCACTAGTAGACACCCAGTGGAAAAATCTTCAGTAGTGAGCAGCAAGTAGCAGACACGGGGACCCAAGAAGGTCAGATCTTTCAGGGGACAACCCCAGGACTCAGTTTCAATAATGCGGGGATCCCAAAGTAGATGGATTTAGTAGGGATCTAGGCTATTCTTCACATGTGGTGGGTAGGGACACATGGCTCATGACTTTACAACCTACTGCACAAACAATCAGCAGATGGTCAAGGGACCTCTGAGACAGAGACAGAGGTTTGAGCGAGGAGGTTCATAGGGTGGTGGACATGTTAGAGGAGTAGACCTAATAGCATGCGGTGGGAGATGGTTTGAGTTACTACATCCAATACCCCCAGGTGGTCCACCACGACCTCAAGGAGCAGGTGGACAGGGGTGCTCTTAGGTTCAGGCAGTGGAGGCCTATGACCATAGCATTCTAGAGATGATTAGAGGTATGATATGTGTCTTCTCCAAATTAGATATAGTTATCATATACATAGGTTCCAGTCACTCTTTCCTTTCCATGGAACTCATTCAAGGCTCAGATATTCTGGTGGAGTCGTTGGCTCGATCCTTATGATTAGAGACTCCTATAGAAGGGTATTCGACGATTACACACCGGTGAGATTAGTGTGAGCTTAATCTTGGAGGGGAGATCTTTGGTTGGGATATTTTAGTAGTGGCATTGAGGCCTTACGATGTCATCTTTCATATGGAATGGTTATCCACAGTTCATGATCAGATCGATTGTATTAGGTGTGGAGTGTGGTGTGTCTATGAAGATGGGACCAGGTTTTCCTTCACCAGTGAGAAGGGAACTCTTTCAGCGCATGATAGACTTTCTTAGAGGAGGGTGAAGCCGATCCCTCACCAGTTTTCTAGCCTCACTCTTGGTGCAGTGGATGGGAGGAGTCCAAGATTTCTTATAGTGGTGGACGGGTATGAATAAGTCTTTCCTGAGCACATTACGGGACTACCTCTTCGAAAGGAGGTAGACTTCTACATAGACCTGTACCCCCATGATGACACCAATATCCATACCGGCATATCAGATGGCTCCTACAAAGCTTTGTGAGTTGAGGGTATAGTTGGAGGCCTTGCAGAAGAAGAGCTTTTTGAGGTCTATAATTTCACCATGGGCAGCCCCAGTGTTGTTTTCCAAGAAGGAAGACGAAAGCTTGAGTTTATGTGTGGACTACCGGTGCCTAAAATAGGTGACCGTGAAGAACAAATATTCATTGTCAAGAATTGATGAACTCTTCAACCAGCTGAAGGGAGTGAGGTGGTTCTCAAAGATAGACCTTAGATAAGGATATCACCAGCTTCGGGTACAATATGAGGATGTACCGAACACAGCCTTTAGATGTCGATGTGGCCACTATGAGCTCTTGGTGATTCCCTTAGGCATGACCAATTACCTAGTAGTGTTCATGGGACTCACGAACAGGATATTCTAGCCTTACCTAAATCATTTTGTGGTGGTCTTCATTTATGAAATATTAGTGTACTCAGAGTCAGAAGAAGAGCACGCTACACACCTATGGATGGTCCTGGATACACTCTGAGAGCACAACTTTATGGGAAGCTCTCAAAGTTCCAGTTCTGGATTTGGGGGATCCAATTTCTGGGGCACATCATCTCGGAGGATAGGTTTTCAGTGGATTCAGTGAAGATAGTGGCAGTGCTTACTTGGGATCCATCTAGGAGTGTGATAGTGGTGTGGAGTTTCTTTGGGTTTGATGGATACTAACGGAGGTTCATGCCTGACTTTTCTAGAGTAGAATCACCCTTATCAGCTTTGACACTGAAGTTATATCCCTTCGTGTGGATAGAGAAGTTCCAAAAAAGTTTCCAGAAGCTAAGGTGGAGACTGACGATTGCACCCATCTTGAGACTGCTAGAGGAGGGCATTGGGTATGTAGTTTTTTGTGATGCATCAGGGACTAGACCGGGTTGTGTACTGATGCAGGAGTGAGTAGCGATTTCCTATGGTTCATTTCATTTGAGTAAATGTGAGAAGAACTATGTGACCCATGACCTAGAGTTAGCATCAGTGGTTTTTTCTCTGAATATGTAGCAGAACCACTTTATGGATTAATGGTTTAACGTCCACTCTGACCACAAGATTCTCATGTATATCTTCTCTCAGAAGGACCTGAACTTGAGACAATAGTGATGGATATAGTTCCTATAGGACTATGACTTCGAGTTAGTCTATACTCCTAGGAAGGGGAACATGGTGGCAGACGTACTCAGTAGGAGGTCCGGTTTACAATTGTTGAGTGAGGTGATAAAGCAGCTAGCCACAGTGTAGATATCCTTCATGGATGATGATGGAGTAGCTTACCTTCAGTCGATGACTATCACTCCCCCAATATTATATTGAGTTTGAGAGGCACAGCTTGTGGATGTTGACTACGAGGCCTGGTGTGATCATTTATCCTTAGGATAGGCTCCTGATGGATTTTTGATTGGTGGGGAGCATGTCATCCTTTGTAGAGGGTGAATAGTAGTACCAATGGTGTTACGAGAGGAGATTTTGAGGGATTCACATACCTCCCCTTTGGAGGTACATCCTAGAGTGATAAAGATGTACCAGGATCTCTAATGTTAGTACTAGTGTCCAGGGATGAATAAAGTGGTGGCCAAGTTCGTTTCATAGTGCCTCACTTGTTAGCAAGTAAAAGTCGAGCATTAGGTTCTAGTAGGCTTGGCACAACCACTTGAGGTACCGAAGTGGATGTGATATGGTATCTCGATGGACTTCATGATGGGATTACCATGCATTTACAAGGGCCATGATTCTATCTGGTTGATCGTCAACCGACTCACCAAGTCATCTCACTTCCTACCCATCTAGTAGTAGGGATCGATAGAGGTCTTGGGATGCCTCTACGTTCAAGAGATAGTGAAGATTTGTGGGGTTCCCTAGATGATCATCTCAGACCATGATTATTACTTCACATCTCGTCCATGGAAGGGATTATAGGAGGCATTCAGGACTCAACTATTCTTGAGCACACATTTTCACCCACAGACGGATGGTCAGACAGAGTAGAACTTATAGACCTTGGAGGACATTCTTCATTCTTGCATCCTTGATTTTGGTCATAGTTGGGAGGACCACCTGCCACTGGTGGAGTTTTCATACAACAACAGCTATCACTCTACCATTGGCATGGTGCCATTCTAGGATTTTTACGTGTGGCCTTGCATATCACCTCTATGCTGGGCAGACCCAAGGGAGTTAGCACTCATGGGTCCAGAGTGGGTGCGGGAAACCACTGAGAAGGTACAGATCATCCAAGAGCAGATCAGGACTGCACAAATCAGGAAGAAATCTTATATTGATAGGAGACGAAGGCCCTTGGATTTCGATGAGGGAGACCATGTGTTTTTTTGGGTCTCATCCCAATGGGTATTACAGAGATTTGTTCGGTGCAACAAGTTATCTCTGAGGCTCATCATACCTTTCCAGATTCTAAGCAGAGTTGGTGAGGTGGCATACTTCCTAGCTCTCCCCTACAGATACACCGATTGCACGATGTTTTTCACTTGTCATAGTTTATGAGGTATTTTCATGATCCATCGCACATCATCGACTGGGGTGAGTTGGACATTGACGATGGAGAGATGTTTGCGGAGTTCCCGGTAGAGATAGAGGATCGACAGGAGCAGGTCCTTCATGGATAGTCGATTCCTCTGGTGCATGTTTGGTGGTAGCATGAGAATCTATAGAAGAGCACATAGGAGTAGGAGTCTTAGATTCATTCTCAGTACCCCCATTTGTTTGTTTAGATTTGTTTTGGATTATGGGAAAGTGAATCCCTAAAGGTGGGGGTAATTTAATGTCCCAAATATTTCATGTAATTTTTTTTAAATTATACAGGATTATTTCGAGACTAGAAGCTTTGAAGACACTATATTCTGAGGCCTATTGAGCCCAAAATAAAATATTTAACTTTTTTTAGTTCATTTAAATAAACGTGTGAGTGAGTTTTTCTAACTTTTAAACTGGTTCCTAGATCAAAAATATAAGGGCACCATTGAACTCATAACATCGGTATTTTTCTAGAAAGGACTTAAATTCAACCAATGAGGGTTGACCAAAAAAGTTAGTTTTCATAATTTTTTAAAGAGAAATAAAATAAATAAATAAAGTTATTTTCTTTTCTTTTCCTCATCATTGAGTGGTGTCACGCCAGCACTATAGTGTGACGACAAGGCAGCGACGAACCCCTTTAATGAGACTCTTTAACTAAATTGAAACATATACGATCTTTCATTAATGAAATAGTGTAACGACATAGTGATGTAGTGGAATAGAAATGTTGCAACACATTTCTCTTTTAATGAGATAACAGGTTGGAGAATCGGAATGTGGAATTTCTCTAATAAACGGTGAAGGTTTTTCTATCCAATGAAGAATACCGGCGAACCTCTAGCGACATCAGCACACCTTGAAGAATGGGATCAGTGGGTGATGAATTCCAATGACTTCAAAGAACGGAACATGGATTCACGCAAATGGATTTCCCTAGAAACAAACTCGATCATAGGTAGGGGTTGTTTTTATTTGAATTCCTTTTCCTCGTTCTTCATTCTAAAATTTCGAACGTGGATCAACCCACGAATAAGTTGATCCATGGATCACTCATTTTTTCAAGAGGGTGCCTTTTTCTTGGGATTCTTGTATCGGGATTAATTATTTGTCTGATAGAACTTCAATCCTAAACCTCCCCATGATTAAACTCTAATGTGGAGGGTGTGGGCCGACATGAACAGTGCCCGAGCCCCCCCTCATAATGTATTATTTGTAGATGAACATTTAAAATGGTGTAAAGAAGGTTTTGAGGCCTTAGTAGGGAAGGCAGTTCCCCATGGTGGCCGGAGGTGCCGATGAAATGAATAATGGACCACCGAAGCAGACCGGGTGGTCCATAGAAGGTGGCAGTAGTGGCCGCAGGTGGGTGGTGGCACACCACAATGGTGTGATGGAGGCGGAAGCCGCAGCCGATGGCTGGAGGACAAGGGACGTGGACCCTCAGCCACGTCGGTGTGTGACCTGCAACACACGGGCCACAATTCTCCACTGGCAAGCGGTCCAATGACTGTGTGCAGGGAACAAAATGCTTCTAGCTTTGCTGGATGCCATTAGGCATCTGGGATGAGGGAGGTCGGCCCTCCGGTTGTGGGCCAGAGTGGGATTCGCAAGCTAGAATATTGAGTGTCCCATGCTAGGAACAAACTAGGCTACCAGTTGTGGGTTGGGCTGGATGAGAACAGGTCCCTGGGTGACCCAGTGGGCTGGACCTCGGCCGAACTGGGCTGGGCTGGATGAGACCGGGTCACCGGGCGACCTGGTGGGCTGGACCCTTGGCTAAATCGGGCTGGGTACAGTAAGGCCCAATGGGTTTGGCCCGCTGTCCAGGCCGAACCGGGCCAGCCCAAACCCTAATCGGGTTGGGTTTGGTCAGCTGAACCAAACTGGGGCATGTAGGGCCCCCGGGCTGAGTTGGTCGGGTCAAACCGGGCCCAGACACAACTAGCCTATATTTACTAAAACACCAATATCTATCAAACTGGGCATCTGATTAATGATCCATTTGTAGCGTTGGAACCATATCAGTGAGGGAGATATTTTGGTATAATCTAAGGAGGCTTCCATGTAAGTTGGGATACTAAGAATGGCTTGAGGAGTGGTTTATCCCAGAATCAAGTGTACTACGTATAGAGATCCTATGGCAGACTAAGACCTAAAGACTGTTGACAGGAGACCCTCTGTGGATTAGCTATGATGTCCTAGTGGGAAGCGGCTCTGTGTAACCCGGTAGGACCACGATAGGGAGCAGTTTTGTGTGACTCAGATGACCCACGGTACTCATCAGGGAGGAGTATCGCAATACGATGTCTAAAGTGGGAAGTAGCTCTGTGGGACCCGGTAGGCCCATGGTGGGGAGTGGCTCTGTGTGACCTAGCATACCCACGGTAATCATCAGGGATGACTGCCACAGTAGTACAAGGATGGTGGGAGGTGGCTATGTATGATCTGGAATGCTCATGGTGGGGAGCAGCTCTGTGTGACCCAACATGCTCATGGTACTCATGAGGGAAGAGTACCCCAACAACCCAAGGTGTTCAATGATATGACTGATGGTATTTCTTTCCTACTCTAGATTATACCTGGTGTGAGTTTTCTTGATTTGTGATCATGCTTCGTGGTTTGCTTTTGGATTTCTTTGTGGTCTTACCTTGTTGGTTTGGGGTCCCTACTTAGTATTTTGTAACTCACTTCTGCACGGGCTTCGCCCACATGTGTTGTGTCTGGTGTAGATGGCCAATGACTTGGAGGAGGACTTGGTGTCCTAGGACCAGGTGGTGCCCAGTGCGATAAGGTAGGCAAGACGTTATTCTACAGCTTTCAGAAGCTACTCTATACTTACCCATCAGGTGTGGTTTTCAGCGGATAGCTTCCCATCAATATTATACTTTCTCTTGTTGCATTTGTATTTTTTTGGGTTTTTATTCTGACCCATTTAGTTTAGTTTTACTAATACACTTAGTGGTTTTTTAGTAGCATGCATGTTCTCTTTTCAAGTTTTATTGGGGTGTGGTTGTATTTGCATGTTTATAGGTACTCAGTAAAATTCCTCCACTTGCAGGTTGATGCCTTCGATACTACTCTCCAACCCCTAGCCTTCGGGAGGTGGGCTTGGGGGAGTCACTGCACAGGCCCCAGGAGACGGGTCGTGAAAAATTTCAGTTTATTGAGCATGGTTAAAGGTGTTGTAAAATAAATTAACAATCTATATAATTGTGGATGTTTATTTTTTTATTATTAAATATGGAAAATACTTACACAATTTCAAAGTTTTTCCTAAAATAGATTCAAATCAAGAAAGGTACATTGATAAGTCCATTTATGGCATTTAAAGTTATTATAACTATTTTTATTTTTTATTTCATATAGATTGTCACATATTATAATTAAATAATATTAATGGTGTGAGTAATATAATATTATTTAATTAATTAACATTTTTTAACCAACCATTTAAGGAGGTGATGGAATATTAATCACATCATTCATGGAGGTGGTAGTCTGCACACACAGATGATGATGTTTTGATTTTTCTTAATTATTTTAGAGGAAATTATAAAATAGATATTCCATTAGTATAATAACATTTCATCATATTAAAATTTATATTGTAATCATACCTTCATGGATAGATAGTACTTTATGTGTGTAGAATAAATAATGAACTTAGAAAGGTTGGGTTGTGAGCATTATCTTTCCCTTTGATGTTCTTACTTGGGTTACTTCTTAAGACTCTTTAGCATAGTCTTTTAGTGAGAAAAAACGTTTAAATCTAATGGGGAGGGTGTTTAATAGTAACTAGGGAATAGTTTTTGTTGATCCAAATCTTTTTAATTAGTGTAGAAATGGAGAAGAGGTGGTCTCCTTTAATAAGTGAAGAAAATTGTGCTTTTGCAAAAACTCATTATTTCTCAATTATATCACTCCATTATTCAAGGTAAAAGGCCTAAAAATGGATATTAATGGTTTGGGGATATATATAAATCCAATAATACCTCGAAAATTTAATATTATATATTTTTTCACATGTTCTATCCATTTTCACATGGATTAAACCATTTTTAGCAAAATTTACCCTTATCGTGGTAACTCCACTTTCACCCTTAGAAACTAGTTTTAATGGAAAAAAATTATATTGAAATTATTTAATAATTTGATCATTCTGATTTTAAATATGTAATTTATTTTGTAAAATAAAATTTTCATGATTTACAAAAAAATAGTTTTTTTAAAGGTGGTTCCTCAGTCAAAGACCAAGGGAAAAATTATTATATAGAGAAAAAAAGGTGTTACATGCGTCTGAAGGATGGAATCTTATTACAGTCCTTATCATAGAGAGGGAGTAAATCAACAGGCAGATAATTATTTCAGGTTATGTCCTGGTTAACTCCCTTATTTGTAAGACCATCTACAACCATGTTTGCTTCACAAAAGACATGAGTGACAATGTAGTTGATCTTCAGAAGAGAAGCAAGATAATTTATCCAATGGGTAGTAAGCGGCCAAGCGAGATATAGAACACCATTCCAAATACCTGGACAATGGTGGTCTAATCACTTTTAATCCAAATTTTTGTTCCAACCCTTTTTTATTATTAGCATATATAACATGTAAAACCCCATTTTTAGAAAAAAAAAATATTTAAAGAATAATATTAATTTTTAATATAAAATTATTAATTTTATTAATTATATTGAAATTAAAATGTTTATTATTATTAAATACAAATTTATTTGACTTTAAATGAATTTTAAAAATTAATTCAACTGTGTAAAAATTCTGTTAAAAGAAATATATGAAAAATAGTTTCATTAACACATTACCTAAATTTTATAAGATGTTAAGCATGGGTTTTATATATGAGTATAACATTTTAAAAAAAATTAACTTTATAGAATATATTTTTTATTTTAAAAATAGTTTTTAAAATATCTCATGGAATAATATTATAAAAGTGAAAATATTAGTAAAATATGTATTTATCACTATTCATCTAAAATTCAATATTTTTAGAAAAATCCCAAAAAAATAAATCTTAAAATAATATTAAAATTAAAAATACTAGAATCAATTTTATTATATCAAATTAAATTTATTAAATTTTTTATTTTAAATTTTAAATGAAATCATAAAATACAATGATATTTTTTATAGAAAAATAACTTTTTTAAACACTATTTATTTATATAAAAAACTAATACGACTAGGATTAGCTGGTAAATGTTGCATTTTATTAAAATCAATATTTAATAGTAATATACTTAGTTTTATTTAATAAAAATTATAGCACATAAAAAGGTGTATTATTATACACAATAATGAATTAAGTAAATTTGTATAATACAACCTTTATATATATATATATATATATATATTTCATAATTTAGTTACTCTTATTCATATCTACTAATTAAATTTGTAGTTTTTAATCATATAAAAATATTAAAGTTTTGTTTTAGTTTGATGTTGCATGTGACACTTGCTATTGAAGAAATTATTGATTTTATGGTTCCAAAATTTTGGGTCATTACATTATAACCCCTAAATAAATTATTTCCTCACAATTTTGATTATTAATCACTGATTAAATTATGAGATGGTATTATTAACATATTTATTATTTTAGATATAACTTCCAATATGATATCTACCTTACTATCATAAGTTAGATCAACAAACTTATCTTTCCTCAAACAATATTGGTTGTTTATAACCTAATCATATATTCTCCAATGTGTTTCATTACCAAAACTACCTAAGTCTCCAAATAATAAAACCACAATGAAATTTAATATTCTTCCAAAAAAATAATTATATTTTTAATCCTCAAATGGTATTTACCACTAGTTCATAAGTTCACTCACTAGTCAATATATATAATAATCCCAAAAATTAGATAAGATTCACCAAAAAATCATGGATCACTTTTTACAATAATAAATTCCAAGGATTTTGATTCTATCTAACTAAATTTTCTCAAAAATAATCAACCATTTATTTCTTCAACATAAATCATATATTAATCCCAAGAGTTATCCATACCTTAATCATGTGTTCTTCAATAGTTATCCCCAAAATATAACCTTGTTATAAAATAATTTTTCAAGGTTATTGATTAAATTTAATATATGTTTCAAAAACTTTAAAGTATAAATATTGGTGTAAAATCATTATATGATTCACATAACCCTCATATATTTTAGAATATACTATAGTACCACTGATAAATATCACTTACTAATGAAAATAGTTATGATTTATTTCTATTATGGTATCAACCTCATTACCTTAGGTAATAATAGGAATCTCAAATTTTATATCATGAAAGGAATATAATACAATTTTAAAACATTTAATAATGCTCCCTTATTTAGTTTTAAGACATATTATATTTTTTTGGATACATACCTTTCTCATCTTTATCCTCGTGATCATGTTTCAATCAAATATTAGAACAAAAATGGTTATGATAGTATCCAAAATAATTAGAGTATATGAATAAGAAATCTTAATACTAATATGTATTATCCAATGATACCTTTATTTCATCCCATGATACTTTAATTTAAACTATGTCATATTAAGATAATCTGATAACTCTCTTGGTTCTACTTATGTTACTTTAAGTTGTGTTCTCTCATACTTCTAACCCTAATCCATTAATGTAATTAGGAAATAAATCCTTCATAAAGGTTAATAAAGAGAAAGTTATTAAATTAAGAATATCCTATGGGAGTGTATAGTCAAGTTTGTGTTTGGGACACTTTTCATACACCAATTCATGGTCAAGTGAATAATCAGCACACCCTCTTTAGGGTAATTAACCCTAAGTACATTTGTGATAGTGCCTGCATCCACTTTCCAATATCTAGATTGGGATGGAATTGAAATAAAACCACACAATAACTAATTCAAAAAAATATTAGGATATTATCATTTAATTAGGCTTATCCATTATAATTCTCCCTAGTTTTTTTTCAATAAGGTTTTATCATCCAAATCTATAAAAAGTAACTATACATTTTTCAAATACCAACTATAGAGGTCCAAGCCTTAAACATAGTTTAATTCACGATCTATAACATAATTTATCAGTAATAGAATACAAGTATCTATAGTTAAAGAATATATGTAATATTAGAAATAGAAATACATCATCTAAAATTTTAAATTAATATATTTATTTAAAACTCCACATAGTTCTCTTAACTCCCACATATATTATAAAACTATATAAGATACCTTGGGAAAATTAAATAAGGAAAATGGTGATATAGAAATCCCATTAAGGGAAATAAACATGTAAATAAAGTATAACATGAGAATAAATAGTCATAACATGATATTATAAAGATAATTATCATAATCATCAAAATATGGTATAAGGAAATGAAAGCATAAGATCATGGAATTATAATAATATTGAAATATTAGAAAGAATAACATCATAATCATATGTCTAGGATAATCCCCTAAATGATATTATATAGGCTAAACTCTATCATAATCATGGTATGATATATCTAACCACTATAATAACATATTGTGCTTAGGCTAACCGCTTGTACACCATATATAGTGTGCTTAGGCTAACCGCTCATGCACCGTGCATGGAATCTCACGAGACATTAGTAATACCCAATGAATTGGGGTGTATAATAGTCCCACCCATATTATATTATGATGGATTTAATCATACTATTTTTAATAATATGTGTTCTATAAAATTAAAAATAAACCATACATAAATCATAATCATGATAAAACCGATGAGAAGAAAGTAGGATTCACAATCTTGTCTTAAGACATAATTGTATGTTATATCATAAGGATTCCAAATTGAATAAGGAATTAAATAATTTTAAAAATTCATAATTTTAAAATAAAAATATTTCTTAAACATGGATTTTCAATGTATAAAATTCATGAGAAGGATCTAGGGGAAGAAATAATAAAAAATGTACTGCTTGGGTAATGATTTCTAAAATAGGATTATTTTAAATAATGAGAGGTCTTATTGTTTTCCATAAAAATATAATTGAACAAAGAGGGTTATATATAAAATAATTAGTTATTTTAGAATCTATCCATGGTTTAAAAACATTTTATTGGGGGTATTCTTTACATGTGATCAGAAATGGGAATGTTCCCTAAAATCGGGTTTACTTAAAAGTGGTAATTTTGAAGAGAACTAAAAAATTGTAAAATCCAAGAAATGAAAAAGATATTCTGCTAGGTATATATGTAAGGGAAATATATATAAAAAATTTATACACGATAATAATATGACATAAAAATGTAAGAAACTAAAGGGAATGTGTAAGTGATAAGTTATAATGGTGGTACAGAAGATCCCTTTTTAGGTTTTAAAACACCTTTGGTTAAATTTCACATTGAAAATAAGAAAATAAAAATATATTTTGGAAATATGATAATTTAAATATGATAATAAATGTGATAACACTTGATTTGGTTTCTCATTAACAATGAGAACATTTTTGTAATGGTAAATTATGGACGAGGGGAAACCGTCACTTAAATAGATGGGGATAATTTTTAACATAATTTCATTTTAAAAAGGATTGGAACTAACTAGTAAGGAAGATTTGAATCATAAGTGATATAAATAGATATAAATAGGTTATACCATATGAAATAAAACATGAGTCTCAAGGAGAAATATTATAACTTAAGAAAACAAATTGAGTTATGAAAACTCTTATATTTTAGGGAAGATATCAATTATATCCCATAGAAAGGAAGAATATTAATTAAAGTGAATTTTATAAGTTAAAAAATAATTTATGATATTATAACTCATGGTGTGGGAGTAGATACACTACAAAAATAAATATTTTTGCATAATATCAAAGCATGACCTAACACAGGGTGTTTGAGACGGAATCCTGGCCTAATAAACATTCCAATAAAAACCACTTGAAAGTGATAGATATTTAAGATAAAGTTAAAATACCATGAATAACGATAATATATAAAATTCAATATTCAATTTGGAAGTATAAAAACCATTTAAAATAAATTTTGTGCATAAAAGAAAACATGTCTCAAAGAAAGAAATTTTGAGATGAAACACTTACAGATTTAGTAATTTTTTAATAAAGAGACATTATAATCTTGAAAATCATATGGTTATATAAATACCATTAATTAAATCATGGATTATTCCAAAATATATTATTGTATATTATATACCCCATAAAAATAATAAACTAGTACATAACATTAAAAATAAGTCTCAATGTAGAGAAATTGAGATGAAAACCATTACCTTGTGTATGAAACTGTCTTCACTTGCACTTAAATTTATGAATAATTAAATTAAATTCATTTGATATATGAAAAAGAACTATATTCATCTATATTAAATTTTCTAAGGTCTATATATTATATTTTGTTACCTATTTTTAACATATTTTTTGCTTACATAAGTTCCTCAGGGTTGTTTGGTTAATTTATTTGTAACACTTTTAGTTAGTTAACCATGGAAAAAGGTGTTATAAAATAACTTAATGATCTACATAATTGTGAATTATTATTTCCTTTATCATTAAATTAGGAAAATATTTATATAGTTTCAATGTTTATCCTAAAATATATTCAAATTATGAAAGGCACCTTGATAAGCCCATTTAAGGTGATTAAAGTTACCATAATAGTTTATTATTTTTATATATTATTTATTGTCATGTATTATCATTATAGAATATTAATGGTGAGAAAAATATCATATTTTTTAATTAAACAACCCTTTTGAACCTACTATTTAATGTGGTGATGAAAATTTTAACATGTCATTCATGGAGGCGGTAGTTCATACACACATACACACATGTTGACATTTTATATTTTATAAGTGAAGAAAATGGTACTTTTATAAGGTCTTGGATCCATTTAGTCTGACCCTTTTCATGTTTCTGAGGCACTTGGTGCTTGAAGGAGGCTTAAAGTAAGTTTGGAGGGGTTAAGATGAAACAATATAGAAACAAGTGTAAATTTACACCGTGTAAAGAATACATGATGTGAAAGGAGGGTCCATGGATTGTTTGAGACCAGTTAATGATGTTAAAATTTTCAGGATTAAATCTTTTGAGGTGATCCATTTTTCGATGATATTTGAAGCCTGAAATTTACAAGATGTGAAAAGGGGTTTCACGCCGTGTAAATCCACTATGCAGTGTTCCTATAAAGGATGTAGCGGATTAGGATTTCCTCAAAACCTACACCTTATCTTGATTTAAAAGTGGTTGGTTACCCTCTTTCTAGTTTTTTTGGTACCCCTTCAATGGGGATCGGTCCTTGGACTTCTTTATTTGATTGGTGGTGATCCAAGGTGAGTTCTTTATTTTTTTTCTAGTGGGTTCTCCTTGATTAGTCTCATTTCCTCCCATTTATTATCACAATTCTATGGTTCATTATCTACATTGTTTTAATGAGGTTTATTTGTTTTTTTAGTGCATCTTTTGTCATGATTACTTTAAGAGATTACATTTTCTTCGTGGGATAATTTATCATAGATCCGTAATGTTGGTCTGTTCTCATGTAAAGCACATTGGCACCTTTGGGGTATGGGATTTGTTTCTTCTATATTTATTTATGTTCAATCCTAAATTGATCATGGTATATACCTTTGGATGGAATTAAAATTAAACTAATAATGTTTTAACTGGATTAATAAATAATTGGTTAGTGATCTCATGTTGGTGTGCTTTATACCATGATAGTGGTTTTCCTTATGATTTGAAAGATAGTGTGATATCTATGTTATGATTTATCATCATATTGTTATGATTGTAGTATAAAATTTAAATTTATAAAAAACATAAATCCAAAATTAAATAATTTATTGGCATTATAATAATTAAGGAATAAAGGGGCATGATTAAAGAATCTAGCAGTTTTTGTAATTTTATGATAATAAAATTGATGTGTGTACACATATTTAATTAAATGTGTAATCCCATTAGTTGATGTCATTTTATACATAATGTGAAGCATTATAATGCTTGTTGATTATAAAATAAAAATTCATGATAATGAGAATGGAACATATGCTTGGAAGCATATTTAAATTAATTGTTTAATTATTTTAGTAGCTTATTATATCTTGATGCCTTGGGATTCCTGTAGTTAGAACCTATGAGTAATAAATTAGTTAATTCATGATAGAATAAGAACCTATTATGTGATAAATATAATTTATAGGGTTTGATTTACCTGTCTACTTGAGAAGGGCAGGTGCCTTACATTTGGAGTTGTGAGAGCTTATTTAAGTGTGGAGTTTGGATGACTTATTTTAGGGGATAGATTTCCCTACTAGTTGTGCTTGTTTATTTCCTACTAATTTTTTTATTTGATTTTTATGTGAGATTCTCTATGAGATTTGTTATGGGGTGGGGAGGCCCAAATGTGATATGATCCTAGGATGGATGATGTGATGTGGGTGGGGTGACTCGGATGATGTGGCAGTAGTCAACACCTATGATAGAGAGATGCATCAGGATATGAAAGTGAGTGTATGGGGTGGAATTGAAGATGATGTAATGGGTTAAATCCAAGATTTCCTATTGATGTGATACTGAGAACTGGGATGATCGCTTATGAATATATTTAATGACTGATGGTCGAGTTACTTATTTTATCTACATTCATTTCCTCACTACTTGAGGCGGTTGGATGTGCTTGGTCACATGTTTACTATTTGTGGTATCTTAGGATGGTTTTCATAGAGTACCTAGTTTATGGAATGATTATAATAATGAATTAAATAATTCTTAACCCATAGGTTGGTTTATGTTGGAATTAAAATGAGTTGTTAGTCTTGATAAATTGTGGACTTGGTTTGGATTTTTCCTCGAGGGAATGGACTACACTCTAATGATTAAAGTAACATAATTTTGATTAATTTTTATGTTTAATTAATGGTTAATAAATTAATTAATGGAAGGAAATGATAAAAAATAAAATAAGTAATTAATGTAGACCTTTAAATTATTGTGTTCTTATAGGATATTTGGTCTTAACAGTGGAATTCAAGAGTTTAAGTGATGTTAGCTACAGTTGATTTTAAGACTAGACTATTCCCATAGTGTGGTTGGGAGCTATATTATATCCTGTATATTATTTTATTTTATACGCCGCCATAACCATGTAATTTAGGGAAATAAACACCCATTGTAATCTAGGATGGTGTTTTCCCCAACATTTAGGTGGGAGGATGTATGGAAAACTACCCCCTCTGGCCCCGCTAACTTCTCTTAGTAGTTACTTATACTGGTATGCACAGTAGTTAGTTTTCCTATATATGTGTATAGAGGGATGTAATGTCTTGTGTCTATTTTACACACATGTATCTTTAGATATAATATCCAATGGATTATTATGGGTTTTATGTGTATAGGTTTTGATGATTTGAGGTACTTACTCAGTGTATGGACTGTAATGGCTTGAGGTATAAAACTTGATGTATGATGCATGTCATGCAGTCTATAGTGGCTCCCAGAAACTACTTAGTTACTATATATGGATATGTGGATGGGATTATGTGATGATGTGATGCATGAGGTTCATGTTTTGATGCATTTACAAGGTGTTTTTGGGTGACCTATTTTGGAGAGAGATGGTTCAGGACGTGTGAAGTTAGGGAAGAGTGGAAAACTAATGGGGAATAGGGAGTGGGGTACCCTTAAGGTTTCATTATTATATTATATTATCTCTTGTATATGATACATGGTGAGAGTTATCCATGGGGATTTTGAGAACTTAGTATACATTTTTAGATAATGAGTTAGTTTCACCGTTGTTCACTATGTTTTAGCATGATTTCTTTATCAATTGCAAGAGGGTATCTAGGGAGGATCCTGTTGATTATACTATTATTCTCACCCTAAATATATATAAACTATTTTTCAGGTCATCCAGAGTAGGTTGGAGATTGGTCTAGATATTACTAGCTCGTGGTTTTGCAGAAGCTGTTTAGGTTTCATGGTCACTGTCATCTTTACCTTATTGGTACTTGTAGTTTTCCTTTTAGTAGTTATAGTACTATAAGGAATTGTATGTTTTCACTTAGGAATTATATATATATATATATATATATATATTAGGTTTTGATTTTTTGATCCTTATTATCTCTCTCTTCTGTGTGTTCTTTTAGATGGTAATGCCTCCCATATGTATGCTTATTATACCCTCAGTGCAAGTCACTAACCCAGGGCCTACTTGAGGATGGACTAGGGAAGTCACAATATCCCATTCCTCATTATCATACTAGGATCAGTTCAATTTTTGGGCAGGGAGTTGTGATAGAGTGGTATCAAAGGTTCATGTTTTAGGGATAGTATGACATTTGGATATAGGAAGAGGTGAGGTTTCATAGGTTGGTAGGGTAACAGTGTTGGCTAATTTTAGTGGGAAATGTAAACATGGGAGATCAGCTGAGACATAGGCATTTTGGGCCCCCTGTGATCTGATGTATAGGCCTTTATGTTTACAGAGGCTACTAAATGAAATAATACTGGTTGTAAAGCAGAGATCTAGGAAAGGATCATGCATCATTCTTATTTTCACCTATTTTTGAAATGGGTAGACCTTGGGTATGTTAAAAAATTAAATAAGATATTAATTAACTAATTAATTAATGATAAGTATTCTATATTATATGTTTAAAAGATTTAACAACTTTTTATTTTTGTAGGAATGGCTCCAGTTCGACGATCTCATTAGGTTCATACCAAAGATATTCATCAGGATGTGCCAATAGATCACCACAATGTAGATGTCAATGATGATGAAACGTGGAGGGGGACACTCTAAGAGTTTCAATGTTAGATTATTTGAAGTAAAAGGGCTTTATTTTTTATTCTATCACTAAATACTGGTTGGAGGTGGTTGAGATAGATTTCATTGCGATCCATTCTTGGAAGGAGCACTGGGTTTTATTAGTTGTGATAATTTTGTGTGGAGTAGCAAAATAGTGGTGGTTCTTGTTCCTCAGGGATTGCGAGGAGTAAATAGTCTCATTGGAGAAGTTTTTAGAGTATTTCCAAGTATATTTTCTTTCTTTGACTATGAATATTGTCAGTTTCTAGGAGAATCTTACCCTTTGATAAGGGAGTTCCAGTGTGTGAGAGTTTGTGATTCTTTTTAGGACCATTCTATGATATGCCTTAGACCTGATACAATATGAGGATTATAGGGAGACAAATTTTGAGGAGGATTTGTGTCTATATATCCAATTTCATGTTACCCCATTTATTCTGAAGACGTATCTCGTGGTGTTTTTGAGAGTAGAGGTTATTCAGAGGACACTGGCTAGAATCAGATCATCATGAGAGGGGATTCATTAGGATTCCTCACAAAGCAGAGCTATGGTTGTAACATCCCAAGTATATAATGAATAATATATATTCTTATATATGTCTATCTCTGAATTAGATAGTGTTTTAGAGGCTTAAAATGAGAATAAAACCAATCTTAAGCATGGAATACACTAATATTTTTAAAAGATTGTTTTGCCACCTTTTGATAGCGAACCATTTTTAAATATATATTTTGACAATTTTATAAGATCTATTTGTCAAAATAAAGTTATTATTTATTATTGGGACATTGAAATTTACCTTGGGTTAATTTTTTGTATTTTTCTGACCATGTTCATTTTTTATGAATAGTGAAAAATACTGCATTTTACATCAAAACTGCCTTTTCATCTAATTTAATTATATGGTTAAATTATATTTTTAATTGGTTTTAAAGTGTAATTAGAATTTATTTTTATCATTTAATCCAATTGTGTTCATTATAATTAATTTCACTTTGGAATTGGGCATAAACAAGTGCCAAACTCTTCATTGATATTGTTTCAAAAAAACCCGCTATTTGTTTTGACCACAGGAAATATTTTTAAATTCATTATTGCAATATCTATGTTTGGAATTTGGTAAAATGGATTCCATATTTGGAATCAGAAGTTCCAAATTATTTAATTAAGACTATTTTGTTTTTTGGACATTATGAATAGTAATGACAGTAATTATCTTTAATTATCTTGATTAATTAGTAATCGGGTAGTTAAGGACAATAAAATAATATCATAATAATAAAAAATGACCCCAAAATGTGTCCTAATGCTACTGGTTGTGTCATAGACGACCATGGGATGCCTTGTTCCAAACTTAGGGACCCCATGGAATCACTTTTGGGTGAAAGTGACACTTTATCTTTTTATTTTGAAAGAAAGGAGAATATCACTAAAGAATGTATCACCTGAGTAAAACATTTTTAATTTTGTCTACATAAATGATCTCATGGACTATAAATAGTCATTTAAAATCTAAAAAGATTTCCTACATCATATTATTATTTTTTTATAAATTTTAGACACTAAATAAATTAAATTATTTATGACATCATGATGATGCAGCGATTACCTAATTAATGAACGAT
This sequence comes from Viscum album, assembly GCA_963277665.1. Lineage (NCBI taxonomy): Eukaryota > Viridiplantae > Streptophyta > Magnoliopsida > Santalales > Viscaceae > Viscum > Viscum album. The sequence goes on from OY728141.1 coordinate 106,016,110, forward strand.
TTAAATAAAATGAAAAGATAACGTAAAATCTAAGAATTACACTTTCCATAGACCTATTGGATGAGTATATTTAGAACCCTTATCACCTTATCCTCGAAATACATCAATGTTGGACCTTTAAAATCCGAAACTCATTTGAAAATAAAGTATCATTTTATACCTTTCCAAGAGTGCCCCTCCTCTCCTATTATAAAAGGCCCCCACCTCTACCTCCTTTCCCACACTTCTAAAGCCATTGTATCAGCCAATATCTGATCATTTTATCTCTCCATATCCCTCTCTTCATCCTAGAATCATTACCTTAGGAAGAAAGCTCTTCAAGAAACCCTTTTGGTTCTAACCAAGAGGAGTTACCCGATTTAAAGGTAAAGACTTCTCTAATTTTCTTTTGTTTTATTTTTCTTCTCCAACCCCCTAAACTCTTTTTATTCATTTATTTTTTAAAAACACCATTATGTTCAATATACTAGGATTTTTGTATAAGAATTATTCAAGCTACACTTACACACACCTACATCTAATGGTTAAAGAACATATTGTTTCTGTGGATGGCGAATTTCTGCCTCACGAAACGATGATTGTTCAATATTCTTATAACACCTTCAAAGGTGTCCATTAAGATGTAACTATATTTATATATGATATATCATATGTTTATTTTTTTTTAAGCTACTTTATTTTCCATTTATGGCATACCTTTATGGCTTCCATTATGGGTATACGTGATATCTTAATTTTAGGAAGTGCAGACTACCGCCCCCTCAAAGTGATTTGATTCGTTAATGCCATATGCGGGACGTGTAAAGGATTGAATTAATGATATTATATATGATATTATAATGGAATTATAATATACCTTTATATCATTATGATTTCATTCCATAAAATACAAAATAGAAATGAAAGTAGCGTTCATGCGTACGTACGGCTTACCGTCTCCAAGAACGGTGCATTTCATTTCTTACCTCTAAATGTTATGTAATATTATAAATGCATGTATATACTGGATATATATGATATATATGATATCTACATCATGAATATAACTCTGGATATAATGGATACATGAACAACTGTTAATTATAAAGAGTTTATTTTTGACTCAAGTACCAATGATCGACAAAATGACCATTATTAACTTAAATAATTACAGTGTTCATAACATGGTAATAAGTGATATAAAAAGGAATAATTAACTTGAAAAAGGTTCTTAAGCAATTAGAAATTAACTCAAGTTTATTATTCAAGAGGTTAAATAACGATCGAGTCAAGTCGGACTCGAGGTATGGGACTTCGTCTCAATCTCATTTCATTGTGGCATATTTTGTTTTATACACAAATTTATTTTATATAGTGTATAAAACCCTTTTAATTTTATGTTTATTCAAAAGGAATATTTTTTATACGAAGCGTTTACTAAATGAAAAAAGGTAATGTTTTTTTTGTCATACGTATGCGGCGACAGCGACTTCTTCACCGTTGTGATCATTATTTGAGTTTCGGCTTCCTCTACAAGCCATAACTTTTTTTAATGAAAAATAAATACTATGTTTTACTTTTCCATTATTTTGGTATTGAAAATGGTTTTGATAATGTTTTTATTATATCATTTTTTTTTATTGATACCTTGTGATTGAAATGTGGAAATGTTATGTTTCCTTTATGCATGTTTTATGTGATACGATTATGTTATGGTTCTTGGGCATTGTTATAAAGACGAGTGGTTCTGTGATAAACTAAGGGCGGGTGATCCCGATATAGCTCTCCAATGCATTGGGTAACGGAAAGGGGTTAAACATTAAGGTTTCCCCGAAGAGATTTAGGTAATATACTGTGATGGGTATTCCAAACGTAACCATGAGGATTACTCTCTACGTAAGAATGTTATGAATGCATCAAGTTACCTTTATGTCTTATGATTTCTATGATTTATTCATGATTTGATGAGGTATGTTAAAATGCTTATGTTTTATGAGTAAAGTGTGATTTCATAAATGGACTGATGTTTTCATTTTGTACTTTTATATCCCTTACTGAGCTTTTTATGCTCATCCCAAGTTTTTGAAATGTTTTTCATAGGTCAAGGGAAAGGTACATGATATGATGATAGGGTCAAGGAAGTGTCATGAAAGAATCCATGTTTTGTTTTAAATATTTTTCCGTTGATGAGAAAAAATGAATATTATCTTTTATGTAACCACTTTTTTAAATGTGGAATGTAATGCATGATTTATGATCTAATTCTATAAAACTATAAACCTGAAAGGATCCTCAATGTGTAATCTTGTAATAACTCAATATTAAGTAATGTTTAAGTCTGGGGCCTTATAGTTGGTATCAAAGGTCGGTTTAGATAACTTTAGGAGTTAGAATTCTATTAAATGATAATCCAAAAATATTTTTTTATGGTAAAATTGAAATGAGATAGCATTTGAATATTACCATGTTTCTTTATCTAAGACATGTTTGTTCAGAATGGTTTTCTGTAGAGGAAACATGGAAGCAGTGCTAGGAAGGCATACAGAAGGAAATAACTTTCCGAATCAGAATCTTGAGATGGTCGGAATTGGAACTGAACAGTTTGTTTCAGTAATGGCGCAGTTGACTCAAGCGATAAATGGTGGTGGAATCCATGCACGAGATCAGCCAGATCAACTGCAGATGAACATGTCAGTGGTGGAACATTTCATGAGGCAACATCCCCCATCATTCAGAGGATCATCTGACCCTATTCTAGCTGAAGGGTGGATTAAATCATTGTAGAAGATTTTCGATGTCATGGGGTGTTCAGACAATCAAAAGGTTAGTCTTTCTATTTACCATTTGGAGGGTGAAGCATATTAGTGATGGTCGATGGTTAAAAATATCAGGGATACTGATGATATTGATGCTCTCGACTAGGATGAATTCAAAGGTATGTTTCTTGAGAAGTATTTTCCTAAGGCTGTTCGACTTAGGATGGAAAAACAATTCCTGGAATTGAGGTAAGAGGAAGACTCAGTGGCTGCCTATGAAGAAAGGTTCACTCGATTGGCAAGGTATGCTCCAAATTTTATATGAGACCTTGATAGTAAAATCAATCATTTTTACTCAGGATTATAGCCAAAATATCGAAGGGATTTGGCTTTTCGTGAGTTAAAGAGTTATGAAAAGCTTTTTTGATGTTCTGAGAAGGTGGAAATGGAGTTTTCCGATGATCAATTGTTCTATAACAACCAGCAGAAGAAGAGAACGAGGTGGCAGGAGAAAGGAAAGAATTCTTCAAAAAGGTCTGACGATAAGGAAACTAAGTTTCTAGTTTGTGATAAATGTGGTAAAAGGCATGCTGGGGAATGTCTTCTAAATTCTGGAAAGTGCTACCGATGCGGTAATATGGGACATAAGGCTCGTGATTTCACTGAAAAAGATCAAGGTGATGGTAAGACCAAATTTGATTTACAGTTAGTGAAATGTTTTAAGTGCAATGAGATGGGACAATATGCAAACGAGTGTCCGACAAAGAGCTCGAGTGATGGGAAGCAGTTAGACTTCAAGAAGAAAGGGGTGGTGAAATCCTTTGCAACTACTTCAGCAGATGTAGGGCCATCAAATGAAGTTGTATCAGGTATTTTGTTTGTTTTTTCAGATTATGCCAGTGTGTTGTTTGATTCGGGGTCTACACATTCTTTCATCTCTAAAAACTTTTCTAGTAAAATGGGAATACCATCTCAAGAAATGACTCCAGAACTTGTGGTAAAAACACCTGGGGGAAATGTTGAGGAAAAAAGAATTTATAAGAATATTCCTATCCTTATCCGTGGAAAGAACCTACTTGCAAACCTTATTGTTTTACCTCTAGTGTAGTTTGATGTTATCCTGGGTATGGATTGGATCTCTATTTACCATGCTAAGATTGACTGTAGAGCTAAAGAAGTTTCTTTTCAAAAAGACTTTCTGTTTGTGTACAAGAATTAACCCTTACTATTGATAACATATCAAGAGGCTGAGAAACTTGTAAAAGATGGAAATGAATGTTACCTTGCACATATTGTTGAAAATAAGGGAACTGTTCAGATTAATGATGTGTCAGTGGTAAATGAGTATCCTAATGTTTTTCCTGATGAGTTACCTAGAATAATACCATATCGGGAAGTTAAATTTACTGTTGACTTATTTCCTGATGCTAAGCCAATTTCAAAACCCCCTTATCGAATGGCTCAAATTGAACTTTTAGTGTTGAAGGACCAATTGCAAGATTTATTAGAGAAAGGTTTCATTCAACCTAGTACATCACCATGGGGTTCTCCTGTTTTATTTGTTAAAAAGAAAGATGGTTCAATGAGACTTTGAATTGATTATAGAGCCTCCAATAACATCACTGTTAAGAACAAATATCCTTTGCCTCATATCGATGATTTGTTTGATCAGCTCCAGGGAGCTTAGTATTTTTCAAAGATTGACCTGAGATCGGGGTACCATCAGTTGAAGGCAAAGGAAGCAGATATTCCAAAGACTGTGTTTCGTACAAGATATGGCCATTATGAATTTGTAGTTATGCCTTTTGGGATAACCAATGTACCTATTGTATTCATGGACCATATGAATAGAATTTTCCATGAGTTCTTGGATAAGTTTTTGGTTGTTTTCATTGATGATATTTTGGTGTTTTCTAAAAGTAAAGAGGAGCATGAAAGACATTTAAGGGTTATTTTTCAAACCTTAAAAGAAAAGAAATTGTGTGGAAAATTCATCAAGTGTGAATTTTGGTTGCAACAAATTTCTTTCCTTGTTCACATTGTTTCTAAATATGGGATAACTATTGATCCTGAAAAAACAAAGGTTGTTGAAGAATGGCTAAGACCCAAAAATGTAACTGAGATTCGTAGCTTCCTTGGTTTGGCAGGCTATTATTGAAGGTTTGTTAGAAATTTTTCACGGTTATCTAGTCCAATGACTAAGCAAACTCCAAATGGGGTTAAGTTTATCTGGACAAAAGAATGTGATGGTTGTTTTCAGGAATTGAAAAGAAGATTGGTGAATGCTCCAGTTTTGGCACTACCTTCCAGGAATGGTGAGTTTGTTATCTACAGTGATGCTTCATTGAAAGGACTTTGTTGCATCCTAATGCAGAATGATCAGGTAATTTCTTATGCTTCACGACAGTTGAAAACTCATGAGGTAAATTACCCTACACATGATTTGGAATTAGCTATTTTTGTTTTCGCTTTAAAAATTTGGAGGCATCATTTGTATGGAGTAAAGTGTGAAATATATACCAATCACAAAAGTTTAAAGTATATATTCACTCAAAAATAATTGAACATGATACATAGGAGATGACTATAATTAATCAAGGATTATGATTGTACAATTCATTACCATCCTGGAAAAGCAAATAAAGTGTCTGATGCTTTGAGTTGAAAAATTAATGCTTCATTAACAATGTTGTGTTTGGGACATGATCCTTTGGTTAAGGATTTGATGAACTTTGGCATAGAAGTTGTTGGTGTAGGATGTCCTTCTATTTTGTTTCAGGTATCAGTGAAATCTTCTCTATCAGACAAAATTAAGAAATCACATAAGCAAGACAGTGAGTTGCAGAAAAAGGTAGAGCTGGTTCAGAAGGGTAAGTTGCCTAAATTCAACATTGATAATGATTGTGTTTTGATATTTGGGAATAGATTGTGTGTGCCTTGTGATTTATAGTTGAAGATAGAGTTGTTATCTAAAGCTCATAGTTCTCTGTTTTCAGTTCATCCAGGCAGTACTAAGATGTATAGAGATCTTCGGGAGTATTACTGGTGGGACAGAATGAAAAGGGATATTGCTGATTTTACTGTGAAGTGTTTGACTTGTCAACAGGTTAAAGCAGAGCGGAAATTACCTAAAGGGATGCTTCAGCCTTTACCAGTACCATAGTGGAAATGGGAGAATATATCCATAGACTTCGTTGTGGGATTGCCAAAAACACCTCGAGGTAATAATGCAATCTGGGTTATTGTTGATCGCTTGACTAAATCTGCTCATTTCCTTGCTATACAAGATACTTTTTCCCTAGATCAACTTTCCTGTTTGTATCTTAAAGAGATAGTCAGGTTATATGGAGTTCCTCTCTCCATTGTATCTGACCATGATCCCAGGTTCACTTTTAACTTTTGGAAAGGCCTTCAGAAGTCATTGGGTACTGAATTAAATTTTAGTACGGCTTTTCATCCTCAATCAGATGGGTAGTCAGAACGAATGATTCAAACTTTAGAGGATATGCTACGTGCTTGTTTGATGGATTATCAGGGAGTTTGTGACCAACATCTTTCTTTGGTTGAGTTTTCTTATAATAACAGTTTTCATTCTAGTATACAGATGGAACCATTTGAGGCATTATATGGGAAGCGGTGTCGAACTCCAGATTTTTGGGATGAAGTAGGTGAAAGGAAGTTGATGGGACCAGAATTGGTAGAAGAGTTGGTAGAAAAAGTTCAGTTGATACAGAAACACATGAGAATAGCTCAGAGTAGGCAGAAGAGTTATGCAGACAACAGGAGGAAGGATCTCTCTTTTGAGGTAGGTGATCATGTTTTTCTCAAATTTTCACCATGGAAAAGTGTGATGTGATTTGTTAAGAAAGGAAATTTAAGTCCAAGGTTCATTGGACCATATTAAATTCTGGAGAGAGTTGGATTAGTTGCATACTGAGTGGCTTTACCTTTGATTTTATCTCAGGTACACAATGTTTTTCATGTTTTATTTTTAAGTAAGTACATGCCAGATCCATCTCATGTTTTGAGTCCAGAGGTAGTTCAACTGGAAGAGAATCTATCTTATGAGGAATAACCAGTTAAGATTCTTGACCATAGGGAGAAAGTGTTGCGGAATAAGGTGATTCATCAAGTAAAGGTTTTGTGGAAAACCCACATGATTGAAAAGGCAACATGGGGATCTGAAAATGCAATGAGGGATAAATACCCCCACTTATTCGATAAGTAAATAAATTGCGGGGACGCAATTTTCTAAAGGGGAGAATGATGTAACATCCAAATTAAGTAATGAATAATATATATTCTTATCTATGTCTATTTATGAATTAGATAGTGTTTTAGAGGCTTAAAATGAGAATAAATCCAATCTTAAGCATGTAATAGACTAATATTTTTAAAAGATTGTTTTGCCACCTTTTGATAGAGAACCATTTTTAAATATATATTTTGACAATTTTATAAGATATATTTGTCAAAATAAACTTATTCTTTATTATTGGGACATTTAAATTTACCTTGGGTTAATTTTTGGTATTTTTCTGACCATGTTCATTTTTTAATGAATAGTGAAAAATAATGCATTTTACATCAAAACTGGTTTTCATATAATTTAATTATATGGTTAGATTATCTTTTTAATTGGTTGTAATGTTTAATTAGAATTTATTTTTAACATTTAATCCAATTGTGTTCATTAGAATTAATTTCACTTTGGAATTGTTCATAAACAAGTGACAAACTTTTCATTAATATTGTTTCAAAAAACCCGCTATTTGTTTTGACAACAGGAATTATTTTTAAATTCCTTATTTAAATATCTATGTTTGGAATTTGGTAAAATGGATTCCATATTTTGAATCAGAAGTTCCAAATTATGTAATTAAGACTCTTTTGTTTTTTGACATTATGAATAGTAACGACAGTAATTATCTTTAATTATCTTGATTAATTAGTAATCGGGTAGTTAAGGACAATAAAATAATATCATAATAATAAAAAATGACCCCAAAATGTGTCCTAATTCTACTGTTTGTGTAATTTCCAACCATGGGGTGCCTTTTTCCAAACTTAGGGGCCCCATGGAATCACTTTTGGGTGAAAGTGACACTTTATCTTTTTATTTTTAAAGAAAGGAGAATATCACTAAAGAATGTATCACCTGAGTAAAACATTTTTAATTTTGTCATAAATGATCTCTTAGACTATAAATATTCATTGGAAAGCTAAAAATATTTCCTACATCATAGTATTTTTTTATAATTTTTAGACACTAAATAAATTAAATTATTTATGACATCATGATGATGCAGTGATTACCTAATTAATGAACGGTTTAAATAAAATGAAATGATAATGTAAAATCTAAGAATTACACTTTTCATAGACCTATTGGATGAGTATATTTCGAACCCTTATCACCTTATCCTCGATATACATCAATTTGGGACCTTTAAAATCTGAAACTCATTTGAAAATAAAGTATCATTTATACCTTTCCAAGAGTGCCCCTCCTCTCCTCTTATAAAAGGCCCCCACCTCTACCTCCTTACCCACGCTTCTCAATCCATTGGATCGGCTGAGATCTGCTCATTTTATCTCTCCATATCCCTCTCTTAATCCTAGAAGCATTACCTTAGGCATAAAGCTCTTCAAGAAACCCTTTTGGTTCTAACCAAGAGGAGTTACCCAATTTAAAGGTAAAAACTTCTCTAATGTTCTTTTGTTTTATTTTTCATTTCAACCCTGTAAACTCTTTTTAATCATTTCTTTTATAACAACACCAGTATGTTCAATATACTAGGATTTTGTTATAAGAATTATTCTAGCTACACTTACACACACCTACATCTAATGGTTAAAGAACATACTGTTTCTGTGGATGGCGAATTTCTGTCTCATGAAATGATGATTGTTCAATATTCTTATAACACCTTCAAAGGTGACCATTAAGATTTCACTATATTTATATATAATATATAATATGTTTATGTTTTCCTTAAGCTTCTGTATTTTTCATTTATGGAATACCTTTATGGCTTCCATTATGGGTATACGTGATATCTTCATTTTAGGAAGTGCAGACTACCGACCCCTCAAAGTGATTTGATTCGTTAATGCCATATGTGGGACGTGTAAAGGATGTAATTAATGATATTATAATGATATTATACTGGAATTATAATATACCTTTATATCATTATGATTCTATTCCATAAAATACGAAATAGAAATGAAAGTAGCGTTCATGCGTACGTACGGCTTACCGTCTCCATGAACGGTGCATTTCATTTCTTACCTCTAAATGTTATGTAATATTATAAATGCATGTATATACTGGATATATATGATATATATGATATCTAAATCATGAATATAACTCTGGATATAATGGATACATGAACAAATTTTAATTATAAAGAGTTTATTTTTGACTCAAGTACCAATGATCGACATAACGACCATTATTAACTTAAATAATTACATAGTGTTCATGACATGGTAATAAGTGATATAAAAATGAATAATGAACTTGAAAAAGGTTCTTAAGCAAGTAGAAATTAACTCAAGTTTATTATTCAAGAGGTTAAAGAACGATCGAGTCAAGTCGGACTCGAGGTATGGGACTTCGTCTCAATCTCCTTTAATTGAGGCATATTTTGTTTTATACACAACTTTATTTTATAAAGTGTATAATCCCCTTTTACTTTTATGTTTATTCAAAAGGAATCTTTTTTATACGAAGCGTTTACTAAATGACAAAAGGGAATGTTTTTTTTGTCGTACGTATGCGGCGACAGTGACTTCTCTGCCGCCGTGACCATTATTTGAGTTTCGGCTTCCTCTACAAGCCATAACTTTTTTTAATGAAAAATAAATACCATGTTTTACTTTTCCATTATTTTGGTATTGAAAATGGTTTTTATAATGTTTTTATTATATCAATTTTTTATTGATACCTTGTGATTGAAATGTGGAAATGTTATGTTTCCTTTATGCATGTTCTATGGGATACGATTATGTTATGGTTCTTGGGAATTTTTATGAAGACAAGTGGTTCTGTGATAAACTAAGGGTGGGTGAGCCCGATATAGCTCCCCAATGCATTGGGTAACATGAAGGGGTTAAACGTTAATGTTTCTCCGAAGAGATTTAGGGAATATACTGTGGTGGGTATTCCAAATGTAACCATGAGGGTTACTCCCTATGTAAGAATGTTATGAATGGCTCAAGTTACCTTTATGTCTTATGATTTCTATGATTTATTCATGATTTGATGAGGTATGTTAAAATGCTTATGTTTTATGAGTAAAGTATGATTTCAGACATTGACTAATGTTTTCATTTCGTACTTTTATATCCCTTACTGAGCTTTTTATGCTCATCCCAAGTTTTTGAAACGTTTTTCACATGTCAAGGGAAAGGTACATGATGTGATGATAGGGTCAAGGAAGTGTCATGAAAGAATCCATGTTTTGTTTTGAATATGTTTCCGTTGATGGGAAAAAATACTATCTTTTATGTAACCACTTTGTTTAAATGTGGAATATAATGCCTGATTTATGATCTAATTCTCTAAAACTCTAAAATTGAAAAGATCCTCAATGTGTAATCTTGTAATAACTCAATATTAAGTAATGTTTAAGGCTATGTCCTTATAATGGTTAAGGGTTCTTAGTTGTTAGGACAGAAAATATTTTGGCTCAGGGGGTGGAGTCTCTCAGACCTATGCCAAGGGATCAGACACATGTTTTTATTATATAGGTCTAGATCATGAGAAGCAAGAGTTCCCAACCATTTTAAGTAGTTAGCATGAACTAGGATTTCCACTTCTGGTTCCTCCATTGAGGCATTTTCATCCAAGTAAATATAATAAGGGTTCTCTAGTTTGGGATAATAAGATAGGATATGGGGTAGTAAGAGTATATCCCTGAGATGTTCCTTTTCCTTATAGAGAAGAGTGTGGTCATAGAGGTGGTCATCAATAGGGTTAGCGAGGTTATGGATAAGTTTTTAGTCAACTTCATGCTTTAGCGTATCTGGAACCGGGTGAGATAGATGCCATTCAAGGTACTATTTTCTTATTTTCTACATGGGTGCATTATTATGTTTTATTTTGGAGTGACACACTCCTTTATATAACCTACCCTCATCCATGATTTGGGACTTCGGGTAGAGAGGCTTCCAAGGCACTTAGCTTTGACTATGCTAGTTAGAGGTTGACTTGACTTGTATAAAGTATATAGAGACTATGAGATAGTGTTGTAGAAGAATCACTCTTGGTTATATTTCCTATGTTTATAGATAAAACAATGTGACATCATCCTCGGAATGGATTGTTTATAGTCGGTGTAGGATATTATGGATTTTTATAGGAGGTAAGTTTTGTTCTATAATGTTGTTGGAGAACCAATAGTGTTTTTTTTGGCAATCGAGACCCTTAGATGGGTCATAGGTGAGTTCCATACTTATTTTATTTGATGGATAATTTGATGATGAGATCATAGGAGGTTGATTAGTTGGTGTTTCCTAGGGTTTTAGAAGATCACCTTCATGTATTTCCTAAGGTGGTTGTAGCATTACCCCCTCAATAGGTGATTGATTTTGGGATCAAGCTACAACCAGGAGTGTCTCCTATCTCAATATCTTCATATAGGATGGTTCCATCTGAGTTGTGAGATCCATAAGTATATATTAATGATCTATTTCATCAAGGTTTTGTTCGAACAAGTGTTACAGGTTTGGGTGCACCGGTTTTTCTTGTAAAGAAAGATGATGGTAGTTTGTAGCTTTATATTGATTATTTTCATTTGAACCAAGTGATAGTGAAGAACCACTACCCTCTTCTATGGATTGATGATTTATTTGATTATATTAAAGAAGCTATTTGGATATAAAATATTGATTTGTGACTAGGATTTCATTATATGCAGGTGAAGGATGATGATATTCATAAGAATGGTTTTTGTTTTTGTCATAGGAATTATGAGATTTTTGTGATGTAATTATATGGGATGAATTCTCGAGCCATGTTCATGGGGTTGATGAACACAGTGTTCATAGAGATCCTAGATAATTTCATAGTGGTTTTCATCGATGACATCCTTATGTACTCCTCTTCTAAGGATTGGAATTCAAAACATTTATGTTCCATTTAGGGATCTCTTCATCATGAGAAGATGTTCAAGAATTTTTCAAAGTATGAGTTCAAGGATCTTGAAGTCAATTTCTTGGGGATTGTCGTGTCCTGGTAGGAATTATTTGTGGATTCTTTGAAGATAGTGGTGGTTGGTTCTTGGGATCCCCCAAGATAGTGGAAGAGGTATGAATTTTCTTTTCTCTTTTTGGATATTACAAGAGGTTCGTAGTCGATTTCTCTTAGCTTAAGGGTTATGTGTTCTTGTAGACCAACTAGTGTTAGGAATATTTTGAGTGTCTTAAGGATAAGTTGGTCAGTGCTCCAGTCCTTTGTTTTTCAACAGAGGTAGTTTAGTTTAAATTTTTCAATGAAGCTTCACATCTTCGATTGGGCTATGTTCTGATGTAACAAAGATCAGTTGTTTATTATGGGTCTTGCAATTTATGTTCCCATGAGTGTAACGATGCTACCCATGATCTTGAGTTGGTAGAAGTTGTGTTTTATTTAAATTTGTGGTGGCATTACCTCTTCAGTGAGTGTTTTATGGTTTTTACTAACCATAAGAGACTGAGGTATCACTTCTCTTAGTGTGACTTTAACTTGCATTAGTGTCGATTGATGGAATTCTTGCATTATTATTACTTCGAGATTTCATATATGGTAGGAACGGGAAATGTTGTAGCTGATGTGCTGAGTAGGAAGTCACGTAGTGATGCCATGCATGAATCTAAAGATTCCTAGAGAGTGATGCAAGAACTCTTAGTGATGAATCTAGATATGGGAGAGGTTGGGGTAGAGGTTATCTTTTCAAGATGACGGTGTAGTAATATTTAGTGAGGAAGTGGAGGATCCCTAGTTTATGGATTTTAGGTGGAGGTATGGGGAGACATAGTTCTTTTTAGTGATTCCCCTGGTGGTTAGTCTGGGTATGGACAACATCAGTTGTTGTTTTAGGGAAGTATTTTCATTCCTTCAGAGATGTTTGAGATGGTTCTCCATGAGTTCCATATCTCACCATTATAGGTACATCCTGACATGAAAAAGATGCACTGATCTTTGATAGGTTAGTTTTGGTGTCCAGGGTTGAAATGAGCAGTTACAGAATTTATTTCTTAATGTTTGGTCTGCTATAAGGTTAAGGTTAAGCATCGTGTTCCTAGTGGTTTTATCCAACCATTAGATATTCCCTATTATAATTGAGAGTACATATTGATGGTATTCATTACTAGTTAACCTGATCTTAGTAAATCTATGATATTATATGGGTGATAGTGGATCATTTGATGAAATCATCCCACATAATAGTGATCAAGGATTTGAGATTAGATGAGGTTTTATTGAGGTAGTATCTAGAGGAGGTGGTACAAATCCCCAGAGTTCCAAGGTGGATCATCTCTAATCAGGATCCTCATTTCACCTATAGGGTGTGGAGAGCTCTCCAAGATACGTTTGGCTCTTGGTTATTTCTTATCACTACTTTTCATGCATAGATGGATGGCCCAACATAACAGACCATCTAGAATCTTAAAGATATTTTTTTTCTATTGTGTCTTGGATTTTAGAGATTCATGGATGAGGCACCTATCCTTGGTTGATTTTCTTTACAATAATAGTTTCCATGCCACAATTTATATGGAACCAATAAATGTTTTGTACAACTGAACTTTCTGATCTCTATTGTGTTGGAATGGGGTCAAAGAGGTAGAAATTCTCAGAGAAAAAAATATTATATAATATGATAGAGATGGTTCATATAATTTTTGAGAGGATGAAAGTAGATAATGGTCATCATAAATCTTATTTCAATCATAGGATGATACCTTTGAGGTTTGAAATTAGATATCACGTGTTCCTAAAGGTGAATCATCATCACAGAAAGTGAAGGTTTTGTCATGGCAGTAAGCTTTCTGGTTTGTTAGGCCTTTTGAGGTGTTGGCGCATGTTGGATTCATGGCGTATCAGATAGATATTTCTCCATATATGATCCATATACATGATGTTTTCCATGGGTCACAGCTTCTTAGTTATCTTTATGATGACTCTCATGTCATTGATTGTGGTGAGATTGATGTTGACAATGATGTTCCCCTTGAGGAGGGTCCTGTGGAGATCTAGGACCACCCAGAGAAGTTGTTTCATAGGAGTATTATTCCCTTGGTTTATGTATTAGGGTAGAATAGTGGCATGGAGGATAGTACTTGGGAGCACGATTAATATATGCACATTCAATAATCTGATATGTTTGATGTTTAACTCTTCTCTTGTAATGTTGTTCATTCTATAGATGTTGACCTTTAAGGTTTATGAGGTGGTTTCCTCTTTTTTCATGTTATTGGTTGTCTATCATTTAAGGGGTATCTACCCAGGGATAATTTTTAGGGGCTATTTTTTTTGTTGCATGGTTTTTCACTTGTTCTTCTGATGAGGTGGTTGAGCTCCTGATATGGAGGGATCTTTGAGAGGTATCTTGTGGGGTGGCTATTTGGATGAACCATTTTTGTTTTCTCTCTAGTATGGTTTTATATTCTCAAGGGTGATAAGTTTTTTATAGGTATCTTGTGTAAGGTCTCAAATCCATTTATTCCAACCCTTTTCTTGTTTCCAAGGCATGTGGTGCTTGGAGGAGTCCTAGAGTAAGTCTGGACGGGTTCAACTGCAAAATGATGGAAAGAGGGGGAAATTCACACCGTGTAAAGATTACATGAAATGAAAGGAGGGTTATGAATTATGTGAGTCTAGTTCACAGCGTGTAAATTTTCAAGATTAAATATTTCTACATGACATGTTTTTTAGAGATATATGAAGCCAAAAATTTAGCTGACATGAAAAGGGGTTTCACACTATGTAAATACCTTGTGCAACACGCCTATAAAGGTTATAGTGGCTCGTCTTTTCCTCAAAACCTATGGAATCTATTGATTTCTAAGTAGTCAAAGTCCCTATTTCTAAGTTTTTTAGGATACCTTTGATGGGGATTGATCTTTGGCCTTCTGTCCTCAATCTATAAAGATCCAAGGTGTGTTCTTTCTTCGTTATGTAGAGGATTATCTCTAATCGGTCTCGTTTCCTCCCATTTTTTATCACCATGCTATGGAACTTAATCTCTTCTATTTTAATGAGGTTTATTTGTTTTTGTTAGTGAATTTTTAGAATAAATACTTTAATATATTTCATTTTATTCATGGGAGAGGTGATTAGAGATCTAAAACATTGTTCTATTCTCATATAAAAAATGTTAACACATTTGAGGTAGGGGATTCGTTGCTTATCTATTTATTTATGTGAAATCATAAATTTATCATGGATTAGACCTTTGGATAGCATTTAAAGTAAACTAATAATGGTTTAAATGTATTAATAAATAATTAGTTAGTGATCGTGTGTTGATGTTCTTTATACCGTGATAGTGGTTTGCCTCATGATTTTCTAGATAGTGTGATATATATGTAATGCTTTGTCAGCATGTTATTATTATTTGAAGAGAATATTTAAATTGATAAATAAAATAATTAATTAATTAATTAATTATATTAATAATATTTAAATAATAAATATTCATGTTTAAATAATCCAGTAGTTGTTGTAATTTGATAATGATAAAATTGATGCATGCATGCATGTTTAATTAAATGTGTAATTCCATGTGTTGATGTAATTTTATAAATAAAATTAAATATGGTGATTATTTTTTATGATAATAAAAAATCATGATAATGAGAATGTAATTTATGCTTGGAATCATGATTAAATTAATTTTTTAATTAATTTAGTATCTTGTTATAGATTGATACCTTAGGTTTCCTGTAACACCTCAAGCTTCCACGATACGCTTCTCATTCAATAATGCAATAGCTTGCATTGTACGCAACTTCGAGTTCTAAAACACCGCGACAAATCAAAGTAGCTGTTATGAATAGTAATAACCACTTTTTAAAATTATAGAAATTCTATATTTCAAAATTGACTTCATTTTTGTATTCGTAATATCGAAATTAGCCTATGTTGAATTTTTGGTATTTTTCTGAGAACTTCTAATTTTTTATGAATAATGAAAAATACTTAAAACAACTTTTTTAATCAAAATAATTTATAGTGATAAGTTATACTATTGAGTGGATTTAATGTATAATTAGAATATATTTTTACCATTTTATCCAATGGTGGTCATTAGAATTAATTTAACATTGAATTTGGACATAAACAATTGCCAATCTTTTGATATAAATTGTTTCTTGAAAACACGCTATTTGTCGTAACAGCGGGAATTAATTATAAAATTAATTAATGCAACTTATATGTTTGGAATTTTGTAAAATAGACATCATTTTTGAATTCGGAATATCAATTATAGCTTAGGGTGAAATTTTGGCATTGTTCTGAAAAACTTCAATTTTTGATGAATAGTGAAACCACTAAGTGGTAGTTAAATAACTGATTTTTCGTTTAAATGAAATATTACCACTTCTCTGATTTGATTTTCAAAAATCCGACATACATGGTTGTCATTAAGAAGTAAAATGTGGTTCAATGGGATAAAAATAATTTTTTGGTGAATAGTAACTTATTAAGTTTTAATCGCGATTAGTGGTAATTAGTGTGGTTTAAGGTATAAATAATACTTTAATAATATGAAATGACCTAGACACATGTCCCAACCTTATTGGTTGTGTCATGGCCGACCAAGACAAGCCATGGCCTAACTTGGGGACCCCATGGATCCACTTTTGTTGGGAAATAACATAAATTACTTTTTATTTAATGTTAAAGTGAAAATGACACTAACATAAATTGTTTTACTAAAACAATTTTTGAGTAGGGTTACACAAGTCCAAATTTTGACTATAAATATTCATTAGAAAGCTAAAGAGATTTCCTACATCATAGTATTTTTTTATAATTTTTAGACATTAAATAAATTAAATTATTTATGACATCATTATGATGTGGCGATGACCTCATTATTTAACGATTTAAATAAAATGAGAAGATAATGCAAAATCCAAGGCTTACACTTGTCCAAAGCCTATTGGATGAAGATATTTCGAAACCTTATCACCTTAGCCTCGAATTATATAAGTGTGGGACCTTTAGAATCCGAAAAGCATTTTGAAATAATGTAACATTTCAATCTTTCCAAAAGTGCCCCTCCTCTCCACTTATAAAAGGCCCCCACCTCTCCCACCTCATTTACACTTTAAAGCCATTTGGCTCGGCCAAACTCTGCCCAAATACTCTCCCAACATTCCTCCCTTACTCCTAGAAACCTCACTTTGGTCAGAACTCTTCCCAAGGAAGCCTTTAGCTCAAATCAAAAAGAGTTACCCGATTTTGAGGTAATGTCTTTTCTAATGTTGTTTTGTTTTATTTTTCTTCTCCAACCCCCTAAACTCTTTTTATTCAATTCTTTTGTAACAACACCAGTATCCTCAATATACTAGGATGTTGTTATAAGAAGGATTCGAGCTACACTTACACACACCTACATCTAATGGTTAAAGAACATACGGTTTCTGTGGATGGCGAATTTCTGCCTCACGAAACGATGATTGTTCAACACTCATATAACACCTTCAAAGGTGGCCATTAAGATGTCACTATTTTTATATATGATACATAATATGTTTATGTTTTACTTATGCTTCTTTATTTTTCATTTGTGTCTTACCTTTATGGCTTCCATTATGGGTATACGCGATATCTTCATTTTAGGAAGTGCGGACTACCGCCCCCTCAAAGTGATTTGAATCGTTAATGCCATATGTGGGATGTATAAAGGATGGAGTAAATGGTATTATACACTATATTATACTGGAATTATATTATACATTTATATCATTATGATTTCAATCCATTAAATATGAAATTGAAATGAAAGTAGCGTTCATGTGTACGTACGGCTTACCGTCTCCATGAACGGTGCATTTCATTTCTTACCTCTAAATGTTACGTGACATTATGAATGAATGTATATACTGTATATAAGATATATTTGACATCTAAATCATTAATATAATTTTGGAGATAATGGATATTCTACCACATGAACAACTTGTAATTATAAGAAGTTTATTTTTGACTCAAGTACCAAGGATCGACAAAACGACCGTTATTAACTTAAATAATTACATAATGTTCATAACATTGAAATAAGTGATATAAAAAGGATAATGAAATTGAAAATGGTTTTGAAAGAATTTTTATTATAACAATGTGTTGTATTGATATCTTGTGATTGAAATGTGGAAATGTTATGTTTCCTTTGTGCATGTTTTATGTGATATGATTATGTTATGGTTTATGAGATGTTTAAACCTGTTCATATGAGGAATGTATTGGACTTAATAAGTGACGGGTGGAGCCCGCTATAGCTCCTCGATGCATCGGTAGGTCTCATGAGACAACTAGACGTGGAATTGGCCGAAGCCCTTTCCCAATTTGATTTATGGTTTTGGCCGAGGCCTTAATCATTTTAGACGTCTTGGCCGAGGCCTTGACAAAATGTTTCAGAATGTCCGGCATTATACATTCCCTCGTTATGAAAGTGGTTATTGATATTGCATGTGATTATTCGACCAGTAGAATATCCATGTGAAGAAGTGAATGGAATTATCTCATTTTAATTTTGCCATATTATGTTGATGTTCAAGTTTAAAGGGCTTTTGTTTTAGTTATACATTGCCTTAAATTTTTATGTTTATTTATGAAAGCTTCCGCAATATTGTTATCCTTACTGAGCATCTGAGCTCACCCCTTTCAATGTTTTAATATTTTCCAGGATGTGAAGAAGAGTATTATGACTGACTTGCAAGAATATTCAGTGAGGATATGAGTGTAGACTATGAAGACCATGTTATTGTAGTTTGTTTAATTTTTGATGTAATGAAAGAATTATGAATGTATCTAGTGTTTCCAAGGCTACTAAACTAATCGGTCTTTCGAGACTTGATCTTTTGTGATCATGCCAATGTTACGAAGTAACGCACCGGCTCTGGGTAGCTGGGGTCGGGGCGTTACAGTTGGTATCAGAGGCAGTTTAGTACTAACCTTGGAAGCTAGATTTAGATAAACTCTGATTAGAGCACATAGCCCAAAGATAGACTTTGAGGATTAGTATAGAAGAACTTTCTAGAATTTTGTTATTGAAGAGATTTTGTGAGTTTTCCGAGCAATACATCCCTGTCTGGATACGAGCAGGTAGAGGCGGCTCTGGCACAGATGTACCTAGGGGTAAAACCCGAAAACACCGCTTTGAGCTAGACTCGAACGGGAACTGGTGCACGACAACGGGCCTTGCTGCACTCTTGGTTACGACACTCCCGGGGGATATGCTTAGGATAATTCTCATTTTATTTACAAACCACTATGAAGGGTTATGAGTATATACTTTCTCAAAGAAAACATTTCTTTTTATGATTATGGATTATATCCATAAATAGTTCAATTTATGTAAAGTGTTTTACAAGTATGGAATTATGTATTTTGATTCATAAACTAATCTAGTTTATGCCATTGTTTAGAAATGGCGCCTAGTGGAAGGAATGGAAACCGTATCAATGCACGAACTCCGTGTAGGGATTGCCCTCCTGATCAAGATAATTATTGTGGATCTGGAGATACAACTGGTGCTGATCAACTTATTACCATACTGGGACAACTCACTCAGGTTATGAATAATAACCTTACTCGTATGGAGCACCCTGATCCGCAACGTGGAGGATCAATGTTAGACCGCTTCATGAGGCAACAACCACCAACCTTCAATGGGAGTACAAATCCTATAGTAGCTGAGCAATGGATAAATTCCTTAGAGAAAATATTCCATGCCTTAGGGAGTAGTGAAAGGGAGAAGGTTGTCATGGCAGTTTACCGCCTCACTGGAGATGCCGATCAGTGGTGGTCGCTGATTCAAAACACAAAGGAAGATGATGAAGTATCGAATATGGAATGGAGGGAGTTCAAAGAGCTTTTCTTAGAAAAATACTTTCCTCGTGACCATCGAGCAGATATGGAAAGGCAATTTCTGAGTCTAAGGCAGAAGGAGGATGAGAATGTCGCAAAGTATGAGGCTAACTTTACAAGGTTAGCGAGGCATGCTGCCGATTATATACGTAACCCAAGGAGTAAGATTGATCGTTTCTTTGATGGGTTAAAACCATTTCTCCGTCGAGCTTAAGTATCACAATCCTTCTCATCATACGAAGATATAGTCTCATGTGCTATCAAGACAGAAAAGGAATTCTCTAAGTCTTATGACAACAAAGTAAAGCAAGAGAAGAAGAGAGCGGTGGAACAAGAGACAGATAAATGGAAAAAGGGAAAGAAGGATTTTCCCTTATGTGATAATTGTGGGAAAAATCACCCTGGTACGTGCTTAAAAGGAATGGGAGTTTGTTATAAATGTGGAGAAAAGGGTCACCAGGCTCGTGATTGCAAGGGAAAGAAAGAGGTTGTCAATGTTGAATGCTACAATTGTAGAGAAATGGGTCATTATGAAAATGAATGTCCTAAGCGTCAGGGAAACTTACCTCAGAAAAGGCCAAGGGATCAAGGAAAATCTTATGCTATTACTACAGTTGAAGCAGAATAACTAATGTATTGGTGCTTTTGGACTCATGGATTATATTCTGGTTATTAGAATAATGTGATCTATATAAGGATTGTACTGCAGTACTTTTTGATTTCAGTAAGGTTTTAATATGATTAAGGTAATCATATTTTTAGTATGTGACAATAAGAGAAACTTTTCTTTGTTTGGGGAATCTGATGTTACAATTGATTTTGGAATTTAGAGACCTTTTAGAGAAAGTCTGGATGAAGGTATTTTGGATAACTATAAAGGTTGGAGTGGATTAAGTTGAACTTTGGATAGTATTGTTTAAGGTTAAAACATTTATGAAGATTATTTTTGGAATAGTATAGTACTATATTTTTAGGAAAAGGACAACCTGCAGGGTGGGGAATAACCCATCGCGTCGGACAAAGCTGCAGGAATCGAACCCACAACCATAGTGCGACAAGCCTATATTTCCTACCACTAGCCTACAGGAAGTCCCTGGTTATTACAAAATAATTTTACTAATCTAAATGGTATGTTTTAACATTTTGAACCTTATACAATTAGGATAAGTATGATATTTTTGAGTTCTATTATCTTTTTGAGTGAAAGATGAGTTGAAGGTTGAAACTCTAATTGTCAAGCATAAATATATATATACCTATCTCTTATTCAATGAATAAATTAATTCTTAAACTTTAGTAAAGGGATATTAAAACAAAAAAATGTGTTATCCTAATACCTTATGTCTTGTTGAACTGATGATATTTTAAATCAATATAGATTGAAGGCTTTGAGGCCCTCAATTTGACAGTTGATTGTTATTGATGACCTCAATCACTCCCTACAAATATTTACGTTTTTCCTCCAATTATATGTCTCTAATTGCCACCAATGTTCTCCTTATCGAGATTATAATTTGGTGGTGACTTTCTTATTTCCATTTACCTCTTATTAAGGCTAAATTTTATTAATCTTATTTCCGATGTGGGTTTTCCACAAAGGTATTTTCCCTTTTCAACCTTTTATTTTCAAAGAAAAATTTCAAATTGCGAGGACGCAATTTATTGAAGGAGGGGAGAATGTAACACCCCAAGCTTCCACGATACGCTTCTCATTCAATAATGCAATAGCTTGCATTGTACGCAACTTCGAGTTCTAAAACACCGCGACAAATCAAAGTAGCCGTTATGAATAGTAATAACCACTTTTTAAAATTATAGAAATTCTATATTTCAAAATGGACTTCATTTTTGTATTCGTAATATCAAAATTAGCCTATGTTGAATTTTTGGTATTTTTCTGAGAACTTCTAATTTTTTATGAATAGTGAAAAATACTTAAAACAACTTTTTTAATCAAAATAATTTATAGTGATAAGTTATACTATTGAGTGGATTTAATGTATAATTAGAATATATTTTTACCATTTTATCCAATGGTGGTCATTAGAATTAATTTAACATTGAATTTGGACATAAACAATTGCCAATCTTTTGATATAAATTGTTTCTTGAAAACACGCTATTTGTCGTAACAGCGGGAATTAATTATAAAATTAATTAATGCAACTTATATGTTTGGAATTTTGTAAAATAGACATCATTTTTGAATTCGGAATATCAATTATAGCTTAGGGTGAAATTTTGGCATTGTTCTGAAAAACTTCAATTTTTGATGAATAGTGAAACCACTAAGTGGTAGTTAAATAACTGATTTTTCGTTTAAATGAAATATTACCACTTCTGTGATTTGATTTTCAAAAATCCGACATACATGGTTGTCATTAAGAAGTAAAATGTGG
The DNA here is from genome assembly GCA_963277665.1 of Viscum album. Taxonomy (NCBI): domain Eukaryota; kingdom Viridiplantae; phylum Streptophyta; class Magnoliopsida; order Santalales; family Viscaceae; genus Viscum; species Viscum album. Next base: position 106,038,339 of record OY728141.1, read on the forward strand.
TTCGATGGGATAAAAATAATTTTTTGGTGAATAGTAACTTATTAAGTTTTAATTGCGATTAGTGGTAATTAGTGTGGTTTAAGGTATAAATAATACTTTAATAATATGAAATGACCTAGACACATGTCCCAACCTTATTGGTTGTGTCATGGCCGACCAAGACAAGCCATGGCCTAACTTGGGGACCCCATGGATCCACTTTTGTTGGGAAATAACATAAATTACTTTTTATTTAATGTTAAAGTGAAAATGACACTAACATAAATCGTTTTACTAAAACAATTTTTGAGTAGGGTTACACAAGTCCAAATTTTGACTATAAATATTCATTAGAAAGCTAAAAAGATTTCCTACATCATAGTAGTTTTTTATAATTTTTAGACATTAAATAAATTAAATTATTTATGACATCATTATGATGTGGCGATGACCTCATTATTTAACGATTTAAATAAAATGAGAAGATAATGCAAACTCCAAGGCTTACACTTGTCCAAAGCCTATTGGATGAAGATATTTCAAAACCTTATCACCTTATCCTCGAATTATATAAGTGTGGGACCTTTAGAATCCGAAAATCATTTTGAAATAATGTAACATTTTAATCTTTCCAAAAGTGCCCCTCCTCTCCACTTATAAAAGGCCCCCACCTCTCCCACCTCATTTACACTTTCAAGCCATTTGGCTCGGCCAACCTCTGCCCAAATACTCTCCCAACATTCCTCCCTTACTCCTAGAAACCTAACTTTGGGCAGAACTCTTCCCAAGGAAGCCTTTAGCTCAAATCAAAAAGAGTTACCCGATTTTGAGGTAATGTCTTTTCTAATGTTGTTTTGTTTTATTTTTCTTCTCCAACCCCCTAAACTCTTTTTATTCAATTCTTTTGTAACAACACCAGTATCCTCAATATACTAGGATGTTGTTATAAGAAGGATTCGAGCTACACTTACACACACCTACATCTAATGGTTAAAGAACATACGGTTTCTGTGGATGGAGAATTTCTGCCTCACGAAACGATGATTGTTCAACACTCATATAACACCTTCAAAGGTGGCCATTAAGATGTCACTATTTTTATATATGATACATAATATGTTTATGTTTTACTTATGCTTCTTTATTTTTCATTTGTGTCTTACCTTTATGGCTTCCATTATGGGTATACGCGATATCTTCATTTTAGGAAGTGCGGACTACCGCCCCCTCAAAGTGATTTGAATCGTTAATGCCATATGTGGGATGTATAAAGGATGGAGTAAATGGTATTATACACTATATTATACTGGAATTATATTATACATTTATATCATTATGATTTCAATCCATTAAATATGAAATTGAAATGAAAGTAGCGTTCATGCGTACGTACGGCTTACCGTCTCCATGAACGGTGCATTTCATTTCTTACCTCTAAATGTTACGTGACATTATGAATGAATGTATATACTGTATATAAGATATTTATGACATCTAAATCATTAATATAATTTTGGAGATAATGGATATCCTACCACATGAACAACTTGTAATTATAAGAAGTTTATTTTTGACTCAAGTACCAAGGATCGACAAAACGACCGTTATTAACTTAAATAATTACATAATGTTCATAACATTGAAATAAGTGATATAAAAAGGATAATGAAATTGAAAATGGTTCTTAATAAGGTAGATATTAACTCTAGTTTATTATTCAGGAGGTTAAATAACGGTTGAGTCAAGTCGGACACAAGGTAAGGGAATTTCTTAACCCAATTTCTATTCTTTGGGTTAATCTCCTACTTTCAAATTATGTCATGATATTATTATGTGTTATTTTGTATTTTTACATTATTTATGTGTACCTATAGTGAATACACATAATATATCTATTTTATTTTAAAAATGATCTTTGTAAGGACTCCGTCTCAATCTCCTTTCATTGAGGCATATTTGGTTTTATACACGAATTTATTTTATACGGTGTATAAACCCCTTTGACTTTTACGTTTATTCAAAAGGAATCTTTTTTATACAAAGCGTTTTACTAAACGACAAATGGGAATATTTTTCTTTCCGTACTTATGCGGCGACAACGACTTCTCCGCCGCCGTGACCATTATTTGATTTTCGGCTTCCTCTACAAGCCATACCCTTTTTTTTAATGAAAAATAAATATCATGTTTTAACTTTCTTTTATTTTGGTATTGAAAATGGTTTTGAAAGCATTTTTATTATAACAATGTGTTGTATTGATATCTTGTGATTGAAATGTGGAAATGTTATGTTTCCTTTGTGCATGTTTTATGTGATATGATTATGTTATGGTTTATGAGATGTTTAAACCTGTTCATATGAGGAATGTATTGGACTTAATAAGTGACGGGTGGAGCCCGCTATAGCTCCTCGATGCATCGGTAGGTCTCATGAGACAACTAGACGTGGAATTGTCCGAGGCCCTTTCCCAATTTGATTTATGGTTTTGGCCGAGGCCTTAATCATTTTAGACGTCTTGGCCGAGGCCTTGACAAAATGTTTCAGAATGTCCGGCATTATACATTCCCTCGTTATGAAAGTGGTTATTGATATTGCATGTGATTATTCGACCAGTAGAATATCCATGTGAAGAAGTGAATGGCATTATCTCATTTTAATTTTGCCATATTATGTTGATGTTCAAGTTTAAAAGGCTTTTGTTTTAGTTATACATTGCCTTAAATTTTTATGTTTATTTATGAAAGCTTCCGCAATATTGTTATCCTTACTGAGCATCTGAGCTCACCCCTTTCAATGTTTTAATATTTTCCAGGATGTGAAGAAGAGTATTATGACTGACTTGCAAGAATAGTCAGTGAGGATATGAGTGTGGACTATGAAGACCATGTTATTTTAGTTTGTTTAATTTTTGATGTAATGAAAGAATTATGAATGTATCTAGTGTTTCCAAGGCTACTAAACTAATCGGTCTTTCGAGACTTGATCTTTTGTGATCATGCCAATGTTACGAAGTAACGCACCGGCTCTGGGTAGCTGGGGTCGGGGCGTTACATTTCCCATAGTTGGAACCTGTGAGTAATAAATCAGTTAATTCAATATGGAATAATAATAATTTGTGTGATAAAGATAATTTATAGGGCCTAAGTTACACGTATTCTTGAGAAGGATGATTTTCTTGAGTTTGGATCTGTGAGAGATCATTTATGTGTGAAGGTTGGATGCCTTTTTTTAGGGCCTAGATTTCCCTGTTGGTTGTGCTTGTGTGTTTCATATTGATTTAATGATGTACTCTAGATGAAATCTTTGCTATGGGATGTGATATGAGGTAGAAAGGCCTATATTTTATATGAACCTGGGATGGATGATCCTAGAATAACAGATGTTATACGGGCAGGGAGGACTAGATGATGTGGAAAAAGTCAACGCCTACGATGGTAAGATGAATTGGGATATGCATGTGGGAGTGGGGGGGACTAGTGATGTTGGAATGGATTGAAGTTGGGATAACCCATTGATGAGATGATGAGATCTTGTATTCTATCTTATGAATCTATTTAATGGTTGATGGTTGGGTATCTTATTTTATCTGCATTCCTTTTCCCACTGCTCGAGGCAGTTGGATGTTCTTAGTTCCATGTTTCATCTTGGTGGTATCTTAGTATAGGTTTCCTAGAGTAACAAGTTTACTGAATGATTATAATAATGAATTAAATAATTCTTAACCCATAGGGTTGGCTGATGCTTGAATATAGATGAGATGTTACTCCTGAGAAGCTGTGGACTCAGTTTGGATTATTTGTGGAGGGAGTGGAATTCACTCTGATGATTAAAGTAATGTAATTATGATTAATTATGATGGTTAATTAATGGTTTATAAATTAATTAATGAAAGGAAATGATAAAAAAGAAAATAAGTAATTAATTTAGAACTTTAAATGCTTGTTTTCTTATAGAATATATGGGCTTAGTAGTGGTGGATACAAGTTCAAGTGATGTTATATGTATTTGAGTCTAAGACTAGGTTATACCTATAGTGTGGTTGTGGGATATATTATATCATGTATATTTTGTGATTTACTATGCTTCCCTACCCATTTGGGTTAGGTAAACTGATACCTAGTGGACTATGTGAGGGTGTTTTCCCCAAAATCTTGGTGGGTGGATGGATGGTTGGCTACCCTACCTAGCTCTGCTTGCTTCTCTTGGTAGTTACTTGTGTTGGTATGCACAGCGGTGAGTTTTCCCATATATGTGTATAGAGGTCTGTAATGGATTGTGGTTATTTCACAAACATGTATCGTTAAATATAGTATCCAAAGGATTATTATAGGTATGACATATATAGGTTGTGGTGGTTTGAGGTACTTACTAAATGTATGGGATGTGATAGCTTGAGGTATAATACTTGATATATGATACATTTCATGTGAGTTATAGTGGCACCCGAAAACTACTTGGCTTCTATCTATGGATATGTGTATGGGGTGATGTGATGATGTGATGTATTAGGTTCATGTTGTGATGCCTTTTCTAGGTGTTTTTATGATGTCCTATTTTGGAGAGAGATTACTCACGATGTGTAACATTGGGGAAGAGTGGAAAACCTATCGGGAAGTAGGAGTGGGGTACCCTAGATGTTTCATTATTAAATTATATGCTCTCTTATATTTGATACTTGGTGAGATTTATCCATGGTGTGACTGGTAACTTAGTTTACCTGTTTAGGTGATGAGTTAGTTTCATCGTTGTTCACTATGGTTTAGCATGATTTCTTTATCTTCTGTATGGGAGGCTCCAGAGAGGATCATATTGAGTATAATTTTTTCCTCAACCTATGTATATAAAAACTATTATTTAGTTCATCTAGAGTATGTTATATATTGGGATGGATATTACTAGCTCGTGGTTTTTCAGGAGTAGTTTTGGCTTTACGGTCGCTGCCATATTTACCTTTTTGGTTCTTGTATTTTTCTTTTCAGTATTTATAGTATTGTATGGCATTGAATGTTTTAACTTAGGAGGTCTTTATATATATATATTCCTGAGCATATTTTTATTATTTCATCCTTCTTATCTATCTCTTATTTATGTTCTTTTAAAGGGTAGTGCCTCCCATATGTATGCTTATTATACCCTCAATTCTAGTCGCCAACTTAGGCCCTACCATAGTTGGGATTCGAGTAGTCAACACCTCCCTTCACCCATTATCAGCCTAAGAGGAGTGCACTTTGGGGGGAGTGTTTCATGAAAACCTTTGTAAAAACTCATTATTTCTCAATGATATCCCTCCATTATTCAAGGACAAAGGCTCTAAAAATGGGACATAATTGTGTCAGGATATATATAAAGCTAACCCTCTCTCCACCAATCCATACTATACAAGCTTTTCACATGTTATATCCACTTTCACAAGGTTTAAAACATTGTTACCCTAATTTAAGCTTACTTAAATGACTCCAATTTCATTCTTGGAAACTAATTTTAATGGCTAAAATTTTAATTTACATTGTTTAATAATTTTAGCATGAAAATTTTAAGTACGTAAGTGATTTTTTTTAAATAAAATTTCTATGAGTAATATAAATTAATAATAGTATTACAGTATATAACATGTAAAACATTGTTTTAAGAAAAAAAGTGTATTTTAATCATAAGATTTATGTTTAAAATATAATTATCAATTTTATTGATTATATTGACAGTAAAATTTTTATTATTATTCCTTGAATATTTAATTAACATTAAAATAAGTTGAAAAAATAATTTAACCATGTGAATAATTTAATAAAGAAACTGTTGAAAAATGGTTTTGTTAAAACATTGCCTAAATTTTCTATTATGTTAAACATGAGTTTTATATGTCAACATATTATTTTAAAATAGTTAATTTAAATTTATAAAGTTTATTTTTTATTGTAAAAATGGTTTTAAATTACTTTCATGGAATAATGTCATAAAAGTGACAGTATGAGTAAAATCTATATGTTTCACTATTCACCTAAAAATCAATTATTTTATAAAAATATCTAAAGTAGATATTAAAATAATCATAACATTCTAAATCAAAAAAATGAATTTTATTTTTTCAAATTCAATTACCATAATTTTCTATTTTAACTTTTAAATAAAATCATAAAATACAATGAGAAATTGTTTTTATAGGAAAATAATTTTTTTAAATACTATCTATTTATATAAAACAAAAATAAATCTAGAATTAATAAATCAATTTTATATTTTATTAAAATAATCATTTAACACTAATATAATTTTTTTCTTTATTAAAAAGAAAAACACATAAAAAGGTAGATTCTTAAACACATTAGTGAATTAAGTAAATTTGTATAAAATAACCCTTATATATAAATATATATATATATATATATTAATATATTTCATAATTTAGTTACTCCTATTCATACCTGACAATTAAATGAATTGGTTTTAATGATCTAAACATATTGTAGTTTTTTTAGTTTGGCATTTCATGTGACACAAGCAATTGAAGATAATATTTGTAATATCCCGCCCTTCCTCATTGGATTGAGAAGGTAGTGGAGCATCACTTGGCCTTAAGTGACATCTCCAAGATGCTAAAGGCAGGAAATAAATTCCAATGGCTTTAAAAAAATTTGTGGGATGATTTTCCCTGTGAAAATAATACAACCAAAACCAAGTTAATCACAACTAAACAACAACTATATGATGCATGATAACAATGTAATACAAATCAATTTTATACCAAAATACAACAATACCAAACTACCTCATTACCACAATCAAAGTACCATAATGGAAGACTAAATCAAAAAAACTCAAAGACTCCTAAGACTTAACTCCATGGCTCCCAACATGTTCCATGATCCAACTCAACAATCTATTACCAAGTATCAATAATCACTGATAAATAAGTGTGATAATATACCTTTAACTATTTCATGGTAAACGATATCTGCAAAAGCACCAAAGTTCCAAAGTATGGGTGTGTAATGAAACTCAATAAGTTTTCCCCAAATTACTTTCATACTCATTACACTAGTATAGAACAAGTTAGCATATTTATATAAAAAACTTTATATAAAAAAATTTAAATAGTTTATATCATAATATAAAAAATCACATTCTTTTTTGGCATACTCATTCCATGATTCACAAACACACCCACACATGCAAGCTTCACTATTAGTTACATAACCACAATTTGTTTCTCATCAATCCACCAATTCATCACTAAGTGGCCAATATTCTTATTCTCCAATGAGACACACCCCTTATCCAAGGTCACATCCCTTCATACCCCAATGGTACATGACCCTTATTCAGGATCACATCAAAAGAATTAACACACACAAAACCAATTATTCCAAAACTATTTCAAATAAACCATTTCAATCCATTTTAACAAAACTATTATTTTATTGAAAACCTTTCAAAAAAATATTTCCATGAATCAAAGAAACAACCATTTTAAAATCATTCAATCAAAGCACTTTTCACAACAATTCCACAATTCCACAAAATACTCAAACCATCAATAAATATGTTTCTACTATGATTTACACATAAATTTCACAATCAAATTCAGTCAATTCAAAAAAATTGAAACTAATCCTTCATGTTTAAAGAAGAGGAGTCGAGATTAAATCCACCTACCTAGGGAATTAAGGAAAAAATGAAGAATGACATGAAAGCACCCACAAAACTATGTTGAATATCCAAAAACCCACCTTAGATATCTTCCCCTAACATAAACAATTCCAAAACTAACCATTATTAGCATCAACCACCTTATATTTATCCATAGTAGACCAGATCTAAGAAACCAAGAGATTGAAGAAATTATATCTAAAAAACCATGAAAAAATTCCATAAACAAGGAATTACCAAGGAAATAGGGTGTTAAAATGTCGAGAAATGCCTTTAGATCACTTTTGATTCAATAGGGAAAGGTTCTACAGCCTTTAGGAGGGATATTTTTTGAGTTATGTCCAAAATGGAGGGAAAATTAGGGGTTAAATGTTTATACAGACCTAGATTAACTTTTTTAGGATCTAGTTTTTAAAACGTACATAGTTAGTCGCATGGTTAGGAAAATTGTGCGCTAAACATGCACCAACCTTTTCCTCAAGGGGAACCTTGCACGGTTTTCATGAATGGTTTGAAAAACCATGAGCCAACCATGAAAAATAACATTATACCACTATTCATGGTTTCTCCTAGGTGGTCTCATGTTTTATCCAAATTGTGCGCCTTCCCATTATCCCATGTCTCACTATGTATGGTTTCCTGTAGGAGTTTGACGGTTTTCACTAACCGTGCACCAACTGTGCACCTTTATAAAAGCCCCCAAACATTCCAAAAGTCTTCCAAGACCTCACAAACTTTATCTAAACTCTTTAAAATTTAAAAATCATAAATAAATAGTTACTTTCTTGAAACTAGGGGTGTTACATTCTTCCAACCATCAGTCTTTTTTATACATGGAAAGAAGAAAACCATCATTGATCTGAAATAGTTCTAGACATTTCTCTATCATTTCATTTTCCCATTCCCCAGTCTCTTCATGGATCTAACCATGTTTCCAAAAAACCCACACTATACTGATGATTTTTCCATGCAAGAATTTCTCTTGACTGTCCACAATCTATAATGGAACTTGAACCAATGAAACATCCAGCCCTAGGTCAACATGATCCCATCAAATCACATGGTCCAGATTAGGCTGATACTTTTTAAACTGAGAAACATGAAATACATTATGCACTACACTGAATAATGGGGGAAAATCCAACTGATATTACACCTCACCAACCCATTCAAGTATCCCAAAAGGGTCTATGTACCAAGGAGATAACTTGACCTGCTTTCCAAAATGAAAATTACCAAGCCTAGAGAGATCCTAAAAAACACATGTTCACTCACCTTGAATGACAACAGCTATTGAAGATGATTTGTATACAATTTTTGATGACTCTGAGACATCTCTATCTATTTCTTGATCAACTGAATCTTCATCTTTATCTCTTGGACAAGGGTCGGCCCAACCAGTGAAGTCTCACGTGTTTCAACACAATAAATTAGAGAATGATAAGGATTACCATATAATTCTTCTAAATAATCTATATGTATTGATTCTTGATAACCATTGTTATATGACAACTCCCCTAACGGTATGTGCTCTTCCCATGAGCCACCAAAATCCATTATATAAGCCCACAACATATCTTCCAACATTTGTAACGTCCATTTGGATTGTCTATCCTTCTAAGGATGATACGTCATACTCATAGTCAACTGATTCCTAAGGAATTTTTGTAAGGACTTCCAAAAATGAGACGTGAACCTTGGGTATCTAGCTAATACTATAAAAAATATTATGATATGTATCTTTAACCCTTCTCATATATATATTTTTGAAAATTACTCCACCATATGAGATTTCTGAACAGGGATTAAATGATTCGACTTTGTGATGAAATACACCATCACCCACATGGAATCATTTTTCTGAACCATTCTTGGGAGACTTGTTACAGAATCCATGGATATCTTCTCCCATTTCCAAATAGGTATATGTAAAGACTGTGACATACCTTATTGGTCACGTATTCCCTGCCTTAACTTACTGATAAGTTAATCATATAGATGTAAACTCATCTACCTTCATTTTTATATGGACCCACCAACATTGTGCTCTCAACACCTTATACATCATTTGTATTTCATGATAAACAGAACATCTTTAATGGTGGTAATCATAAAGAAATTATTCCTGAAAATCTATAGGTAAGACTATCTGATTTCTGAACCACAACCTTGAACTCTCATCTACCCTCCAGCCCTCAATGGTCTCCCCACCATTGATTTTTAACCTCATTGAAACACATTCTAAATCAAATTTTTGTGCCTCTTTAACCATATCTAATAAAACAGGAACAAAAAAACTATAAAGTAACCCACAACTTCACCTTAGTCTTCACATTCCAAGTGTATTCCATCTAGTATCGACATCAACTACCACTCATATGAATATTATTTTAAAATAGAGCATAAAACTTTTTGATTAATGTATTCACCACCGAATTTCCCATACATGGTGTATAAATAAAGTCAAAGTATAATATTTGGATATGCTTTATCCATATTATTTTTCTCAGGTTTAAATCCCTTCATGGTAAAATATGTTTTAAGCACTTATGATCCATAAACACAATAAATTTTTCACCAAAGAGGTAATAATGCCAAGTATTAAAAGCATGGAATGATGAAGCTAACTCCAAATCATGTTTTGGGTAGTTATTCTCATGAAACTATAACTGTCTGGATCCATAAGAAACAACATGGTCTCCTTGCATGAGGACACATCCCAACCCATATCCCAAAGCATCACAATACACCACGTACTCTTGTCATAATTATGGAAAAATAAATATTGGTGATGATGTAAGGCGAATTTTAAAATCCTGAAAAAACTTATGACATTTATCATTCCATTAGAATGGAACATTATTCCTTATCAAATATTTCAAGGTGAGGTTACTTAGGAAAAATCAATAAAAAGGATTGGTAATAACCATCTAGACCAAGTAAAATGTGTATCTAAAATAAATTCTTTAGTGGTTTTCAAGAGATAATAGATTTTATCTTTTCTGGATCCACATAAACACCTTTTTCATAGATTACATGTCCAAGGAAACATAGATTTTGTATCAAAAAATCACTTTTATATTTTGGAATAAAAACTATGATCCTGCATGATTCCCAACACTATCCCAAAGTGTTTCTCATGCACATAACTTGTCATTGAATACACCAACATTTCATACACAAACACCACTACAAAAGAATCTAGATATCTCTAAAATATATAATTCATCAATTCCATAAAAATCATTGGTGCATTTTTAATATTGAAAGGCATTACCAGTATTCATAATGGCCATATCTACTTCTAAAATTTGTCTTTGGAATATCATCCTTCTAAACCTACAATTGGTGATATCTTAATCACAATAAAATTTTAGAGAACCATTGATCTCCCCAAATTGATTGAATGTATCATCAGTGCATGGAAGTGGAAACATATTCTTTATTATAACTTGTTTAAGCTTGTGATAATCAATACAAAAATGAAGAGTTCCATAAGCCTTTTAACAGACAAGATTGGTGCTACCCAAGGAGACGTACTTGGCTGAATAAAGCCTTTACTTTCTAACTCTTCCAACTATACTTTCATCTCCCTTAATTCAATTGGTTCCATCCAATAATATGAAAGGGAAATAATATTGGTCCCTATAAGAAGATCAATCATAAACTCCGCTTCTCTTTTGGATGGAAACCCTGAAAAATTTTCAATAAAAACATCAAGTAACTGATCAATAACCACTAGAAAACTATTATTTTTGATATCTTCCATCGATTCCAAATCTAATACTTCCAACTAGTAGGATATTTTTTCAACTTTTAGTTCTAACAAGACCATTGTACTTACCTTTACATTTCGATCTCCTCTAAAGAGATACTCAACACCATTATTAGTCATAGAACTAACCCATTGGGTATAATAGTCGATGTGAGCCTTGATCATAGTCAACAAATCCATACCTAGGATTATGTCATATACATATATTTTAATCATAGATATATCTCATATCATCTCATCTCTATCGGCAGTTATTGAACAATTACTACATATAAAGGCTCAATATTCTCTTTGGCCAAGAGGAGTTTAAAGTTTTAACATAGAAAGCATCACCTCAACATTTAGACTCAAAAAATCAATAGCATTAGAAGCAGTAAATGAATGGGAATCACCCATATCAAAAAAAATCATAAGGGTATAAATTAAAAGAATCACACCTCTCACGGTTGATTATCCAGACTCATCATCCATGATAACATGCTTAGCTCCATACAAATTCTTACTTGTTTTACATTGTTCCCTGTTCCCTTGTTGAGATTTACCTTGTTGAGGATTCATCATATTCCTATAATCACCATGGATATCTCTATTATTCTAATGAGGATTTTTCTATTTCCCTTATCATGTCAAAGCATACGATGTCTACAACACATGAGAAGTGTCCCAAACAACCGACCTCAGAGCATTGCGGCAATAGTGCTGAAGATTCCCTGTCTAATTTCAATTGTGGTATTCTCTAGGTGGTGTCAAACACTCTCTCTTTAGGTGGTTGAATGAATCATATTATAGACATCAAAATTTTCTCTTGGGTCTTGGAAAAAGATTTATCGATCCATTCATCGGATTTTGAGTCATCCCCATACCTTTTAAATAGGTTGTTGCTCTTCTTCTTTCTCCCAAAATTAGAGTTCCCACCATTTCCCATAGGTATCAACATTATCTCTATACCTATATCTTTTGATATTTCCCTTTCTACCACCACCACTCTATTGACCATTTCTATATAATCTATTATACAAAGCACATCAATCTTCGATAAAATCTCCTACCTCATCCTCAATTCAAAAATTCATTCCTTTAAGGATGCACTTAAAGAAACTTTGGATGAAAAAGAAACTAAATTCATGAATTTAGCCACGTACTCTATCACTGTGAGGCTCTCCTATTTCAAGTTTAATAAATTCATCTTTCTTTCAATTCTGAATATATAAGGATATAATTGTTTGTTGAACAATTCCTCAAAATTATCTCATGAAAGTTCTTGGTCTAATTTATCCTGGACTACTAAATCCCACCATTAGTATTCAAGATCTTCTAACATATAAGTCACCGTATTTAATTTTAGCTCTTCTAGTGTGCCAAAAAATCAAAGATATGATTCATCCTATTCAGCCACACCTTTGCTTTCTCTAGTTCTGAATCACCCTAAAAGATGGGTGGATTTTATTTATGTAACTGGATGGAATAATCCACTTGCCTTGGTTCATCCCTCTTGTTCACTCTATTAATAAACTAAAAGGATTGGACTATACTTTGAACCAGTTGTTGGTTCACCTGTGGATCAGGTGCAACCACATTCTCAGAAGCTTCCTCTGGTTGGTTTCTATGACACCTACCGGGTGTCATTTTCTACAAAAACAGAAAATTCCATAAGTATCACTATCTAGAAACTTAAGGCTTACCAATTTCAAATTCCACCACATCACAAATATCAGAACAAATCTTTCCAAAATTTAATAATTTCCAAGTTTAACCATTTTAAAAAAAATACCATTCCTTTGATAATCATACCATTTTTGAAATAACCATTTCATGTCTTTTAAAAATCTCACATTTGAAAACAACATTAACAATTTTCAAAAACCACACTTTTGTACCAAATCATATATCACTTCTCAAAATAAAATATGCACTCCTAGTGTTAATTAATTTCTAAAATGCATGTCATGATCATATCATTGGAAAAACTCATGAAAATGAGACTCCAAATCCTATAAGTGTCTCCAAAACACTTATGTACCCAACTCCCTAGTAACTTGAAGTTCAACATAAAAAAGTTATCTATGTATTTTTATGATCTAAATTTCAATTCATTACAATCATACTCATTTATACCATCCTAACTCAAGTAATATACCAGAAATAATTTCAACTCCAAGACCGACACAATTGATAACCAAGTATCGAACAAATTTATACTACTTGTAAGTTAAGGACCGAACAAGATTATACCACGTGTCCCGCAAATATATTTTGAATGAAAAATACTGATACCACTTGTAACATCTTTCCCCTCCTCATTGGCTTGAGAAGGTGGTTGAATATCACTTTGCCTTAAGAAACATCCCCAATATGCCAAAGGCTGATAATAAATACCAAGGGATTCAACAAAATTTAGGGGTGATTTTCCCTATGAAAATAAAACAACCACAACCATGTTACTCACAAAAAAACAAAAATTATATGATGGATGATAACAATGTAATAAAAAAATCAATGAAATAACAAAATAAATGATACCAAACTACCCCATTACCACAATCAGAGAACTAAAGTGGAAGTTTAAATCAACAAAATTCAAAGACTCCAAAGACATAACTCCCCAACTCCCAATATTCTCCATGCTCTAACTCTATAATCCATTCCCATGTATCACAAATAACCACTAAATAAGTGTGATACTTTACCTTTATATATGTCTTGGTAAACAAAATCTGTAAAAGGACCAATGTTCCAAAGCAAGGGTGGGTAATTAAACTTATTATGTTTCCCCCAAATGACTTCTCCACTCACTCCACTAGGATAGAACATGTTACAACATTTATATAAAACAATTTGAAACAGGTTATATCATAATATAAAACAATTTTCATAAAAAAACTATTTCCAAGGAAAAGAAACCAAACAATACTTTAAACCATTTCACATTCCTTCTTGGCATACCCTTTCCATGATTCACAAACACACCCACACATGCATTCTTCATTGACAGTTCTATACTAAAGAGTGGTTTCTTATCCATCCACTAATTTGTCACTAAGAGATAAATCTCATTGTTCCCCAATGACACACGCCCCTTATCTGGGGTCACGTTCCTTTGTACCCCAATGGTACATGCCCCTTATTTAGGGTCACATTAAAAGCATGAACTCACACAAAACCATGTATTCCAAAACCATTTCAATAAAACCATTCTTTTAATGAAATTTTTTCAACAAATCATATTTCCATGAATCAAAAATACAATCATTTTAAAACCCATTTTAAAATCATTCAATCATAGCACTTTTCACAACAATTCCCCAATTCCATAAAATACTCAAACTATCACTAAAGAGGTTTCTTTCATGCTTTGAAAATCAATTTTACAATAAAATTCAAGCAATTAAACAAATTGAAACTAATATTTAAAGTTCTAAGAAGAGGAGTTTAGAGTGAGTCCAAATAACTTGGTAATTATAAAGAAATGGAGGACAACATGAAAACACCCACAAAACTAGGTTGAATCTCTAAAAACCCACCTTAGATCTCTTCCCCTAACATCAATAAGGCCAAAACTAAGCATGATTATAATTAAGCACCTTATATCTATTTGTAATGGACTAAATATAAGAAACTGATAGAGGGAAGAAATTAGATCTAAGAAAAACCATGAAATACTACCAAAGACAAGGAATTGACAAGTAAATTGGACTTCAAATCACCAAGAGACTCCTCCAGATTGCTTCTGATTTGATGGGGAAAGGATCCAAAGAATTTTGGAGGAATATTTTTTGAGTTAGGACAAATATTGAGGGGGGAAAATGTGCTAAAATTTAATCCCAAAATAGATCCATTTTTTAGGATCTGGATTTTAAACCATGCTTGGTTAGTCATACGGTTAGTTCAATTGTGCGCTAACCATTAGTCGACCTATACCTCAATGGGTACCTCACACAGTCATCCCACACAGTTAGACAAACCATGCACCAATCATGAAAAATCCCTATGTCCTACTTTTCACGGTTTATCCTGAGTGGATACACAGTTTAGCCAAACTGTGTACCTAACGGTGAGCCTTCCCATTAGCCCATGTCTCATTGTGAACGGTTTCTTGTAGTAGTTTCACAGTTTTCACTAATCATTCCCCAACTGTGCACCTTTATAAAAGCACAAAAACATTCCAAAATCCTTTCAAACTCTCCTAAACTTCACCCAAACTATTTAAATACTTAAAAATCACAATGAAAGGGTTACTTACTTGAGACTATGGGTGCCACAATATTAATTTAAAGGATCCAAAATCTAAGGTCGTCACATTTTTCAAGACTCAGATGAAGCAATCCTATGACTTTTCTAAAGTAGTTATTTATGAAAACCTTGAGTAAATTGAACTTATAATACATTTTAATATCAGGGGGAAAGTTATTAGTGTATGTAATGATAGAAAATACTTTGTAATGAGAGATAAAAATTCATCCTTTTATGATTTTTTCTCAAGTTTTTAGAGATCCCAGACAACCAAATGTAGATTAATTGCACATGAGGTCAGGTTTTTGTTTCATATGAGGTGATTTTATGGGGCTCTCAGTTAGAATATTAATGAGTTTTATTTTTTAGGATAAAAATTTCTAAAGGTGTGGAAGATATTGTGACACAGAATTTTATCTTAATCGAAACTTAGCTCATTTTTAAGTTTTCAAGTCCTAGGTCTCTAAAATGGGTAAAATAATAATTTCACCATAGTAAATGACCTAAAAAATTATCTATTGATAGTTTGGTCTTGAAACATATTGTTTAAATTTGGGTTAAATTTGGTTGATAATTCAGGATACATGATATTATATCAAATAAAAAATATTTATTAATAAATAAATATTTATTCCATGAGCATAAAAATTGATCTCCATATAAAGAGATCATAATGAATTTTAGACACTATGGTTGTGTTCAAAAAGAGGTTTTTTTACTAGGTGAGGTTTAAATTAAGTTCTTAGGTGTCGAGACACAAACATATCATTTTTAGGTTTTTATTTTAAATCATTGTTATATTAAAATAAAAATATATTAATATTTTTATTGGGATGGTAATGGGTTAATGATATTCCATGGTGGTGTTGATGTGACATGTAGGATTCTATAATTCCATTTTTTTTTATATGACATTTCCATTATAAGGGTATTTTATTTTAATCCTTATGAGAGAGTTATTATTATTTTTAGATGAGAATAAATATGTGAAATAATGGGGAATTAATGGTGAATTTATACTGATATTATGGGAAGAAATTAATTATAATGGCCCATAATTTATATATATATGTTACTTTAACATTGAAGAATATTTATTATATAACATAAAAAAAACCATTCTAGGACCGTATAGGTTTAGTGTCTTTAGAAACTGGGAAATAAAAACAACTGATTCATAAAATATCCACATTGTCCCTCAATTATTTCTTCATAAATAGAATTATTTTTGACATATCTTACTTAATACCCTTCATCATGACCTGGGGAAAAGAAACATATGAAAGGTTGAGCTCAAATTCTCATTAAGGGTAAACAATTTAAATATCAATCATATCATAATCACAAGAATGTAACATTTGAAAATCTTATCCTGCATATAAAAGATCATAATATCATGTCATGGGATAAATCATAAAAGTGCAATGTAATACCAATAGTCATAACATAAGACATGAAATTTCTTGGAATACACACATAAGTATAAAAAATCATTTCATATTAGTCAAGGCTCATTTCCAAGACCATCATAGTGGACAAAGTCCATTACTGAACCGAGTTCACTCCTCATTCTAGCCCTGTATTAGTGAACCGGATTTACTTGTAGTTCCAGTAATGTATATCTCATGAGATATAAATCTTTACCCAATTAATTGGAGAGAGATATAGGTCCCACACATCTCATAATGAAACCATTCTTACATGTTCTACAAAAACATAAAAACATCCACCATAGCATAACCCATGATATAAAATGGGTTTATTAAACATCATTCCATTATAATTGATATAAAACAAATGGATTTCATAAATAAAATTATATCATAAACACAATAAAATCATAGTAATAACAAGGATATTAATATAACCCTATTTAAAGAGTTTCATCTTAGATGTAAAATAATTTTTAGAAAATACTTGAAATTAATTCTTGAGGAAAATATCCTTTCTTCTTCAAAAAAGTTTTTCTTCCTCAAAATGCCACACAATTTTAGAAGAAATAAATTTATGTAAAAATAACCTTGTAATATTTTAGTAGAATATTAAAGTAAATAATTTTTTATTAAAGCGTAAAAATCCATTCATTTCTTATAAGTTAAAAAATAATTCTTCTCATACTTTTGCTGAAAAAGTCAAAAACCACCTCGTACCGATAACGACAAAAAATTCCATTCATACCGTTTAGTAAAAATTCACAAATGGGTAAAATTGACTTTAAGAAATTATATAATTATATAAATAATATTTTTAAATACATATTTAGGAAACATGGACATGGATGATAAATATACCCTAGTAAATACTTACGAATAAACAATCTCAGATTAAAATGATATTTTCAAAGTTATTCATTACCTTAAGTCTGATATGATTCGTATGTATTTTGACCTCCTGTATAATTAATAAATAATTTTAATTATTTATTAAAAAATCATAATTATTTTTATGATAATATTTATGATCATATTTTCATTAGTTTGTTAGTAACATTTCATTGTTACTCGTTATTCGGGTATTAACTGCTTTATGTTCTTATGCATATTTTGTCGAATAAGTTCTTATTACTCTTTTTAGGTTATAGTTATATCATTTAAATCATGGTATTTTTATAATTTATATCCTATTTATTCATTCAATTCATTTATATAATCATGCTATAATGAATATTAAGAAGAACTAATCACATCGCATCGTGAAGATGGTAAGTCGTACTTACTCACGAGCGGCGATATTGTTCCCATAATTATTGAATGGTGTTGAAGTGGATGGTATATAGTATCTATGAATAAATATCAATTTATATTAATCAAATATATATTTATTAATTCCTTTATTATACCCATCCATGTAAGTTTGTGGTGAAAAACGGATTACACCATGGCGTGGAGACGATAAGTCGTACGTACGCACGCATGGTGATTTCATTTTTCATAGGATGGGTAGAAGGTGGAATATGATTGTTTAATAATCATAATAACCTATATTTATATATGTACTTCTTGATTTATAACTTTATAATGAAACAACTCATGAGTTATAAGTAGAAGAAGAAAGAAGTTTGAAAGAATCGGTAAATGATATTACCTCTTCTTCGACATGCCTCCTCTAAATCTCCTCTTAGACCACTAGAGATGGCCTTTGAAGAATACTAGGACCTCTAGAATGTTTCTAGGGAAGTTGATAAGAAAACTTATCAGGGTATAGTTGATCTTTAAGGCTCAAAATGAAGTGAATATTTTAGGGAGGAAGTTCTCTTTTATAATTGAGGTGAGGGGTACTTTTGGAAACCTCAAAAAAAATATTAATTTATAATAAACCCAAACCCCACTTAAAAACCTCAAAAATGTCCCAATTTAGAATATGAGATGATATAAGTTTGTATAATAATCAACCAATAAATTTTATACCAGTTTTTATGTCAATTTAATCATTATCATTTTAATTAACACTTAGTTATTCTATTTAATTTTTAATAAGGGTAACAAATATTTCAATATTAAAAGGTTGAAAAATTTACTTATTTTAAGTCAATTAGAACATAAATGAATAATTAAGAACCTTTTAGACCATATAATAATTTTTATATGTTTTTACAAATGTTTTTATTATTTTTAAATAATTTAATAAAACCTTATTTTGAAAAAAATATCAATAGTGTCAATTTTACCAATATTTATTTCATAAATTTTTTAAATTATAAAAATAAGAAGTGAACCTCAATAAAAATATTTTATTTTATCCCTAATGGTCAAGGTAATCTATAAAATTCATTTTATATAATAATTATCCCAAATTATATTTATTAAAATATTTTTAATAACATTTATTTGATCTCTTCATTAACAAAATAATTACAACATAAATTTTGTGTGATTATTTAATATATTTATTTGTTGAATAAAAATTAAAAATAAAATAATATTATGAATATAAATATATTATATTTCATAATAATACTTTTATTCTTATTTATATTATGAACAACACAACATTAAAAATGAAATACTCTTTTTAAACATGAATGTAACGAATTTATCTTTACTTTAAATAAAATAATATAAGTGTCATAATCTCTTTTATAAGCCTCAAAATGGTCAATAATTCAACCATTGGATGATTATTGTTTATATATACTCGAAAAATAAATTTTGTTCATGTTTTTTGGACTTTTTATGGTTATTAATATTTTAATAAAATTTGTTTTATTGATTTTTCATCAATTAATTAATTTTTTCATCATCCAAATATAAGTCTTTAAGGTAATTATTTATTTCATAAAAATTACAAATAAATATTCATGATAAATAAAAACATTTTATATTTAAAATGAGTATTTATAATCTAATTTATCTTCTATATAACCTTATATTAAAAATAATTTAATTATTAAAGTTTGAGTGAGACATATTTCACTTTTCTTAAAATAAAATAAATTAAATGTCCTAATCTCATCTAAGTGGGTTCCATTGGATACCATTTATACCCAAGTATGTTTTATGGAATCTTTTAATCATCCAAGTGTTAGGGTAATTTTACAATATTATTTTTACCCTTAATTACCCGATTTACCCTTTTACCGTGTTAATAAAATTTATTGATGTTACTATTCATATTGTTCAAAAATAAAATAAATATATTTACATAATTTGGACCTAATGATTAAAAATATGGAATCCATTTTTCAAAATTAAAAACACATAAGTTTCTGTAATTAATTTAAAATCAATCCCATTGTTGAAATGAGAAAACAAGTTTTAAAAGTTAAAATATTGCAAAAGATTAAATGTTTTTACACTTGAATTTAATGTAAAATTAATTATAATGACATAAATTATATTAAATGGTAAAAATATATTATATTTATACTTTGAAACCATTAAATAATATAATTTAATCATATAAATTATTTCAATGAAAAAGGTTATTTTTAATTAAAATTTGTTGTATTTTTACTATTCTTTAAAACATGAAAGTTATCAAAAAGATATCATAAATTCATCCAAGGTAAATTTTTATATCCTGCTTCAAAATAAATTGTTTATGTTGTCATATAAAATTTATTATTGTTTCAAAATCTTAATTTAAAATGGGTCCGTCATTTAAAGGTGTAAAATTAACCTTTTAAAAATAGGTTTTTATACATCAAATAGGGTTTTATTCATACCCTATGACTAAAATATCCATTTGATGAATATCAAAAATATTTTATTAAGTATATAACACATATATATCTCATTATTTTTATTACCAAAATTAATTCACTCAAAAATACAAATATCTAATTGATAGCCAGTGAATTCACAATTCATTTTCATAAGTTAGTTATAATTATTCCTGCTAACCTAACTGCTAGGATATAATGGTAATTTTATAATAATGGCCTCTCTTGGTTCATTTAAAATCACAATTGCATGCAAATAAATCTAGTAAAGAATAAAAATTATTTAAAGAAAATATTTTATAAAAAAATTTGGGTGTTACATTAATTCTCTGTATAAATTTTTTTATTCCCCTATTAGGAAATAAATACCTCTATTTCCCCTCTATTTTTACATGGGATTAATATGGGAATAAAGACTCCCTATTAATCAAAACATTTTCATTGAGAATTTTAGATGGATTATTTATTTTATATCATTTATTCATGATGTAAAATGTTTATCTTTTAATGATAAATAATTTCTTTCATCAAAGGAATTATTTTTTTATAATTTACTCACAAACCACTATTCAATAATCAAGGAAATAGTTTATTTATCTCCATGTGTTCATCATTCCTTATTGAATATATTTCTGAACACATTTTTTGGTGGTCAGATACACTACATACCACCAGTCTCAAAAATTATTATCTTCATCCTCACATGAAGAGTTTTTTATTATTCTAGAAACCATAATGATTAATAGACAATATTTTAGGTACAAATAATGTTACAATGGTTTCGAGTTTAAATAGAAGTGAAGGTATGGCTGGTGGAAGATTGGAGTATGGTGTTTCTAGCATGGAAATGAATATTTGGTTATTTTTGGTGATTTTAAACTTCACAACATGTATTACTTAGTCACATGATGTGTATTATTCCATTTTTAATTTTCTGCATTTTCTTTAATTCCACATGGAATGTTCCCCTTGAAATGTTATCATGTAGTTTATAATATGTGGTGGCTAGGTTTTTCACTATATGTTAAATATAAAACATCTATTACTTTATGTTTCATGTTATTTATTGTGAAAGTGACCACCTTAGTGTGTAGCTTCTTAGATACCATTTCATCAAGATAAGTTAATAATTTGTGTGTCCCTATCATACACACTGTGTATTTTGACATTAGAAGATTAATGTGTATAGGAATTACATTCCTAGTAGCTGTATAGAATCACATGTCATTTACTTTTAAAAAATTATATCATTTACTTTCCAAAAATTAGTACTATATGTCATGTACTAAGAGTACATAACATTTAATTTTATACATGACATGGAATATACTAATAAAAAATGACCAATTTTCCAAAGATCCCCACATGTTGTGTAACCTACTATACACATTGTGTATATTGCATTCACCTGAGTTTGGTGATGGTAGTACATGAATAGATTTCCCAAGTGAATATACACTATGTGTACCCTACTAAGGAACATTATGTATTGGAAGTTTTTAGTATTATATATATAATTCTTCATGGGTGTCTGTTTTTGGTACATGAGTAATCCATTCAGATAGAATTTCCTCATAGAATGTGATGATGTGCATATTTTATTCATCTGATGAAAATAATTGAGGTGTTTAAGAACATTTAGTTCAATATCATCACAGAGATGTAGATATGTATGGGTGGATGATTAATTTGGCCACAAGTTTTATAACCATCTTAGATCATATTTGTCTCAAAGGTATGGGTCATCCATGTACATAGTATAGAATGTGACCCTCTCATGGGGATGGGGTATTATTCCTCCACTCATGGAGTTGGTAACTCTATCAAAGGATTCAAATTACACATGTTTGGGTACAGTTCTTCCATAGGGGTCAATAAAACTCTCAAATGAGGTGTCTTCCAGTGAACTAAATCATATCCCACTATGTTCTTCATAACTATCACCCTTACTATAAATATCTTACCTGATAAATTTCTTTATAACTTAGGGAATGGAAATATAAGAAAGGAAGATATCATATGCTTATTAATGGTAAACAAGAAAGATACATAAGCATAATATGAATATAAGGGTTTGAGAACATGATCATAACATTTGAAAACCATACCCTGCATATTAAAGCTCATAATCTTGAGTTATGGCATAAATATTGTAATTTCATAAGACATTTATCATAAATAAATTATAGAACATGATCCATGAGAGTATAACATTAGCATAAGAAATAGAATTGTGTCACACACATAAGCATAGAAAATCATTTTCATAGTAGTCAAGGATCACTGTTAAGGCAATTATAGTGGAACGGGTTCACCCCCCCCCCACCCAAACCATTATAGTAGTCAAGGTTCACTCCCAAGACCATTATAGTAGTCAAGGTTCACTCCCAATACCATTATAAAAGAACAAGCCCCTCACTAAACCAGGTTCACTCACCATTCCAGTCCTTTCTATCTCATAAGATATAAATCTTTACCCAATTCATTATATGAAGATATAGGTCCCACCCTCCATATAATGAAAATCATATGTATGTGTTCCACAAGATCATAAAAAATTCATCATATCATAACCCATGAAATTAAATGTATTTCATAAACATTTCATTATATCATAACCCGTAGAAAAGAGATAGGTTTCATAATAATTTCATCATTCCATTATATCATAAACCCTAGAAAGAAGCTGGTTTCATAAGAATTTCCTCATGGT
Organism: Viscum album; assembly: GCA_963277665.1. Taxonomy (NCBI): domain Eukaryota; kingdom Viridiplantae; phylum Streptophyta; class Magnoliopsida; order Santalales; family Viscaceae; genus Viscum; species Viscum album. Next base: position 106,061,844 of record OY728141.1, read on the forward strand.
ATAAACCATGTAAGAGAAACATGTTTCATAAACATTATGTTATCATAAACATAAACCACTTAGAGAAAGAATAAGAATGTTATCCTTGGATCATATCCCCAATAAGGCATAAGTAAGATAAACTGATGTCATCTTAGAAGGAAAATTATTTTGAAATATCATTTAAAACATTTCTTGAATAAAATAATTTTTATTTGAAAATCACTTTTTAAAACAAAAAAATCATAAAAATATTTTAGAAATCATTTTATTTTAAAATTACATTGAAAAGTTATAAAATAATCTTTAAAAATTATTTAAAACATTTCTTGAGGAAAATATCCTTTCCACTTTGAAAAAAAACTTTTTAGAACATAATTTCTTTTTATTTGAAAATAAACTTTTAATATTATAAATTAATAATCAAAGTAAATATTTTTTATAATGGAGGAGAATTTTGTTCATGTCGTACATGTTAAAACAAATATTCCTTTCACATTTTCAATAAAAGTCACAGGCCTTGTTTGGAAAATGATAAGATGATTCATTTAAAAACACTTTATAAAAAGTAAAACATGGGTAAAAATGTCTTTAATAAATCATTTGGATAATGTTAAAAAAATTAAATCATTTATAAAAATCATGGATTTGGATGAAAAGGGGTTCTCGACCGAAGAGATAAATAAAGATGATTTTTAAAAAAACATTATTTTGAACTCTTGAGTACATAAAGATAGAAAAATGACTTTAAAAAATGTATTGTATATAAATAACTAGAGTATAATAAAATAAATGAGTTTATTTTGAGATAGATCATAATATTTCATCATTGGAAGAATAATCATGAGAAATCCCAATAAACGATGAGATTGTAACATAAAACTCTTACCACTTTGGTAACTTTGAATCATAAGCTCCATGAATGAATAACATTAAATTAAACTTATAATATCATTATACTAAAAAATTCAAGATATTTCAGTTCAAAATGTTCTGTATATACACCTCATAAAATAAGATAGGTTCATAACATAACACATGTCGCAAGGAAGGAAAATTGAGGAAAAAATCCATTACCTTAAGTATCAAATTCCTTTATACATGTTCAAAACATCTATATAATAAATATAATTTTATTATAAATATATTAAATAACCATAATTTTATATATAATACCATATATTATTTTCTTGTGACATTTTATTACCTGTTTATTGATAATTCCGTGTTAAAGTCACGTTTTGGGCAATAACTGCTTGGTTTTTCATGTATGTTTTGATATTTTATTTATTTTCCTATTAATTTTATCATGGTTAAATCATATAAATAATTTTAACCATTATATAAATATAATATATATTCATTATTTATGTTTTTAGTGTAATCTGTAAAATTTTGATATAAAAAATGAAATACACCGTTCATGGAGACAGTAAGTCATACGTACGCATGAATGCGGTGTCCACTTTCTTGATAGATTTAAAGAAAGAAATTTAATAATATATTAAAATTAAATAATAATTTTTATGTCATATATGTCACATATTTTCATTAAACTCATCTATATTACCTTCCATGTAAAGTGTGAATGAATCACATTGCTTCGTGAGGCGATAGTCCGTCGCACACACGAGTGACGTTATCGTACTCCCAAAGAATGGAAAAATTAAGGTATATGTGATATAATAATTCCATAAGTATAATAATATCATAAATATACTATATAAACATTTAATCCATCATTATATTCAACTATTATAGGTGGTGATATAAAATTAATAACATCAGTTTGCAAGGTGGTAGTCCACCGTACACACGAACGATTATTTTGTATCCCATTTAATGGAAGAGTAGATGTTTTTTGGTAATTACCTTAACATAACAACATATAATATTATTTAATATATTTTGGTTAATATATCATCATGTTTTAATAATAATTTAATTAGGTGGAGGAATAAATAAAATAAAACGCTCGGTTAGGGGCATTACCTCTTCTTCGAGCAACTTCTTTTGGTTTGCACTAAAAGAATTATTAGGTTGGATTTTTGACCAAAATAAGGATTAAATTATTGGAGTAGGTAATTTAGGAAGTTATTTGGGTAGTTATTTTACAAATAAAAGTGTTTTGGATGTGTGAATATGAGAGTAGAAGGGTTGAGCTTTTATAAGTGAGGTGAGTGGCACACTTGTAATAATTTTTAAAGAAAAAGGTGTACCTTCATTTTTATCATGTCACAAGGCTCAAAAATGTACCATTATAGATCTTATAATATATAAGGTCTAAATATTTTTAGCCAATGGGTTTTGAAAAAAAATTGGTTCATTTTTAACTCTTATCTTTTTAGTTTAACCCCTGAGAAACCCATTTTTATCTTAATTACGGTAAATAATTTTTACAGTGTTTACAATTCATTATAGTAAAAAATTATGTTGAAATTATTAAATAATATAAATTATTCTAATTAAAAATATTTATTTTTCCAAATTCAATTCAAATAATTTTTAATTTTTAATTTAAAATTAAACCCACATACGTGACAAGAAAGTGGTTTTCCAAAGAGAAAATGTTCAAATGTTTGAAAAGTTTTTATATAAAAATTCAATATGAAAATGATTCAAATAAATTAATTGGATTAATTTATATATAATTAATATAATAATCCTTTTTAAAATATTTTAAAACAAAAATTAACCTTATAAATTCTTTAAACAAAAAGGTAGCTTTTAATAAAAACCAGTATTTTTCAATATTCACTTAAAATTTAATATTTTCATAAAAAATAACAAAAATTAACTCTAAGATAATTTTGACATTATAATTTCAAAAATAAATTTTATTTTATAAAATTTATTTTCTAAAAGTGTCAAAAATTAATTTTATTATTTTTCATAAAAATAAATAAAAATAAAAAACATTTTTTTGAGAAAATATTATTTTTGAAACATATAGTCTTTTCAAAAAAAATTAAGTAATTTTTATCAATATGTATTATTTATATAAAACCATTATACTTAATATTTAAAAAAATAGTGATTATTATTCATATCACTAAGTTTAAAAGCTAGGTTATAACAATCACGTTTAAATAACAATATTAATAATATATCATGGTTTGTTAAAATATGGTATTGTGTGTAACACAAGCTATCAAAGAAATTTAATTTATTTTAAAAATGATAATAATTCATAAAAACTCAAGATGTTAAAATCCATCACTTTATCTACTATTTATGATCTTTCATATCACTATAACAAACTTCTAGATATAAAATCATCACCTAGTCAACTTTAATCAAATTGATATATATATATATATATATAATTGTAATTAAGAGGATCCTCACACATATTATTATGAAAATCTCAAAAATATATATCATGAATTCTTAGTAACTTCCTAATTAAAAATAAATAAATAGTCTCGACCTCAATAAGAATAATCACAACACATCCTTTGTATAGTCTCCTCATTTGAAAAAATAAAACAAATGCATTGCTTACTTCTCAAGAAGAAAATTTTAAGTGTTATATATCATTATGTGATTCATTTATATAAAAACACACTACTAAATATTCCATAAAATATTTTAATATTATTATAAAATGTTACACTACACTCCTGTTGTGCCATATAGTTCACAAAAGATTTAACATTTCATAATCAACCACATATGGAATCATAATCAATGAAAACTTAGTGGTATGTCTCATAACCTTACATATATGTCTATAAAATTTAATTATATTGTAAAAATGAGTATAAAATTATAATAAAATCATATCAAAAATAATATATAAATTTAGAATATATAGTATAATTTTTATACTTTCTCATGAGAAATCAATACCACTACAATGCAAGACTACTATATGAGTTTGAATAGTTTCTCTATAATTATTTATATTGATTAATGCTATAAAATATCATCTCATATTTCTATCTCAACTCACTTTCACAAGAACTTATGTGCAATATAACATAAAAATATAAATTAACATTATCTATTATCTCTGTGAAAATTACTCAAAATAAAGATCATAACATATGATGTGTATATTGATAGATATTCCATTAGTATATTCTATATAGACAATTCAAAATTTCAATCAAATTAAGATCATATTGAATAATAGAATTATAAAATGAATCTAGATAAATCATGTTCCCATTTTTTATATCCAATACTTATACTAATTTTTCTCAATCATGAGTCGTCAATAAGAGTTAATCTCAGGAAAAAATTGAGTGCTTTTAGCCTTCAAAAATTCCTATATTATAACAACATTTACTAGGGATTGTTTTAGGTATTAATAGAATAATTTTAAATCCTATTATTGAGATAAAAACTTAACAAACTATCATACAAATAATATGTTATAAAATAAAATCTAAGGGAATATAATAATTATTAAAAGATGTTTTATATGGTTAAGGGGAGAATAAATCTATTGTATATCCTTAAAAAATATCATAAACATAATTTAACAAATTAGTATTATAAATTTAAAAAAAATCATGAACTATGAGTAATAAATTGATAAGAGGATATTGGTTTCTTTATATTCTTGTATTTACTTTGATCTTAATTTAAACTGTAATCATTTAAATAAATAGAAAGAAGATGAGGGGAAATATCTTTTATTATAGATTTATAAATAATTGAACAATCCTAAAAGAGATTAATATAAAGATATATAAGGAACAAAGATTATGATTTGATTATAAAATTTATGATAGAAATTATAGAGATGTCACTTAAACCATGATAAGACAAATGTATAGAAACTGTAAGATAAGCATTATCACATAAAGTGGAAAGGAAAACAATAGCTTAACATTTATAATATAAATATGATGATATTGAAATATAAAAGGACCTATTAGATTATTAAGATATAAAAATAAGTGTTTCCCTTATTAATCTCATTATATTTTCAATTTTAGACTTTGTTATAAGGATGTGATATTATTTGTGTGGTAGTATGATGGGTAATAATTGGGAAAAAATTAGAGTTATAGGGATCAGAAGGCATTGAAGAGAGAGAGGTTATTTAAATCAAATAATTTCTAATATTATCAAAAAGAAAATAAGAAGAAGGAATATATTTATATAAAAAAATTGGATAAAACCTAAAAGTCCATTCATAATTCAAAACAAAGGATATAAGCTCTTAAAATATCTATTTTTATAAAAAAAATAGGTATAAATGGATGATAAAATTTTCCATCCATTTAATCAATCATGATTGGGGATACATGAATATTATTTATATCCACAAAATTAATTTCCTTAAAAAGATAAATATAAATAAAATTGAAAGAAACTAATACTTTAACTATAGGGGATTTTAAATATAGGTAGAAAAATAAAATATATTTTATTATTTTAAATTTAAATTCATTGAATGTTAAAAATTTATGATTATAAAATATTTAAAAATATGTTTTTAAATAAACATTTATAAGAAAATTTTTATAATAAAACAATTGAATATAAAATTTAACAAAACTTATACCCTCAATAGATATTTTTGAAAACTTGTTATGAAGGATAGATAAAATATAATTTATTAGTGTGTAAAAACCTATAATGGGAAGTATAAGAGTACACTTCCTACTTTATAAAATGAATAGAAAAAATTCCATGATTAATTAATGGTGTTGATGATGTAAATAGTATATATTTACATCACTATTTTATAGAAGAATGTAATATATCTATAAAATATAAAGTACTTGGGAGATTTCACATGTCTTAGAAAAAGATAATAGTTGATTAGGATCCTTTTGAATGAAATATACCCTAAAGATATTACCATAACATGGTGGTATAAACCATGTTATTTCTTATACAAGTGTAATCCAAAATTTAGTAAGGGTTGTAATACAAAGGTTTATTTTATGTAAGTGATTAATTATTTGAAAAGAAATTTCAATAATTGTTTCTTTTAGTTTATACCATTGTAAGATATAATGAATATTTTATAATATTATAGTATGATACTAGAGGATTTGAAACATCCAAATTATTTTTTAATCATTAAATAAAAAATAATATGATTAAACCATAACTTATAAAGAGTTATATTGTTTAGAATAATTATGAAATTCTTCTTTAATGGCTGAATATTTGAGAGATTTTTGAAATACCAAGGAGAATACTTGGTGGATATATAAATAGGTATAATCCTTGTAAAAAATATTCCATTTGAATATAATTGAATAGTATTAGAAATTAAAATTTTGAAACTATCATTTCTCTACATCCATAAATATTAAGGTTATAACAGATCACAGATTGAAGAGTTGTCCGTCCAAATCACTGGGAGATTCAATACAACCCATGGAAACCCTAGGGGAAAAGTGTTTGTGGGGTTATTATAAAGTATATCTATCAATATTTTTTATAATAACATGGATAGATTATTTTCTTCATATAAAAGGAATATTTTTCAATTATAATTATTTAGATCAAACTAAAGGACATATATTGTCGAGATAAAGTCTTGGATGATTATTTCCACTATTGTTGGACAAGGGTTATCCCATTCAAAATAAATTTGTATTTAAAAATATAATTGGGATATATTTTAAAATATATGAAAAATATGGGAATTTGTTTTCGAGAACTATGATCTGTTTCCATTAAATATTCATGGTTCTTAATGAATTTCATATACAATATGTAATTTATTGAATAAATGGAATTTTTTATAAATAAATTTCATTGTTTTATAAAATAATGGCATAAAAAGTGTTTTTAAAAATATATCATCATAAAATGATTTTTTAGGACATGATTTTGGCTAAAATTATTATAGTTAGTATCAAAATAATATGTCTAATAGAAATAAATTATGTATTTATGAAAAAATTATGGTTTAAAAATTATGACTTTTTCAGGCTCAAAATGAATTATATTAACTTGAGAAACATTAATACGGTTCCTTTGGAAATTGTTATAAAGTGGAAAGAACCAAGTAATGGTTTATATAAAAATAACTATGTTTAATGTTTTTAAATAAAACATACTATTTTAAAAATTATAAAATATCGTCATTTACATGGTCCTGAAGGGGTTGCACCAAATCTAAATTGGGGGATTTAGACTATGCTAAAAAAATTAGTGGATGTGATAATGGTATAAGGTAGATTTATATGGTTTATTCATTAATAAAGTATAAAACAAGATAAAATATAATATTTTATGTATAATTAAATAAAATATAACATTGTACTACACCATCATTGAACAATAAAATAGAGTTATATAATACAATCCAAAATACATCACTAAACCAAGTATTTTAAGATAGGTAATCACCCACCTATGTTGAGAATATGTATATAAAACCCAATGAAAAAACATTTCATAACAATCTTGTTTGTTGGTATCATCCACATGTGCCACTAAATATGTTTCCAACATACTACCTTATCTATATTGAATTTTTTATCTTCTCAATGATAACTAATATACAAAAAATGGTTTAAACTAAGTTTATAGTAATAAAATAAAATTATTTTCAAGTTGGGTTAGTAGTAATAAATTAAGTTAGATAATATATCTAAGAGGATAATCATTGAGGAAGTGGTTCAAACATGGGTTATATTTTTCCTTTTTCACTAGCTTATATTATTTTGTGAAATATTCATAAATAATAATATAAATTGTTAATTTTAAAGTCCTTATTTTGAAATTTATATAAACTATGCCATAACGTATTTTGGTACATTTTAAAAAAATAGAATATAATTTATGATATTTTATTTATATAAAATGATTACATAAAATGAGAAATTTTAATATGATTATTTTTTTATAAATATCATATATTTGAAATATAAAGGATCTTAAATTAAATATCTCATGTTTAAATGTATAAATTGTATATTTATTTATTAATTTTATATGATTTATTAAATATATGAATATAAATTTTTTTATATTATAAATGGATTTATTATTTAGTTTAAAGTTTAAAATTATTTTATTTAAACGTTGTATCATACATATAATAAATTTCAAGGTAGGTACAATGTTGGATTTAGATATGTTCAAAAAAGGAATATGATTTATTTGTGGGATATGAAATTGATAATAAAATATGGTTATGATTTAGAAATCCTATGTGTTAGGATTGTATTGGTATTAGGGGATCTATAGATTATTGACCTATGTATATAAGTACATTGATTCAGAATTCTTAATAGACTCAAAGCTTAGGATTTATTCTGGAAATATGGGGATTGGCTATATATCACATCATACATTCCCTTATTGTAATTTTGGTTTTAAATTATTATAAACCATTACATGAAATGGTTTAATGTATACTAATTCGATTATATCTGACACCAAGGAACACAACGTAAGGAACAAATTGTAGTAAATTGTAGGCTTGGGGGCTTGACCCCACGACCTGCCCCTCACCCCACCCAAACCCTTACCACACCACCACCAACAGTGGGGAAAATGGTTTAATGTAAATTAAGAATGGTATATATATGGATATGTGTAAATATAATTTTATTATATTTCTAGCTAAATAACACAAATGATGAGTAATATAAAGTGTTACATATTAATATTTTTTGAATATATTAATTTAGTTAAAGGTATCGAATAAAAAATAAATCAGTAAAATCATGCATAAATAAATGGAATATATGATATAATATTGGGAGATGTTAAAACCAATTAAAAATATTTAGTGTTAAATTCCTTCAAAATAGACCACTTGTTAGGACATTAATCATCTAAATGGGTAGGGCATGCCAATGCTAAGTTCCCATGGATTATCATGTGTCGAGAAAGTAGGTTATGAGTTAGAATAATAGTATTAGATTCTCATAACTTGTATAAACCCTAGATAACTCATATATGAGTGACCCTGATAGGATTATTTAACTCGAGGCATAGTGTTGGTATGATCAATATGACAAATTGGGTACTGAGTTTCCTCCTCAATTAAAGTGGAGTCACATATGATGTGATTAATATAATGGTCTACTTAAATAGTTATGTGATGGGAGAAATGATAAATAAACCTAATGATTAATGATATATAGATCTTATACCACTGATTGATATGATATAAAATTAAATGGTGGATTCCTTTTAATAAGAGAACATTTAATAAAGGTCCTTATTAAATGGTCAAAAAACATGATACTAATTTGATAATAATTTATATCATAGATAAAGTATAATAATAATGATCAAACATAACTTTGAGATTAATTTTATAATAGGGAAAATAATAATTTAATAAACTTTATAGAATGGTATATAAACATAAGTATTTTTCTTAAATAATAGGAAAATTATCTGTATTAGAGAAAATAATCCTAAGAAATCACCTGATAAAGTAGATTGTAATGAAGGGAAATATTATTATAGTATACATAGTAAATATTCCCTTAAGATATCTATATTTATTCTTGTTTCTATAGATCAAATTTTTCAAATGAAACATGAAAAAATAGATTCATTTTGGATAATGGACTACAAAAAAGGAATCTATAAGGAATAAGACAGATATAAGAGATATGAATATTCTTAAATACTTTTTTGTTGTGTGATAGAAGATTTCACTTTCATAATAGCTCATTTACTCAATATTATTGTTCATGTAAATGAAATAGGGTGACTAGGGTCACCACTCAAGATTTATCTGGAAGAAAACATCATTCATGAATCACAATTGAAAGGGTTACAATTGTTTATTATGAATTATAACTTCAATGAGTATAAATTTTTTTAACTTAATCTCTTTAATATATTGAGGATTATATAGCATGTCATGGTAATTTCAATCATGTGTACTATGATGGTGATATAAAAAGTAAAGGGTAAATTTTTTTTCCTATAAGGATAATAAGAGAGGTTATGAAAATTCCATAGAAACTTCTTTTAAAAGCTTTTCCGTTGTGGAAATACTGGTCACTAAAGGTGAAATTTTGAGTAATTCCTGAATGGGTACAATAAAATATATGGAGAGTAAAACAGTGATGGGTATTTAGATTTTAAGGGTATTTGACACCCAATATATATTATATAAAAATCGTAAACATGTATAAGAATTCAAAAATAGGGTAAGATTTTATGTTTGTAGATTATATTTTTCAATAAAATGATGAAGTGAATATTTTTTACATAAGTTGGTAGATATAATGGATTACATCAAATCATATAGGAATCATAATGAAGGATGTGTATTTTTTATCTTATTTCTATTATATGATAAGAGATTTTTTTATAAGAAAATATTTTTTATGAATAATATGAAATGATTTATTTAATATATATGGGTTATTATTAATAATATTCTATGACATTTTTGAATTAAAGGCTATGATAAAAATGTTTTATATGGGATAAAAGATTTTATTAATGATATTTTTTAAAAATGTTAGAAATATTTCCCACCAAAAAATAGTTACATATCTTAATAAATAAATGAAACTCAAAATATCTCTATAAACATTTAGTATACCATATAATATATTTTTATCAGTAGTTTATTTGTTAAATATTACCATAAATAAAATGAGTTTTATTTCCAAAAAAATATGTTTCATCACAGACATATATTTTAGTGAAAATATATTTTATATGAGGTGAGTGAGTGTATATTTTATAATTGAAAGACTATACGATTCAAGTCAAAGTGAATTTCAGATCTTATCCTAATGAATTTCAGGGTATATTGATTCATAATGATCTTAATGTAAAGATTTTCCTTTGAAATTATTTCAAAATGATCTAATAGAAAAAGTTTGAATGTAAAGTTTGAGATTATTATAATGAACATAGAATGAGTTCCAAGTATTTAAGAAAATAAATATTATTAAAATTCTAACATTAGATATTATAAAGTAAATAATATTGAAAAATATGTTTAAAGAGATGAACCTAAGTATTATAAATCTTAATCTCATAGTTATTCAAAAAATATTTCTTCATATATATTGACATTTTAATGGATATTAGTGAAAATATTTATATGATGGTCACATAAATATATGGTAGAAACTATATAGAGATGTAGTGAGTCTATAAACACCTTAAAATGTAGTAAACATAGGGCATCTTTGGTTTTCTATCATATAGTATAGGATTATATTGGTACTTATATATGTTTTAGTTAATATATTTTTAAAGGAGTTTATGAATATATGGATGTATCTCGTTATATAAAAGTTAGTCTCCAATGTTTTACTTAATCATGTTAGATGCATATATTACATGAATTGAAATGATAATTATCCTCCTGAAACATGACATTAATTTATTCTGAATTTATTTTCATCATGGATAATTATACATTACGATATCATGTGAAGAATAGAATGGGTTAAATTTCATATAGAGATAAAAAATTCACCGATGAGACATGAAATGGTTTTTATATGATTGATAAATAGCTACATATTCCACATTTTGTGTCATACAATATTTATTTCCAATAATAGATATTTAAGTTTCATATTTGATATCTAATTCTATCAAAAGTTTTAATGGCCACAAAATTACATGTATGTTGTTCTAATTTCTCTAATTTTAGTGAATTTCAGGTTAAATATTTATATTTTAATAATTTTTTCAGTATGAGATTAGTATTCTAAGTTAAATAATTTTTCTAAGTATAAAATCCTATGTATTTTCTTGGCCACTGAAGATTAATCTTATGTATTGATGTTTTTGAAAATCTTTATAAGTTTAATGTATTACATATTAGATTAACATCTTACTTATTATAAGAATAATTTTTTTTACTAAGTCCAATATATTAAATACCTAACAATGTCATACATTTTTGGAAAAATGTATTACATGTAAGGATCTTGTAATTTTCATAAATACTATCACCTTATGTGTTACCAAGAATATATTACATAATCTAAGGAGATATAAAGGAATACTTCTTTCATAGTAGGTGGGACTTCTTAAGAACTGAGTATTTTACAAATGGGAACATCTTACATATTGAGATAAGTGTTATATACTTCTTATATATTTTATATTTAATAGATAAAATATATTATGCATCATATTAAGATTTTTCCAAAGTCATTTATATATTAGAGGAAATTACATATTAGTTATTCTTTGGAATTCTAGAACTATTGTAAAGTACAACATCTAATGTATGAATTTTTTTTAGGAAAATATTATATTTTGACTTTGAATTTAAAATTTCAAATATTTTTGAAGGTTTTCTAGATTTCATGATTTATTGGGAAAGATTTATCATGATTTGGTCATATCGAATAGGAATATCTTCTAATGGAATATTGATTGAGTCTAAAACAATTATTTATTTTAAGTAATATTTAAGAATTATCTTAATGGTTATATGAATATCTATTTTCATAGACTATATTTAGAATTTTTTTTTACTAATTTAATTCTAGAATGTTGTATATATTCTCTCTAAACCATTAGATGAGATGCAACTTGATATATAAGAGGTTATATATATGGTATATACATATTTACCCACTAAAATCAGGTTCTCGTATTTTTATAAATATTTTAAGACCATGATCATATTATTTCTTATATATTCATGTTGTTCATCATAATAAATAAGAAAGAATATAATAGTATGTTTTTTCCTATGCTAATGTGGAGGATTCTACTATGGTCAAAGAAATTTTTCTTTAACTAAAATTTGGATACATACTTATTCTATGGAAGATTACATTATTTTTTAGATTATTATGTTTATAATTTTGTATTATAAACTATAGTTTTACTTATAAAAATTTATTTAATATTTCTAAGTATGCACTCCTTCTATTGATCATGGTTGTAATGAGAATAAATAAGTACTATAAGAAATATCCTAAGAAATATTCTTGAAGAATTTTAAAAAATAACAGCTACTTTCACTCATTTATGTGGTCCTTAGGAAAAGTATTGAAATAATAATCACCAAACTCACATCGAGTGTTGATGGAGTGTGATAAGGGAATTTATTGTATCCCAAATCACTATAAAAACATATTGTGTGTTGCTAATTACTTTTATTTACTTTGTATTATATAATTTATTAAATAAAAGGATATAATTAAATGATTATAAAGATGAAATTTTTCAATATTTATGAAATTCAAGAACTCAATTCACCCTTCACCCCCCTCTTGAGTCATTATAGAATAGTACTAGGAAAAAACATGGTATCAAAGCATTAATTGTTCTCTATAATAACTAGTTGAAGTTCAAATATCTATTTCTAGTTACTATAATATCCTATTTATGGCTACTATAAATCGATAAGAGCTATTTACTTAAATAATATTTGAGTGAAAGTTTCTATAAAATTTATAAGACCGTGTAAAGTTCATACTAGAAAACCATAGCTATGGAATATAGAACAGGGTTGAATATGAACTTAATTCTAAATCCATCAATACAATTATTTTTAATTTACATCCTAATGAGTTTAAGAGAGTTTCAAAATGTTATATAGATTATGATATGCATGTGACTATTTTAGTTTCTTTTGAAGGGGTAGATAATGCAAGTAAATTATGTTACAACATTTTTTAACATTATTTTGATATTTTAAGGATGTTTTAAGTATAAATAATTACCCATATGAATTGAATAATTATAGAAATTGTGAAAAATATTGATAACTTGGGATCTACGGTGCTAGAATCAGATCAGGAATTAAAATTACTTGGATTTTTACCTAATAAGTGGGGTATAATCCCAAATACTATCAAATAATAAACACATATAAATGGCCTAAATAGGGTAAATGTTATTGGGTTTTTTATGAAGTATGAAGTAGTAATGAAATCTAAAAATGATCACAAATTACTTAAAAAGTAAAATACTACTCCTAATGTATTTAATTTAAAATATGAGAAAATTATAAAGAGGAATTATCTTATTCATATAACGATATAGAATATAGTTATTGAAATTCTAGTGATGATATTTCTCATTTTAAAATGAGGTTTAATAATATTTATAGGATGAGAAGAGTATTTATGAAATCCTTAATCAAATTTAAGAAAAATGATGTAAATTTCAATGAAGTTATATGCTATGAATGTAAAAACCTTGGGAATAGAAAGATTGATTTTCGAAAACTTAAAGAAAATTAGATTTTTTGGAATAAGTTTCAAAGAAAAAAAATAAGAAGAAATAAAAAACGAGTTATAAAATCCACATGGACTGATTCTAAAGACTCTAGTGATGATTAAAATTCTTATTTTGAACCTGAAAAATTAAATAAAAAATGAAACATGATTTTTATTACCCTATTTAAAAATGATTTATGACCCATGGGTGTTTCACATCATTGCATTCCCACTTCTCAATGTCAGGAAATCCATGGTACTTTACAAATTATGATTTATATTTTATATTTTTCGAGAGGATGGGAGGTTTGGATCATGTTGCCCTTAAGATTGAATTATTTTCCACTCCAGGAATCTCTTATAGATTTATTATATTATCATTAAGCCTTCAAAAATTATAGTGTGGAATTAGTTACCATTATGAAAGTTATCATTTAGAACCATGTATTGATGTGAAAATTTGTATATATCAAAGGTTCTCCATATTCTTATTATTACTTAATGATTAAACTAGGGTTTAAATCCATCCATCTAGGAAATATTGAACTTATCACTATCTAGAGAGTTGGTAGTTATTATGGTGTTATTATTAGGCCCATGAAAAGGTATTGATAGATATCCTTATGAAGTTAATCAGAAGCCATGTAGTTTCATGCCACTTAATGTGTTGTGTCATACCTTTTAAGGTTATATGATGAGGAACAATGTGGTGCATTTTATTTTCATGCTACCATGAACAATGATATGTTTGTATTTAACCTCAAGGAGGAATCCTATATATCCAGATTTATAGGAATAAAGACCCATGTATTTTGGGTTTCATAGTTTATGGTCATGGGAAAAGACCATATTGTGTAGTTTAACATCATGAAATGATGATATATTCAATAAAATTTAAAGTTGTGCAGTTAAGACTTCTAGGAAAATTGTTCCTAGAGAATATTAGTGTGGGACATATGTGATGACAACCATTTTTGGTTTATCATTCTTGTTAATAATGAAACAGGAGAAGGAATAACTATTAATAGAGAATACAAACCATTTTGGATGATTGAATCACCAAGAATATGGACCATTGAGGATGGTGTCATGGGTAATATATCCCGATGATGAAAATTGGATCACAGGTAATTTGGCCCATTGAGGGGTGATTTCATAAATGATGTAGCCTTATAAGAATGATTTGGGTCTTATTTATGGGTTGCCCTTGTGGGTTTGGCACACTAATGAATCACTCAGATAAGATAATTAATGAGGGAAAGATGAATTCTTGCACCTAAAGAGGAGGCCCACATATGCATCCACTTTACTTTGATTGTGTAAGTGCCCAGTTAGTATTTTGTATCCCTAATATGGGGAGGGGTGAATCAGTGATACCCTTTTTCTTTTATGTTACATTTCAATTGAAAAAACCTTTTCCTCCTATTAAAGATTCAATTCCCTTCTGAAAAAAATTCAATCTACACATCCACAGGAATAAAAAGATTTATAAGGTTCTCTATTCAATAAGAATAGATACTTCCTTGGTATGGTTTGGAAATTATCCAATACCATACAATCCACTATAAAACAATCCTTGGATTACAATGAGTAGGATATACCCTTACACTCATGTAGTACTATGAAACAATCCCATTAGTGTGTGTGCACCCTCTTAGCACAAATATGCTAATGTAATTGTTTTGTAACAACTCATGTTACCTGTACTTTTTTTAAATTAAAAAAATGTACTAAATTGAAATAAAATTCTTCAATTCCTTACCCAAAAGAAAGGTAAGAACCTTCTATACTTTGTTTTGAAACCTCATTCTGATTTTCTTGGGCCCTATTTTCCCAGTCTGATTCCTTTGAGTCTGATTATCCCTGAGTACGATAAAACCCAGTATGATTCTTCCTCAGTCTAGAAATATTAAATATGTAAATACCCAATATGGAAAATACCGTTCCAATTAATTCATCTTAAAACCAACATCATTTGAATAAAATTTACAAGACGGATATGATGAACCGCTGAGTATGATAAATTTTGAGAATGATGATCAGCCGAATACAATTGTCATAATCTTGTCTCTTATCTTTCACTTATTCTTCAGAACATCTTCAATACTAGATCAATATGAAGACTTCCTATTCTCTCTAGAAACTCAAAGCCTCTCTCTATACTATGGTGAATAGTACTTCATCATCAGTCAAGTACAATGTACTTTATGCCTTTTATAGGTGACCCAAAACAAGTTTATGTAGGAATCCCAAAACACTTTCCCACTCACTTAAATTCACCCAAATTTTAATTTCTCCTAAAATACTATATAAATTTTAACCTCTTCAATGCTTCTCAATTCTTCTTGAAACTTATACAAACTTCACCTCCTCTTTTCCAGACTCCTATTTCAATTATTGAGGATGATTTCAATTGAATGTCAAGATCCCCCTTGATATAACATCTAGAAAACTCATTCATCGCTGCTCTTGACCTACTTCAAATAAAAAGCATCTTCTTCTCATTTTATCCAGATCCAGTTGAACACCACTTCAAAGTATAGAAAAAATAAATCAACTCTTTACCCACTTGATGAAGACATTTGAAAAAAGGTTAGATTTCATCTATATCTTCCACCCTTGCTACGATTATCTTGGATATGATCATTATGATATCAATCATTCTAATGCTAATCATAGTGATATTTATATTTTCCTTTATGAGCCTGATATCGATCATTCTGATATCAATTATTCTGATATTGATTATTCTGATATTTATCATTCTGATATTGATCATTCTGATATTGATCATTCTGATATTGATCATTCTGATATTGATCATTCTGAGATTGATCATTCTGATATTGATCATTCTAACATTTATCATTCTGATATTGAAAAGTTTATGTCTTATATAATGGATTAGTTGGATGCTATAGTAGATCGGCACCCCCTCTTCAAATAGCACCACCTTTTCAATCGATACCACTTTTTCAATAAATACCACATTTTCAATCAATACCACCCTTTCAATCATTATGGTTATGATTATCCTAAAATTGATCTTAAAGTATATGGTTGATGGAAAACAAAATTCTACAGTAAATCAGTACCACTATTTCAATTTTCACTACTTTTTAAAACAGCACCCCCTTTTAAAACAACACCTCCTTTTAAAACAGCACCCCCATTTAAAACAACACCACCTTTTAAAATAGCACCTCCTTTTAAATCAACGCCTCCTTTTAAAATAGCACCTCCTTTTAAAATAGCACCTCCTTTTAAAACGGCACCACCTTTCCTTTCACTCCCCCTTTCTTCCATCAAGATTGCATCACAATTTCTCAATTCAACTCATGATCTATATGAAATATGAACCAGAAAAGTATCATCACATTTGAAACATTGTAGTCATAGTGACTCTGATTCTCCATCAAAACAACCACTCACTTCATACATCGTATTCATAGTGACTCCGATTCTCCATCAAAAAACCACTTATTTCATACCAGATCCAGAGTGAATCCAATCAATTCCTAGCTATGAACGTTTCCAATACCAGACCCTCGTTATGGTCTTTTTCAATAACAGACCCTCATTATTATCTTTTTCAATACTTGACTCAAATATCTTCTTCTCATTTTGATGGACAATGTGATTTTGATTCTTATCAATACCAGGAGTCTAATTATTATCAATACCAGAACCAAACATCATCTTTCTCAATATACTTTCTTTCTTTTAGGATACTGATCGATTGATAACAAATACAACCAAAACACAACTTGGGCCTAACAATCTCCCTCTTTATATTTGTTGTCAATACCCACTTCAAACACTTCAATCTCATAAAAAATGAGTGGTGTTGTTTCCTTTCTCCCTTCCCCTATTTCTTTTGTCTCTCACCCTTTATCTTATCTCTCCCCCTTATTGACAATCAAATTCAAGGGGGCATCATGATAATTTTCTCACTTATTGGAAAATGATCTCCATTTCCAGAGGTTATGAATTTTATTCAACATGGGTATCACATGATTTTCTTAATAAATAACATCTAACTAAACAAATCTAAGTCTCATGGGCTAACCCAGTATAGAAAACAAGAGTGTATAATCAAGGTGATAAATTTTGTCCATAACACAACTTTCATGTAACGCCTTTTCCATAATTATTCCAATATTCTCATGACTGGGGGAAAACCTTGAATGAATTTTTTTAGGGAAAAATTAACCTACAACCATCTCAACAAACACATCAGAAAGTTCAAGTTTATAAAAACACAAATTTTCAAAACCACATATTCTTCATGACCTCATTACTTTATTTTTCAAGAATTTAAAGAGTCTCATCAATTCCAGATTCCTTATTTCCTTTCCTTCAATTACATACAAGTTAAAAAATGTATATAGATATTTTAGGGAATAATTAGGAACCTCTATTGTTTCCTAGAAACAACAGTCGGACTGAGATTCCTATCTCAGTCTTTCTTTATTTTCTTCTTTGATTTTTCATTGGACGTGCTTTCTTCCGTATGTTCATCCTTCTCAGAATTTA
Source organism: Viscum album (assembly GCA_963277665.1). Lineage (NCBI taxonomy): Eukaryota > Viridiplantae > Streptophyta > Magnoliopsida > Santalales > Viscaceae > Viscum > Viscum album. The sequence continues at coordinate 106,080,467 of OY728141.1, forward strand.
TGACAAGTTCTTTCTTATCTATAGAATCTTCTTATGAGGATGTATACTTTTCTTAATCTTTAGAAACATCTTTGTTTCCCATTCTTGTATTTTCTTTTGGAAAGATAGTTGAACAACTTTTGATATCATGCCTTTCTTTCTCATATCCAAAATCTGTTGATACCTTTTTGTCAACAATTCTTATTTCATCAAAAGTGTTTTTCTTCCTCTATTATTTCACTTTATTTTGTGATTCCTCCAATTTCCTAGCCAAGTCAATGTGTTCTGGCCAGACAATTAAGCACTCTTTCTTTTCATACTTAGCCAATCTGTCTTTCTTAACTTCCAAAACATTCGACTTATAAGAATTTTTTAGAAACTTTTGTTGTTCTTATAACAAAATAAGAAATCATTTTTCAAGGTGTCCAGGTTGTTCACATCTTTCACAAATAGTTTCCAGGGTCTGGAACCTATTTTCAATCTTCATTATGTAATTTTTAGACTTATTCTTCAAGCCAACCTTCTTAGTTTTCTTTATGTTAAGAGATTGAATCCCCCTCAAACTCTCTATTTCATAACATGTGGGATAATAATAATTTTGTTGATTAAACAAAAAAATACTTATCATGTGTCTGAATCCCCCACAATACCATCAATATCCATAGAAGGAGTATTTTCCTATGAAACTTCCATACTAATTGGAATTGTGAATACATTTCTCAGCAACCTTCTTATATTTATTTTCTAACCCATCAACCTTTATATTTTTAATCAGATTCATCTTCGTCTTTTCAGACTTAATAGAATTAGAAGTTTGTGAAAATTTTCCAGATATAGATAAAACTTTTCCATAATTAGGGTGTTTTTTAAATTTTTATTTCTTCACTTTTGACACATACATAACTTTACCAGCATTATTCTTTTCACACTTTGATGGAAACTTTTGTCAAACCTTATTAGGTTTCTCATTACAAGAATATTAAACAACTACTATAATAGAGTTTTGGAAAATTTTATTCTTCAATTCAGATTTAGATAGATTTTATTAGACTTCTCCAACTCTTTTTCTTTTTCCTTCATCTTCACTTACAGATGCTCATAATGATTCTTCTCTTAAGATAATTCTTCAAGTTATCAATCTCTTTATGCATCTTGTTCTTCTCTTCTGAAAATCTTTCTTGAATTATGGAGGAACCTTCATCTTCCAACTTCTCATTTTTCTTTTTAAGTCTTCTAAAATTTCACAAACATTCTTTAAACTCTTATTTCAAATGCATTTCAAGTTGATTTTATTCTTTATTATAATTTTTTCTTCCATAATCTCCATCATTCATTGTTGAAATAAAATTATTTTCACTAAAATTCTTAATAGATCCTTAGGATTTAGCTTTACTATCTTATTCTTCTTCATAACAGCTACTTTCATTGCTAAAAGAAATTTCCTCATTAACTATTTCAATAAACATGTTGTTTCACCATCATTTTTAACCTCATCACTGTCATATTCCATAGACAAAAATCTTCTCCTTTTGGATTTGGATAACTTTCTATCTTCCCTGTTGGAATATAATTTTTCTTTATTACCCTTTTTCTTCTAAGATCTTTTTATCCTTATTTTCTCTTCTTCACTTTATTCTTCATCACTCTCTTCTTCATTACCTCTATGAGGATGATAGGTAAAAAAAATACCAACGGATCTAAGTAAAAAACACTTTTAAGGGAAGTTTACCTTTATACCTTCTTGTACCACTTTTCACATTTTTATAAAACAAGTATAAAATTGCATCAAGATTTTTACATACCTCATTTTTGAAATTAGAATCTCTAGATTCTTATTTTTCAATGATCTTCTTTGAATTTTCTTTCCTGATAGCCTTGAAAGACATTTCTCTATCAACTTTTGTTTTTCCTTTCATAGCATTCTCCCTTCTAATTTCATAAGTAGTGAGAGTACTATGAAAATCATCTAGAGACAATGTTTCTGGATCTCTATCTTCCAAAGAAGAAACCTTGGAATCAAACTTGTTAGGAATAATTCTCTATATCATTTCAACAATAGTATAATCTTATAACTTTTCACCAAGGCATATAATAGTGCTCACAATATCATTTACTCTTGTAAAGAAGTCATTAATATATTTATGTTCACACATATTGAGATCTTCATACTTCAATCTCTATATTTTTAACTTTTCCTTCTTTAATTTTGTATTACCTTCATAAATATTGTTTATCTTATCTCATATTCCTTTGGTAGTAGCAACTCCTTTTACTATTAGAAGCTCACTTTTATAAAGTGATGAAAGTAAAGCTTTATGGACTCTTCCATCATTCTTGATATTTTACTTATCAACCTTTTTGAGAGGAGTATTCTCAATATGAGGAGGGAAACGATCTATAATATCACTTAAAACATCATAACCAAGAGACATAAGATATAGAAGCATTCTTATTTTCCAGATATTATAATTCATATCATTTAATATTTGAATTCCCTTAATGTTCACACAACACAAATTCTCCATAACAACTTCTTCTTAAAATTCTTTAGCAAATAATGCGTGAAGGGAACCAATGCTCTGATGAAAATTTTAAGTTCTCATTCAGTGTATTGTATAAATGAGAGGGGGAGGGGTGAATCAATGATACTCATTTTCTTTTATGTTTCCTTTCAATTGAAACAACTTTCTCCTCCTATTAAATATTCAATTCCCTATTAAAAACAATTCAATACAAACATCCATGGGAACACAAATATTTACAAGGTTCGCTATTCAATAAGAATAGTTACGTCCTTGGTATGGTTTGGAAATGATCCAATAACATACAATCCACTATAAAACAATCCTTGGATTAAAATGAGTAGGATATACCCTTACACTCATGTAGCACTATGAAACAATCCCACTAGTGTGTGTGCACCCTCTTAGCACAAATAGGTTAATACAATTGTGATATAACAACTCATGTTACATGCATTTATTTTGAATTCAATGAATTTACTCAATTTAAATACAATTCTTCAATTCCTTACCTAGTAGAAAGGTAATAACCTCCTAGACTTTGTTTTGAAACCTCTGTCTGATTTTCCTCGTTCCGATTTTCCTAGTCTGATTCCTCTGAGTCTAATTCACCCTGAGTACAATAAAACCCAGTATGATTCTTCCTCAATCCAGAAATATTCAATATAGACTTAACCAGTGTGGAAAATCTCATTCCTATTAATCCAACCTGATACCAACATCATCTGAATACAATTGAAAAGCTTAATACAATGATCCACTGAGTATGATAAATTTTGACTATGATGATCAACTGAATATAATCATCACAATCTTGTCTCTTCTATTTCACTTCTACATCAAAACATCTTCAATAAAAGATCAATATGAATACTTCCTCTTCTCTCTAGAAACATGGATCTTATCTCTCTACTATAGTGAACAGTACTTCATCGTCACTCAAGTACAATGTACTTTCTGCCTTTTATAAGTGACCCAAAACAAGTTTAGGAGGGAATCCCAAAACACTTTTCCACTCACCTAAATTCACCCAAATATAAATTTCTCTTAAAATCTTAGAGAAATTATGACTTCTTCAATGATTCTTTATTCTTCTCGAAAATTATAAAAACTTAACCTCTTCTTTTCTAGAATCCAAATTCAATTGATGAGACCAATTTCAATTGTTGATGCCTATTTAAATTTAATGTCGAGGTCCCACTTTATAGCACATCTAGAAAACTCCTCCATCACTTCTCTTAATCCACTTCAAATAAAAATAATCTTCTTATCCTCTTATATTTACCCAGTTGAACACCCCTTCAATGGATAAACCTCTTGACCCACTTGATGAAGATATTTAAAAATAAGTTAGAGTTCATCTATCTCTTCCACCCTTGCTACTATTAGCTTGGATATGATCATTATGATATAGATCATTCTAATTTCAATCATCCTAATATTGATCTTTTCCTTCCTGAGCCTAATCTCAATCATTCTGATATTGATTATTCTAATGTTGATCATTCTGATATTGATCATTCTGAGATTGCTCATTCTGATATTGATCATTCTGATATTGATCATTCTGATATTGATCATTATGATATTGATTATTCTGAGATTGATCATTCTAATATTGATAATTCTGATATTGGTCATTTTGATATTGATCCTTATGATATTGATCATTTTGAAATTAATCATTCTGATATTGAAAAGTTTATGGAATATCTAATGGATTAGTTGTATTCTACAGTATATTGGTACCACCTCTTCAATTGGAACCACCCTTTTAATCGATACCACCTTTTCAATCAATACCACATTTTCAATCAATACAACCTTTTTTATCAATACCACCTTTTCAATCATTATGGGTATGATTAACCTGATATAGATCCTTAAGTATGTGGTTGATGGAAAAAATGCTATAGTAAATCGACACCACTATTTCAATCTACACCACTATTCCAATCTGCACCACTTTTTAAAACAACACCCCCTTTTAAAAGAGCACCTCCTTTTAAAACAGCACCTCCTTTTAAAATAGAACCTTATTTTAAAACAGCACCTCCTTTTAAAATGACACCACCTTTCCTTTCACTCCCCATTTATTTCATAAATCTTACATCACAAGTTCACAATTCAACTCATGATCTATATGAAATGTGAATCAGTAAAGAATCGTCGCATTTAAAACATCATAGTCATAGTGACTCTGGTTCTTTATCAAAATAACCACTTTTTTTATACATCATAGTTATAGTGACTTTGATTCTCCATCAAAACAACTACTTCTTTCATACCAAATCCATAGTGAATTCGATCAATTCCTGTTTATGATCTTTTCCTATACTAGACACTCATTATGATCTTTTTCAATACAAGACCCCCATTATGAACTTTTTCAATACCAGACTCAAACATCATCTTCTCATTACGATGGAAAATGTGAGTCTGATTCTTATCAATACAATGAGTTAGATTTTTATCAATACCAGAACCAAACATCATCTTTCTCAACATACTTTCTTTCTTTTAGGATACTGATCGATTGACAAAAAATACAACCAAAACACAAATTGGGCCTAATAGATTGATGGTTGGATAAGGAAGGGTGACTGAATCAATGAGGAATATGGTCACATGAGATAGTGATTTGGGGATTAAACCAAGTAGAAGGCTTTAGTGCTACTAGTAAGTAGTGATAATATGTGTGGGTCTTATGAATGTTCTTCCCTAAGGTTAAAACCTTCACTTATAATATCCTAGTAATAAACTTGAAAATAAGGATAGAATTGCAAGAAATATGGCTCATTGAATAAGAGGTTGGTTCTTAAACATGGGTATCCCATATATAGATGTTCCAGGCTCATTGATGAGTCTTAGTGATGAAATTATCAATGGGAACATGGTTGAGGATTATACCCATTGAGGAAGACAATGCGTGCATGGTTCATTGAGTGGATTAGGGAGTCTAACTCAAAACTTGAGCAAAAAAGATGAGAAACATGAACCAGGGGAGGTATCAATAATATCTTCCTGATAGAAACCCACATTAATAAGGGAGTACACAATTATGATTTCCCCAAGGGTCATATCAGTCTTAGAGGAAAATCTAAGAAACACCTTTTATTAAGGGAATACCAGATCAAAGGGTTGTAAAATGATGTGAATGGTCTTATCATGAATCTTAAAAGGCTATGGAGTAGGCCTACTTGTAATGGAATTTTTAAGTAATTTAACTTGGTGAGAGGAATCCAGGAAGGTTATTTGGGCTGGTTTGGCATAGATAGATTATTTAAAAATAGGAAAGGATGCAAGATAGGTATGATTTCCCTTAATTTGGTTGCTTTTCAAAGTACACATCCTTGAGTTAGATGATTTTCACTTAAGGGTTGTTTTATATAGGATAAAATATAATTTATGAATCCTCATTTATGCATATAATTTAGTGTTTCATGTGGGCATTCATGGAATAAAATTTAAGTCTTCTTGTTTTTGGACACATCCTCATGAACTGCCCTTTCTGGATTTTTTTCATGGGGTTCCTATAGCCACCCAAGTCTTTTATACATTTTATTTCATAATTTTTAATGTAAATTTCCATAAAATATAACCCATAAATTTATATTTATAGTGTCTTTTTAATATTAGAAACATAATGCAACAACTTAAACATAAGATACATCATCTTTATTTTGATCTTTATAAGGTTCTCCTAGGTTTCCCTTGTTCTTTCCCAATTGAAAATTTTAACTTGGATACATAAATAAGAAAAGAGGTGAGCTATAAATCCCAAAAAGGGGATAATAAGAGTAAACCCTAATAACATGTAATACATATGAGATAAGGGGAATATCATGATAAAATTAAAGAGAAGGGTTATATATGTCCACATGAAAGCATGGTATAAATAACATGATATCACCGGAACATGAAATCAAAGGAATTTTTCAATAACATAAAACATTAATTCATAAAAATAATTCAAGGATAACTACTAATACATAATATTATAGTGTGTTAGGATAACTTTTGATTCACCAGACATGGTATCTCATGAGATAAAAACATTACCCCATGCATTGGGGGGTGTATAATTTTAGGCCCACTTTTCACATTCATAACATGTACATGAATATGTGTGCCACATAAGGAAATAAAGCATAAGTCATAAACATAAGAAAACTCCATGAAAATTAAATTGTTTATATTATCTTGTCTTAGGTAATAAATAGATAACATATCATAAAGATTCCTAAGAAATAAAGGATTAAATAATTACAATGAATTGATAAATTAATAAATAATAATAGGTCATGAAAATGAATTTCTAATTAAGTTAATAGATGAAAAATATTGGATAATTATGTTTTTAAATGAACCTCTTAATAAGGGTTTTAAGAAAAAGAGTAAGGAGTCTTTAAATAGGTTAAGAGAATAATAATTTAGTTAAAACAAAAAATTAACCTGAATGGTTTTACATAAAAAATGAGTGATTTTAAAAATAATATAAATTTAAAAGAATTATATATATTGGTACATGAAAATTGATAATAAATAGATAATTTACCATTAAATGGGACTACTTAAAAGATATAATTGAGATGGGAACATGAATAACATGTATCATTCACACAAAAATAATGTAAACTAGTTATATATATAAGGAACATATTTACATAATATAGAATAAGTAAATGATAATATGATATATGTAATGTGATAAAAAATAGAATATGTAATCTAAAAGTAATGAGGGTGTTTCCAAAGATCCCTTTGCTTGGGTCCTTGATTCATTAGGTACGTTCATTTAAATTTTTTAATAATCAAATTAAGTTTATTGAATACTTGATTCCAAAAAAACATTTATATTTTATTTATTATTAATCTTTTATGTTATTTATAATCATTTTATTGATATGTATTATCTATATTCATAGTCCTAAAGTCATTCATGTCATGGTTTTAAGGGCATATAAGTTTGTAGATAATCATGGAAGTTATTATGAAATGGTTCCATAGCTATTAAAGTGTGATGAAATGATGTTAAGGAAATTTCAATAGTTTTAATGATTCCAAATATCTATAAGTGTTCCTATATATGTATGGTTCATTGAGTATAAATTTTTTCATTATATGGTTAGTTCATTTAGACGGGTTTTCTGACTATAATGAACTTATTTGTATTTATTTAACCCTAGGAATATTTATATATTAAATAATATGAAACAATATATAATATAATTATTTAGATAATTTTTAACCATAATATGTGTATTAAATTCATCCATGAAGGCGGTGATGAAAAACGAAATACGTTATTCATAGAGGTAGTGAAGTGACCATAATACGAACAACATTTTCATTTTATAATAGAATGAGAAGAGGTTAGATAATGGATATTCCATTAACATGATAAAATTTAAATATAATAATAATATTTATGTTAATATGACAGCATGAACACAATATATTTTAGAAGTTATAAGAAGAAAATAATTTAAGATAACTTGGTTGTGAATATTAGCACTTCCTTTGGATGTTCACTCTTAGGATACACCTTAAGGATCCATAAAAGGGTCTTTTGGTGAGACCACTGATTCTAGGACATGGTTATAGAGTAATGGAGTGGTTTGGGAAGAGTGTTTTTGAATTAAGGGTATTAGAGAAGTGTGGTATTTATAAAGGGGGGAAAGTTGTCTTTCTGAATAAAATTTTGATTAATTTATTATTTTTGCTTAAGACTACCAATAGTGATGATTATTATGAATATATAAAATAATTTTTGCATTTGAGGCTAAAATAATGGTTTATTAAATCATCCCATATGTATTTATTATTGTATTTAACTTATAATGAGAAATATCATTTTTTCGTATTTCACTATTAAACAAAAATTGAAATTTTTCAAAAAAATACCAAAAAATAGCCCTAATATAATTTCAACATGTGTATTTCAAAAATGGAATCCATTTTATAAAGATAATTGTATAAATATTTTAAATTTAATTTTTAAATTAAAATCCATACTTGTTGAAAATACTAGCTTCTATATCATAATCAAATTTATAACCATTAAAAAATACTTGTGATTTCATAAAATCATATTATCATTTATATACAAATAAATAGTTTTTTATAAAACTATTTTATAAATATAAATTTTTAGTTAATGTTTTAATGAAAATAAAACATATATATTTTCAAAAAATAAAATTATTATTTCTTTGTGTTAAATATATATTTTATCGTATTTAACACTTTTATTTAATTTTATTCTAATATAAATTTCATATATTTTTATTTCATAAGATATCCAATATATTATTTTACTATTATATTGGTCTAGTTACTATTATAATGATCATATTACTATTCTTAATGGAAAGATTACTATTCCAATAGTCATATAGGTTTTATGCCCTCTATAAACACCTCTTATTTCCTTCATTCACCATTTACATATTTTTATATCATGGTTATATTCATAATTTTAAAAAATTCAATTATATTAAAAAAATTATATATATATTTTACAGTGTTTTCTATGAGTGTGATTATTCTAGGAGACTAATATGATCCAAATTTCCCTATTTTAGTTATTTTATTTATTTTTGTTTGCTTTCTCATTATAACATTTTTAATTTTTATTAATATATTAATCATCCAAATGTAATGCTCAAATTAATATAATAACTTATTTTTGAATTTCATTATATAGTGCACACGTTTTATATTATACCACATTACCCAAGTGTGACACTCATATATATTCATAAGGGAAATTTAATTTATAAAAGACGGGGTTTTTATAATTGATTTATGATGGCACCTCACACATGAGCCTCTACAAATTTTTTTCATGGGTTCACACTATGAAGTATCCTCACAATATGTTCTTTATGAACTGTGTTCACTAGGTTGTTCCATGATGATACTCACAAGATGCTTCCATGAACTGTGTTTATAGGGTTACTTTGTGAAGGAGCCTCGCAATATTTCCTCTATGAAGGGGTTTCATGGGTGTTCATCATGAAAGGGTATCTATGAAGGAGCATTACAGTCATTTTTGTGTATTTTGTGCTCTATAAAGGATCTTTATAGTACTTTTCCTTATTCTATCCCTATATTTGGCTTAATTATTACTTTTGGGATGTCTTTTCAAGTTAGAGAAAATAAAATTTTCATAAACGATGAGATCATTGAGTGGAAATAGTCACTTTAACAAAGTTTAATATCCATACTTTTAAAAAAATTGTTTATTATTTATAAGAAAAAACCTTCACAAAATAAAAAACTATATAGGAATCATGTGGCCATATAGGAATCCAATATTGTGGTTGTGAATGAAACCTATCCCATGAAGTAACCATATGAGTGTTAAGTGTGGTTTCAGTATATTTCCAATGATCCTTTGATTTGTAATGGGAAGATGTCTTTATGAAGGGTTCATGTTACGATTCCATGAATGAAATTCATTTTTGAAGATAATATGAACATGTAAAGAACTTGTTCTAGCCCTCTAAAGACATAATTCATTCAAGAAGGAATTACATGCATGAAAATAACTTATGTGACTAAAAATGAATATTTCCCTTTATGATGGAAATTCCTTTGCCAAATTTTCCTTTGGGTTTCGATTTCTGATTTTCAAATTTATGATCAATACCTCAATGGTGTTAATAAATTTACCTAATTGAATTGGGTCTAATTAGTATGAATAGAATCTAAATCTTTAGAAGTAAAATCTCTCGCATACTTCCTTGTGTGCACATAAGTATCATGGTTTACATAGGATTATTGGTACCCATAATAAAAATTATATGGGTACATCTTTGAATTATTTACTAAAATCCCTTTATGAACCTCCATGTGATTTCCCCCACATAAAAACCAATATTTTTAAAAAAAATCTTCATAAATGTGTAATGATAACCATGTAATCACCATATGAAATACTTCCTTTGTTAACACCACACTACACAAACCATTTCTCATATAACAATCACATGGTTCTCTAATAGGAATTATGTGAAAATTTTGACATTGAAATTGTTTTGATAAATTTCACTATCTAAACTGATTTTCTTTCTCCTTGGAAGAAATGAACTTGTAATAACATGAACATTCTGAGGATTTTACTAAGAGTTAGACTGAAATGATCGATAGTACTGAGGATGGATAATGCCAACTTGTCCACTCAAAGTATTAGTTTCTTTTAGATCTCATGAGAGTAGTTCTACAATATTATCTAATATTGAAGAGGTTTATCATATATGGATTAAGGATTCTAATTGATAAACCTATCCTTATACCATGACCGGATAATCAACCAATTTTTTGGGTAAATTCTATTGTGAATTGGTTAGAGCTAAAATTTTATTAGTCATGTGTTCTATCAAATAGGTTAACCACTAAAAGGTTTATGTCAAGGTATATACTTCCTTTGTTACGAACCAACCTGGGTCGACCCTAAACCAGTCACCTGAGCCGGTCCGTGACATGGCTCGAGAGGCATTCTCGATCCTCCCGGGCTAGCAACAATCGCCAGGGCATCAATTGAGGCTATGGGAACGATTTATCCCAGTAAAAATAAATAAAGTAGTAGAAATTAAACAGTGCAGTGCAAAATAAATAAACAGAGTAAGGTAACTAAACAAGAATAAGAGAAAATAAAACTAATCGAAAGACACAACCACTATCTCCATGTGACCTCACGAGTCACTCCCCAACTCATGAACAAACGTCGCCCAAGGCGAACGCACCCAAGCTGTAGCCTACACAAACACTAAAATAGAAAAGAACTATAGGCGTGAGTATTAAAACTTAGTAGGCTAGCCTGATATCTATTCCCAATGCACTACCTTTAAATAAAGAATCTACCAATTTCAGGTTTGAACTAAATTATATATAATATTAGTTTCCACACACACTTTCAATTCTAAAACAAGTATCATCCCACTGCCATTTTTAATTTAAAACAAGTTTAATTTTTGTATGTAATAGGTGTATAGCATTTTAAAACATTTTTGCATGTAATTTAGAAACTGAACTTTAGTTATTAGCCAAAAAGGAAAACTACACGTAACACACAACACACACCAAGGGAAATGGAAAAAAAGTGGCACACTGGGGCCAGCTACCGAACTAGACCTCTCAATCGTCCATCACATACAAATAAACACTAAAACAAACATGGGTCGAACCTATGAGATCGTGAAAAATCCAGAACATACTATACATCTAACTCATCCTGAAGGAATGCCCTAACTCGATGACGTCATAACGCCCTAACGCTCGGCATAGAACTATATGGCCTAACCGAGGGGCCCAATCCCCATAGCAGCAATAACTCAGTATTTCACTACTATGGGGCTGCTAGCCAGTGCGTAATCTAAACTAGTGCAGCAATCGTTCTCAGAATATTCACTCATTATGTCAGGTTCCCATGTCAACACATGCAATAAAAAAGGGGTGCGTCCACAATGTAAATCAATCACTCACGATGCACAAACATCACATACAGCTCACACAATCAACGCACACCAAAGATCACCCCTGAATGGGTTTTCCAAAATAATTTATTTTATTAAAGTGCCAAATGGGCCTTCACTAATTTTAAAGCAAAACCACATTTCTCGACAAAACCCAAAACACTTGTTCAGAATAAATCATTTATCTTTAAAACTATTAGTACATTTGAAACTTCGTGAATTATTTTTAAAGGCCAAACGGGCATTCTTTCAACACTGGGTGTCCCCTCGTCAAGAAAATGTTTCCAAGTGTTCGGTATAAAATAAACGACTCTTTTCACACCAAATAATCATATAAAAATTATATTATATTATATTATTTCCAATTTATTAAAATTAATAAAACATCAAGAAATTAATAAATTCTAAATCTAAAGGTAAGTGCAGTGGGGGACCTACCTCAACTCGCAGCTTGGTTACGACGACGATGCGGTACGTCCCAACTTGCGCACAAGCACGCGCCACTTGCTGACGACCATAATATCACAGAAAAACCTTGCCAATGCACTACAACAATTCAAAGTAACTAAAAACATAGAAACATTGTCTTAAAAATAATAAAAATGAATAAAAAGAGTAAAACACACCTTGAAACCAGTGCAGACGAAAAGGAATGAACCCAAAACATGCGGTAAAACAAGGTGTGCCCCACAAATAAAGGCGAACAATCTGAAGCAATCTGAATCGCTTCACCTTCGGTGGCAGCGGACGGAGCGTAGTTCGACGTGACCTGAGACACCCTTTGTGAACCCAGCGAGGGGATTCACAGCCACGTCGGAGCAACACCCTACAACAATTAAACAATACCCACAAAAAATTAATGCGGAAGGACTAAAGCACGACCAAAAAGGTATCTGGATCTCACATAACTAAGCACACACTGAAACCTTCCCAAAGTATCATTCACATCACAATCACCAATAAATAAATCATTTCAATAAATAATACAACTTTTCTAAAATGCACAACAAGTCTTTACCATAAAAACATACTCCATTTCTTCTCTTTAAGGTCAAATGCACCTCGAAACATTTTCCCAACATGGTTTTCACCTTTTACATAAATAAAAACACCATTAAAATAACTTATAAAACAACCTCAGTAATTCCCCCAAAATCTTTTAAACCCAAAGAGAACCCAAACCCTCAAAAAAAACAACTGCATACCAAAACCATATCAAAATACAATTTCAATCCTACACATGATTTAATAAACCACATGCATGATTTATAAAATTATAATCAGTTACTTGAATAAATTCTTTCTAGATAAAACAAACATTGTTTCACATAAAGGCACCACTTTAAAACCAAATCCACCTTAAAAAGTTACTGACCAGCCGAGACGGACCAAAAACACAAGGAAAAGACTGACGCACTAAAAGATAATTACTATAAACATTAAAACACAAAAAGACCCTAATTCAGCAGGTGAGAAACCAAGAAACAGACATAAAACTTACCCCAAGATGAAACCAATGGATTGAAACCAATCAATTTCACAAGATACAATTAAATTTACAAATATTAATTGTCTAATTAATGATTAACAATGGTGTGAAGAACAAGAAAACAAAGTAAACTTAATTTAAAAGTAAAAGCAATGGGGTTACTACCTCCAGGTTGGAGAAACATCCGAGAACCCGGAGCAGAACCTACTTCACACCATCACTGCACCCCAAAGAAGAGAGAAACGACCACTATTGGGGGAGGTTGAGGGAAAGCCAAAGTTGGCGGAGGCCTGATGGAGGACTGAGGAAGGGGGCAACGAGTGCAACGTGGGAGGCAGGTGGCGGTGCTAGGTCAAGGGGAGTAGGAGGGCTCGACTGGGGCTTGTGAACAGAGAGGAGGCTGAGTAGGGGAGGGCTGATGGATGTCTTGTGAGGGAGATTTTATGGCTGAGGGAGCCACAGCGTTGCAGAAGACCCTACGGGAGGAGGGCGTGGCTGGCGGAGGCCGGACAGCAGGAGTGCAGGAGGTGGGTTGAGGGACTCGACGAGGCCGGGACGCAGCAAGGCAGTGCCGCTGGGCTGTTGGCAGGTCAGAACGCGAGCAGAGGTGCTGGACGATGGCAAGAGGTGCTGGGTGATGGCAGCGGAGAAGGCATGAGGTGTTGAGCATTGCAACAAGGAAAACTAGGGATGTGCGCTGCAAGGGGAGTAGGAGGGAGCAGGGGCCTGCGTGGGCGGCTGTGCGGGGAAGGGCGCAAGCTGTTTGTGGGCGGCTAGCGCACGGCTGGGCGGTCCTGCTGCGGCAATGAGGGGAGGCGACGGGAGCCGAGCAGCAGAGAGTCAGGGTGCAGCGAAGAAGAAAGAGGGGAGGCAGCTAGGGTTAGGAGGGGGTGCGGGAAATGGTAGATTTAGGGTCCTAAATATATATATATATATATATATATATATATAATAAAAAAATATGAATGATACAAAAATAATAATAGTAATAATATTAATTGCAAAATGATCATAATAATATTAATAACAACGAAAGGAAAAAATAAAAGATAACTAAAATGATAATTTTATTATGTTTTATTTTAAATATTAATTATATTTATAACAATTTAATGATCATAGTATTATTACCAAATTAAATAAAAAAATTATCATCTATGAAATAATATTATTTCGATTACGGGTTAAACATTAACCATGTTTTGTCATTATAAAATTTTATTTAGCTTTGTTTTTCGGTCAATTTTAATTTATTCATCTAATTTTACTATTTATTCAAACGATCAGGCGATAACGCATTCACTATGACCAAATGCAGGATCACCGCTAGCAGTGCGATGACCGTGCACTGGCCCGAGGCCCACCAAAATATCAAACATCAATGCTTAAAAGAAAATTCAAACCTGGACCCAACGCAACTCTGCCCAAAGTCACAGGACGGAGAAAGAATAAAGACATGGGTGTTCGTGGTTGGGGTGTGACAATTCTCCCCACCACAGACACTTTATGTCCCTAGAAAGTCAACAAGACAATAGTTAACACAACTTGAGTTCATTCCCAGACAAAATCATAGAGAACCGAGAGTTTCGCGGTAACCATTCCCAACAAACATCACACCCGACCAATTCAAGAAAAACCATTGCCCGAGATTGAGGGGAGAACATGAGAGGGTTCTTCCCACCACAAGAATTCACTAATAAAACCCTTGAAACCCAAAAAAACCATCTCCTGGGGGGGAAACACGGGAACTCCCAAACAGAACTCATTCATTTTCCCCACATGTACCGAACAACATACCTGAGACGTGACGAAAATCTTGTTACAGGACAATCCAGCAACTAGAGGATGAGAAATTAACTCAACACCTCCCATCAACTTCACGAAACTAGCATTCCCCTATCGAACACAACTAGGACCAACTCAAAAATATAACAGGTCCATTTATTCATGGGCCCACACCATTTAGAGAGACCAAACAACTTAAGAACCACACTAAGAGCAGATAAGACCGCCTGGATCATGGAGGAACGAGCTCATCACACCACAACAACAAGGATGAGCTTACGATAATGATTAGAATAAAACAAGGTAAATTTTTTATATTTCCATTCCAAATCAGAAGACATTATCTATATTGAGGTTCCACACACCTTCGGCAACTCCTGATTGTGCGCGAGCTTCACCCCGAGACCTATGGCTGGGTCCCTGATAGCTGAAGCATCTCTTGCCTCACAGTCAGGAATTTTCATCTTCTGGTCTCTAACTCCTTCCATTCGATGATTCAAACAACCACGATGGTCGTACATTTTCAAAGGGATGCAACATGATGGCTTAGAATGTTCGGACTGGCCATACTGGTGGTGCACAAGAGAGCAGTTTGACGAACTAGGAGTTGGTACTGACGAGGATGGTTTCTTGGAGACAGGTTCCACTGGTCCGCACTCCTTGCCAGGTGGGGAACCTTCGCATAAGTAAACCACTATTAATAACACCCAAAAATCAAAATACTATGAGACATCTCATCTTTACTATTCCAAAACTGAACCCTCAAATAACGCTAGGGAGGTACGAACCTTAACTATCCTGGGAGTTCCCAACAACCCGAAGACACACTATCTTTCAGAAAGATACGACTACCTCTAACAAACTTTGATTAACTCGAAAAGAAAGTAACATGACAAAGGAACTGAGAACTGAGCATAACTCATTAACAAATTTTGGAGGCTTTCTGGGCAGCATACTCATAACAACACGAAAAACACCATCGAAACTAGCATCAATCCAAAACTCAATCAAATAAACAACACAAGATAAGGGAAATATGCCCATAATCCAAACATATACAACACAAGGAGAACTCACTTTTCCAAAACCATTATCTCTTTACAATTTTTTTAAAAAAAAACTCACCTATGGCACTTTATGAACCATCACACGTGCGTTCATTCAATCCCACTCACATCATCTGTGAACAAGTGCCCCCATGCACTTTCCATACATACCCATGCATGTGTGACCCTCTATAAGGAGTGTCAAGGTTCAAACACTTCTTTTCATTACCAAGTCCAAACACATACCAAGTTTTTTCCAAACCAATGCGCCTTCTCCTTAAACCCCCACTTTAGTAATTTCAAAAACAACTTGGAAGAAATACTTTTCCATTTCAAAACCAATTTCACTTTTAACACACACTCAATTCAACTTAGATTAAAACAAAACACAGGCAGTAATAACCCACTAGAATGAGGAACTAGTGCATGTATGACCCAGCAACATGGTGGTGAGCCATGCCCCAAGTAATGAAAAACACTAAGAGGACCTCAAACCGGGCACTAGGACTCCACATGGGTCACCACCCCATGTGAGGCTGCAAAGTGAACTGATTCGCCCCCATTTTCATTCCTCAATCCAAAACAACCAAAGATAAAAGATTCAAATCATGGACTAACCCTGGTAACTCGGGTCTCGTCACGAACAATGGTGATCAGGCACCGACCCGTAACCTACCTCCTGAGCCCCGATAGTCCTAATCTTCATCTACTGGATGTCCCAAATAACAAAGGGTGCTCTAAAAAGCGAGATCTGGAGCTGACCTCCTTTGATACCATTTTGTCATGAACCAACCCGAGTCGACCCTAAACCAGTCACCTGAGCTGGTCCGCTACATGGCCTGAGAGGCATTCCCGATCCTCCCAGGTTGGCGACAAGCACCAGGGCATCAACAGAGGTTGTGGGAATGATTTCGCCCAGTAAAAATAAATAAAGCAACAGAAATTAAACAGAGCAGCACAAAATAAATAAACAGAGTAAGGTAACTAAACAAGAACAATAGAAAATAAAACTAATCTAAAGAGACAACCACTATCTCCATGTGACCTCGCGGGTCACTCCCCAACTCATGACCAAACGTCGCCCAAGGCGAACGCACCCAAGTTGTAGCATGAAAAAACACTAAAACAAAAAAGAACTATAGGTTTTAATATTAAAACTCAGTAGGCTAGCCCGATATCTATTCCCAATGCACTACCTTTAAATAAATAATCTACCAATTTCAGGTTTGAACTAAATTATATAAAATATTAGTTTCCACATACACTTTCATTTCTAAAACAAGTATCAGCCCATTGCCCTTTTTAATTTAAAACAAGTTTAATGTTTGTATGGAATAGGTTTATAGCATTTTAAAACATTTATGTGTGCAATTTATAAATTAAACTTTAGTTATTAGCCAAAAAGGAAAACTACACATAAAACACAACACAGACCAAGGCCAATGGAAAAAAAGTGGCACACAGGGGCCAGCTACTGAACTATACCTCTCAATCATCCTCTACATACAAATAAACACTAAAAGAAACATGGTTCGAACCTAGGAGATCGTGAACAATCCAGAACATACTATACATCTGACTCATCCTGAAGGCATGCCCTAACTCGATGACGTCATAACGCCCTAATGCTCGGCATAGACCTACATGGTCTAACTGAGGGGCCCAATCCCCATAAAAGCAATAACTCAGTATTCCCCTGCTATGGGGCCACTAGCCGGTGTATAATCTAAACTAGTGCAGCAATCGTTCTCAGAAGATTCACTCATTATACCAGGTTCCCATGTCAACACATGCAATAAAAAAAGGGGTGCATCCACAATGTAAATGAATCAGTCATGATGCACAAACATCACATACAGCTCACGCAATTAACGCACACCAAAGATCAACTCTGAATGGGTTTTCCAAAATAATTTATTTTATTAAAGTGCCAAATGGGACTTCACCAATTTTAAATTGAAACCACATTTCTCGAGAAAACCCAAAACACTTGTTCAGAAGAAATCATTTATCTTTAAAAATAGAAGTACATTTGAAAATATGTGAATTATTTTTAGAGGCCAAATGGGCATTCTTTCAATACTGGGTGTCTGATCATGAAGAAAATGTTTCAAGTGTTTTGTATAAAATAAACGGCTCTTTTCACACCAAATAATCATGTAAAAATTAATTATATTATATTATTTCCAATTTATTAAAATTAATAAAGAATCAAGAAATTAATAAATTCTAAATCTAAAGGTAAGTGCAGTGGGGGACTTACCTCGACTCACATCTCGGTTACGACGACGATGCGGTATGTCGCAACTTGTGCACAAGCACACGCCACTTTCCGATGACCGTAATATCACAGAAAACCCATGCTAATGCACTGCAATAATGAAAAGTAACTAAAAACATAGAAAAATTGTCTTAAAAATAATCCAAATGAATAAACAGAGTAAAACCCACCTTGAAACCGGTGCAGACGAAACGAAACAAACCCAAAACATGCGGTAAAATAAGGTGTGCCCCGCAAATAAATGCTAACAATCTGAAACAATTTGAATCACTTCAACTTCGGCAGCGGCGGATGGAGCGCGGTCCGACGTGACCCAAGACACCCTTTGTGAACCCAGCGAGGGGATTCGCAGCCACGTCAGAGCAACACCCTACAACAATTAAACAATACCCACAAACAATTAATGTGGAAGGACCAAATCATGACCCAAAAGGTATCCGAGACTCACATAAACCAAAATCAAAACCAAGCGCACACCGAAACCTTCCCAAAGTATCATTCACATCACACTCACCAATAAATAAATCATTTCAATAAATAATACAACTTTTCTAAAATGCATAACAAGGCTTTACCCTAAAAAATACTCTATTTCTTCTCTTTAAGGTCAAACGCACCTCGAAACATTTTCCCAACATGGTTTGCACCTTTTACACAAATAAAAACACCATTAAAATAACTTATAAAACAACCTCAACAGCACCCCCAAAAGATTTTCAACCTGAAGAGAACCCAAACCCTCAAAAAAACAACTGCATACCAAAACCATATCAAAATACAATTTCAATCCTACACATGATTTAATAAACCACATGCATGATTTATAAAATTATAAGCAGTGACTCGACTAAATTCTTTCCACATAAAACAAACAAAGTTTCACATAAAGTCACCACTTTAAAACCAAATCCACCTCAAAAAGTGAATGACCAACCGAGATGGACCAAAAACACAAGGAAGAGACCGATGCACTAAAAGATAATTACTATAAACATTAAAACACAAAAAGACCCTAATTCAGCAGGTGCAAAACCAAGAAACAGACATAAAACTTACCCCGAGACGAAACCAACGGATTAAAACCAATCAATTTCACAAGATACAATTAAATTTACAAACATTAATTGTCTAATTAATTATTAACAATGGTGCGAAGAACAATAAAACAAAGTAAACTTAATTTAAAAGTAAAAGAAATGGGGTTACTACCTCCAGGTTGAAGAAGCATCCGAGAACCCGGAGCAGAACCTACTTCACACCATCACCACAACCCAAAGAAAAGAAAAACAACCACTATAGGGGGAGTTTGAGGGAAAGTCGGAGCTGGCAGAGGCCTGACGGAGAGCTGAAGCAGGGGGCGACGAGTGCAATGTGGGAGGAAGGTGGCGGTGCTAGGTCAAGGGGAGCAGGAGGGCTCGGCTGGTGCTGGCGGACAAAGAGGAGGCCAAGTAGGGGAGGGTTGATGGTTGTCTTGTGAGGGAGAGCTAATGGCTGAGGGAGGCACGGTGCCGCAAAAGGCCCTACGGGAGGAGGGCCTGGTTGGCAGAGGCCGGACAGTAGGAGCGTAGGAGGTGGGTTGAGGGACTCGGCGAGGTCGAGACGTAGCAAGGTAATGCCGTTGGGCTATCGGTAGGTCGAGACGTGGGCGGAGGTGCTGGATGATGGCAGGAGGTGCTGGGCAATGGTAGCGGAGAAGGCAGGAGGTGGTGGGCGCTGCAACAGGAAAAACCAGGTATGCGCACTGCAAGGGGAGTAAGAGAGAGCAGGGGCCTGCGTGGGCGGCTGTGCGGGGAAGGGCGCAGGCTACTAGCGGGTGGCTAGCATGTAGCTGGGTGGTCCTACTGCGGCAAGGAGGGGAGGCGATGAGAGCCGAGCAGCATAGAGTTGGGGTGCAGTGAAGAAGAAAGAGGGGAGGCAGCTAGGGTTAGGAGGGGGTGTGGGAAATGGTAGATTTAGGGTCTTAAATAAATATATATATATATATATATATATAATAATAACAAAATATGAATGATACAAAAATAATAATAGTAACAATATTAATTGCAAAATGATCATAATAATATTAATAACAACGAAATGAAAAAAAATTAAAAGATAACTAAAATGATAATTTTATTAAGTTTTATTTTAAATATTAATTATATTTATAACAATTTAATGATCGTAGTATTATTACCAAATTAAATAATAATAATAAAAATTATTATCTACGTAATAATATTATTTCGATTACGGGTTAAACATTAACCATGTTTTGTCATTATAAAATTTTATTTAGCATTGTTTTTCAGTCAATTTTAATTTATTCATCTATTTTTACTATTTATTCGAACGATCGGGTGACAACGCATTCACTACAACCAAATGCATGATCACCGCTAGTAGTGCGGTGACCGCACACTGACCCGAGGCCCACCAAAACATCAAACATCAATGCTTCAAAGAAAATTCAACCCTGGACCCAACACAACTCTTCCCCAAGTCACGGGACTGAGAAAAGAATAAATACATGGGTGTTCATGGTCGGGGTGTGACATCCTTGACTCTAGAAGAAGTATAATTCATACTGGAGATGAATTTCCACAACTAAAGGTCCATCATGATGAAGTAGATGGAGGAATATAGGCTAAAATGGGCATCGATATGGGATCTAATCTAGAGTATCTTTTGGCAGGGATTGGGTTTGTCTATTCTTTTTTTTCATTCTATGTTTGATAGAGATACTTATATTTTTAATTAGAGCTCAATGTGGGGGGATTATATGACATGGTTGGGGTCTCGTGGACCTTCTCTTATCACAACAAGCATATCACTTTATACTTGATCGTAAAATGGTTCCCAAATATGAATACCTTCCATTTTGTGCATAGAGAGGCCAGAGTAATCCTCTAGGATGTATAGATTAATAGTGAAGATATAGTTTTGGGGACATATACAATGATTTTATTCCCCCAAACTGTGAATGAGTCAACATAGAGATGACTCTCTTGATTGCAAGGGAGATACTTCTTCTAGAAAGAACACAATGGTATAAGAACTTTTCCAATGAATCAAGATCCCATTCAATACTTGAGTGAAGATTTTTCATCATAAAAAATGGGTAGGATCTGTATACAAGAAGGCCCCAAAATTTCCCACACCAAAATACCCATGTTCTTATTAATTCTTATCAGTTAAAACATGAGTAGATTCAATATAATGACAGGGTTGGGAGGTCACCCCGTAGATCGATTGGTTGGTCTTTTTAATAGACTTCCTAGAAATGTACATCAATGGATACCTCCTCCCAATATGATACTTATGCACTAGAGTTGAATATCCCATTTTGTGTGTGGATTGTATTTTTTTTCAACTAATTTTCATTGGTGGTCGATAGTGATCAATGAGATAAGAAGATCTCATTATGGTCAATATGATGAAGTGGTTCCAAATTTAATGGATCTTGGATGAAGTCCTCAAGTCTTGATATTCCAAGAAACATGTGAATAGTTTGAATAATTTGAGTTTCAATTTGATGCATGGAGAATTTTTATGGATTCATTTGATGAAATTGGATTTCATTTCAAGGTTGAATAACTCTATTAGTTAAATATGATTATGCTTTGTTGTTTTGTATTTACCAAAAAACATATGTATGTTGTAAAAGTTGTGATGTTATCTTGATAAAATAAAGGGGTAAAAGAAGTTATGACAATCAAATTAAACATATGGTTGAATCATTAATGATATATCAAATTTTTTTACAAAGTTTTATGACCTCAAATCAGTATGGTTGGTATTTCTGAAGTAGATTTTTAAGGTGGCATAGTTACCCAGTGTTTTCCAAATTTTTGTCCCTCAAAATCGAGAGTTTGTGTTTTTCAAAGAGGAAGTTTTTATACAAAGGAGTTCATGAAGAAACATTTTTGGATCATGAAGCATAGTTTGAGGACAGCATAGGAGGAATGGCACATGAGCCTTAGCCTAATTATTGAGGACTCGCTAGGTGCATCCAAGAGACCCGAGATCAAATCCGGGTGGAGGCATATTTCTGGGTACTATAGCAGTACTGTAGCAGGAACTGTAGCAGGCATTGTTCAGTACTATAGCAGCCGAAATTATTCATCCATCTAGGCCTTCGGGCCACTGGTTTGGTCCTCGGGTCCTGCAAGGCTTTCGAGCCACCCAAGGCCTTTGGGCCAGTTGATTCTCAAGGCCTTCGGGCCACCTTAAGGCCTTAGGGCCACCCCAAGGCCTTCGAGCCACATGAATGCAGGCCCCAGACACACTACAAAAAAATAGCAGCCCCAAAAGAGGATTCAGATCAGGTGCACTCACTAGAGCAGAGCCAAATGGATTGTTAGAATGAGAGGGTATGGTTATACCATTGGTACCAGCCTATGCTTGCACGAGAAGCCTAGCCAAACGATTATGCAGAGGTAGAGAGCTACTATCATGATGCAGATGCTAGGGAGGGGCAGTTCATTGTAGATAGTCTGGTTGAATTCCCTAAGACCTTTGGGTCGTGTAATCCCTAAAGCCTATGGTTCATGTAATCTCTGAGCCTATAGGCCTTGTAAGGTTTTCCCATTATCCCTTGAAAGGGGGGTTATCAAAAATAAATAAAAATGAAGGCCTTCGGTCCATTCAGGCATAGAAGGAATGTTTAATGGGGAAGGAAAATTGGGAAATTGAGATTTCTACATAGCAGCGTTATGCAAACTGGAAAACGCGCTACGCGAACCGCATAGGAAAAAATGGTTCATGACGAGATCACAGTTCATAGGATGTCTGAAGTTCATGGTAAGTCCATTTTTTTGGCTGAGAGGTGGTGATTAATTTGTGGAGGGCATTGTCTGTCGTGAGGAAAGAAGGGCACTACGCAGACTGTTGAGGGAAAAATGGTTTGTGGGAGGAGCGTAGTCTGCGGTGAAGGTTGTTCCACATAGAAGTTTTTGGTAAATAAAATTAGCAGGATTTTCATATTTATATTCCAATATAAAAGAACATAATCCCATTATTAAGTTAGAGAGAATTTTATTAGATAAAATCTTCACTCCTGGAATAATTCGGGGAAGTTTGAAGAAGTTTGTGAGGGAGAATTCTACGAAGGGGAATAGTTCGTGGAGGAAAGATTCTAAAAAGGAAGAAGTTGTCTATGGAAGAAGTTTATGGGGATCTATATCCCATAAAAGAAAAGGAACCATGCATAAAATGTTGTCTACAAAGCATCAGTAGTTCACGAAATAGGGGGAAGTCTGCAGAAGAAAAAAGGAATCTGCAACACACTCGCACCACGCGGTGCAACATGGTACATGGAGGATTCAAAGAATTCTGAGAAGTCAATAGTTCATGGGGAATTAGATGTTAATGAAGAATAGGTAGTCCATGGGAGGAAAGGTTATCTGTGGAAGGAATGGTTATCCTCAAAGAACTCATTCCATGTGATACAAGGCATTTCACAGAGGATACAGGATAGTACATGAAGGAGAAATACCATGTACATGTGTAGGTGTTTACAACCTCTTTTTGCTTTGTGAAGAAGAACCAAATCTGCACCTAAGTTCATATTTTCACTAGGAATAAGATAATTAAACTAATACACTCATGTGTTGGTATTGAGTGTTGGAGTAAGGGAATAAGACACTAATTCATAATTAAACATTTTTGTTTGTCCAATAAGAATAGAGTATTCCCACATAAAGATTGATTATTATTCAGGGAATATTAATTGTGATGATGTTAACATATGATAATCTTAATTAATTTAATAATCACAAAGAAATATTTTGATTCCAGCAAGAAGAACAAGAAGATATCTTTGTAAAGTTGGTTTTTCACTAAAGGTTAAATTGAGAAGAAGATAATAAGTTTTGGTGAACAAATTGATATCAGTTGAATATAATTTGGTTCAGACAAAGTTCAGTGTAAATCATTGTATAACACATTAATATTATTGTGAATGATAGAAGAAGAAGATTGTGCATCTATCAATTTTTCTACTGGGAAAAGATAAGAGGATTTTCTTGCATGTTTTTGTGAAAGTAACAAAGTGAAGAAGAAGGTTGTGGAAGAACAAAGTAGAACTGTGATAATAGACAGGACCCAACTGCTGGAGGAATTTCTTAGTTTTACAAGACCTCATCAATAAAGATAATACTATATTGGGAGATAGTATAATGATCTATCCAAGATCTATAAACCACACACTATTAGATTGTTTTCAAAAGTGCTACATGAATTGACTATTAGATTGTTTACATAGTGCTACACGAGTGTTAGTGCATATCTTACTTGTTTTATTCCACACAAAAGGATTATTTTCTAGTGGATTGTGTGGTATTGGATAATTTCCAAATCATACCAAAGATCTAGCTACTCTTGTTGAGTAGTTAACCTTATCAAAATATCATATGTTATGTTTACTGCTTTCATATACTTACATATGATAGGGAAAAGAGAATAATATAATCAATATCCTAATAGGTCTAAGAGATATAGGGTTAAAAATTCACAATTGGATTAAAAATACCCTAACACAGATTCACCCCCCCCCCCCTCTCAGTGTTAGGTATATCCCAAACTAGTCCTCTTAAGAGTAATTGTTTAGAAATTCTTGATGGTAACACAGCTTGAATATTCCAGATAAATCAACTTAGTGGTGTCAGTATTGGATTAATTATATTGAAAACTTAGTCATATTTATGAATAGAATGATCCATTTAGTCTCATTTTTCCCTTCCATGTATTGTGGGTAGGATCATGGCCCATATGAGGGTATATGAATTTATCAATGTCCATCTGATCTAAAGTTCCTGATTCAATCCCTACCCCCAAATCATCAATAGAATTAGGTAATACTAACTAAATGACCATGACTTGGGAAACATGCCAGACCAATACAACCAGTTCATCTTTTCACCATATGATGCCCCAAATGGTACTATCATTGAGAATGAAATTTTTATCCTCGAATAACATGAATATCTTATATAATTAATAATGAGACACCTAGGACTCACACTCTCATATATGGTGATAAAAACATATTCTATACAAATTGATTTTGATACCAACAAAAGAAAATCAAACTTAAACATCTATATTTAAAATATCAATGACAAATATTGAGTCACTTATACACATAATTCCTTTTTATATTTAGAGTTTTAGATAATTTGAGAAAACCATTAACTAATAAAAACCATATATTTACCATGAAATGGAAAGTTTTTCCACTAAAAATACTTCTTATTTTATATTAAGTCTTTAAAATCTCCCAAAAAAATCTCTATAAATGATACCCATATAGGCATATCATACATAATATTATTCTTCATAACCTAGGAAAAGAAGACATAGAAAGGGTGAGATCAAACACTCAGTAAGGGTAAACATAAGAAATAACAATCAAATATTATAAACAATCATAAGATAAATATGTGGGGCTGAGAACATAATCAAGTTATAAGAATGCATCATAATGAAATAATACCCAATAAAACATGTATTATAAGTCATTAATCATAACATAATTTTTTTTGAATAGTGATGTAGATATCATAGAACCATCTCATTATATGAATATGGAAACAACATAAGAGATAATTTTATAAGCATAAGTTGAGGATCACTATCAAGACAACATAACATAGTTGAAAAAGTCATGTAACGGATTAGGTTTACTCCTCATTCCCTTATATATATATCATATTATGATATATGAAACACTGCCTAATGTATTGGAGGAATTATAATTATGGTCTCACCCATCACATCATAATATGTTCATGAATATGTGTACCACATAATAAAATATTCATAATTTCAATATAACATAGTTAACAATGTGAAAGAAACAGAATTCATAATTATTTACAAAAAAACATAATCATATTCCATCCATAGAAATAATATGGATGGTATCATTAAATTATAACCCTAGTGAAGCATGAGAAACATTAAGGGCAATTGACATAGATAAAAAAAACTTTTATAAAAATAAGGGTTACTTAACACTTTTGAATGGTATAATATAAGAATATATGATCCGAGAATAGATATGTTATACACTAAATGGGGGCTGAATCAATATATTTCCAAATTATAATTTTTCAATATTTTATCAATTTTCTTTTAAACCACTTTCACTGGTTAAGGTGAATTTATTCTTTCACTAGTTAAGGTGAATTAATACTCTTGTTCTCTCTCTCACCTCACATTAATTCTTTCTTGTAGAATAAGAAATTACAAACACACACACACACACAATAGGCACAATGATAAACCCATGAGTTAAACCCTATGATCATTACACAATTGTCTCCCAATAGTGTAGATTGTGTATCCCATACACTTTTTTGTTACATCCCACTCTCAGGTACAACCCATAGATTTAAAATTTAATATAGGGAAAACAATAATATATCTAGATACCAATATAGGATGTTGTATTATTTTTTATGTGTGGCTTCTTATTTTTATTTCCTAGAATAATGACAAGCCTCTTCTTCTTGTTTGTATACACAACACAACATATAACATCTTATTTTCTTCACAATAGAAAACTGATAAGATAATTATTCTTTTATACTTATCTTTACCTTTTTTATTTATCTTCTTCTTCTATACAAACATGAGTGAAAATTTTTATTCTTCTATCTATTAAATTCATGAACAACTCTACTAATTTTTATCCTTATTCTTAAACCTATTGTGAAAACAAATATGCATAGATCTCTTATTATCTTATCTATTCCTCTCTCTTTATTCTTTAGTTCATAACATCATAAACTAGATCTCGTTTTTCTTATTCAACTCTTTAAAATGTATCTGAATAACCATAGTTAGGATATCTCTATTCTTCTTCAATACTAGCAGATATTTCCTTCATATTCTGTATTGGATTAGAAATAATGCCTTATAAATAAATTCTTTGAAAACCTGTAATATATATGTATATGATAACAATAATAATAATTAAAACATAAGTTTCTCCTTCACATGATTTCTTCTTTATAACTACATGCAACCATAAGAAGTTATTCTTTATTTTAATTCAATTAGAATGAAACCTGAATTATCTTCCCATTAAGCCTGGATATTATTTACTATATAATATCCCAAAATTAATCTTCATTAATTTTTCATGAATCACAGTCTAGATATCATGATTATCTTCATTAAAGTCTTGTATTAGTTTCATCATCATCATTTATTCTTCAATGACTCTTCATTTAAATAGTTGAAGAAATTGGGTATTATTTCTTCTTAAAACCAAATCACCATCAATGTTATCTATGTCACATTGTTTATGTCACAAAAATCCCCAACATGAAATATTTATCTATGTGAATCAATCATCTAAATCACCAAAAATGGATATTCAGATCATTTGTCTATATAGAATCATTCAACTATGTGAATTTGGTTATACAGATAAATTGTTTATGTGACCATTTGGTGCTTCTTCATAGGAACACTAGACTTCCTAAACATCATCTTCCTCGAGTATATTT
Source organism: Viscum album (assembly GCA_963277665.1). Classification (NCBI taxonomy): domain Eukaryota; kingdom Viridiplantae; phylum Streptophyta; class Magnoliopsida; order Santalales; family Viscaceae; genus Viscum; species Viscum album. The sequence continues at coordinate 106,108,551 of OY728141.1, forward strand.
TCAGTTATAGTTAAACTGTAAGTGAAGACTTATTTACTAGGGTATGGATCATTCTTCTACAAGCTTCATTATGGTGCAATAAATCTCTTATGACATGAGGGCCTCAATATTTCCAGTGACATTGATTTTTTGTTGAATATTAATTTTGGTGGGGAAGATTCTCTTATGACGTAAATATTTTTGTGTATTTTCTTCATTTAATACTTTCAGTGCAACATCTTATTATTTAACATGGTGGTCTTGATAATTCTAAATCCAAGTTTTCTTTTTTGTGTGGTGAAAAATTTCTATGGTGCAGTGCATACCCTTACACATTTACCTTTACCTCGAGCCTTGTACCCTTACATGGTTACTAGAAACCCTTATAAAATAATTAGATTAACCTTACGTGGGTATTGAAAATCATAACTTACCATTATAAAATTCATTATGTATCATCATGTAGCCTCAATGACCTTTACATAGAAACCCAAGACCTTTACACTGATACCCTTACATATATTTACATACCTTTACATAGCACATATACCCTTACAAAGCCTCTACCTCTATGGTTTACCTTTATATATGTACCTTTACATAAGGATCCTTGGTCTAGTATACCCTTAAACAACTTATAAAACCTTTACATAGTGTGACCATTTACCTTTACACAAGTATATGACCTTTATGCAAGTATCAATTACCTTTTCACAAGTCACCTATCATTTTTACATACCCTTACACAATTGGTATGCTTCCCTTACACAATCTAGATGTGACTTTATGTGAGATTTCATACCCTTACTCAAGCTTATGTATTTTATCAAATTAAATTTCTAATACATGTGTCATGAAATAATCCATATCCTAATTAAAGTGACACAATACTTAGGATCATAATATTTTTTAATATTCTTCGGTTATTCAATAACCTCCAAGAATTGCAACAACTTCTTTTCAAATCTTCTTGTTCATCCATGTTTGTTTTAATTATCTTTAAGTAACATTGGTCGACCTCCTTCAAACATAATCTTCTACTAACCTTTGATAGGAATTAAACATCTTCTTGGTTTCCCATATTCAATAATTTTCTTCTTCACATAATATTGAAATTCATTGATAGTAAATCATTACTTGAAAAAAAAATACAACTTACACTTAGTGGACTCAATTATATTAATTAATGATTGTTCTTCATAATATCAAATATATGATCAAACCAAGATGGTATCTTCTTCATCCTTATTGTAAAGGATATGATAGAACACTCTTCAAATTCATTAAATATGATCTTATATCATATTTTTATTTCAATACTAGTTAAGAAATCATTCCAGGATAGTGAAATATTAATCTTTGATGTCATGAATTGACAACACTCACTACTTCTCAGGTTCTCACCCTGAGAATTTTCTTCACCTTAAATTCCCTATACTGTAAGAATGAATATAATACATAGAAGATATAAAGTAAGAAGTTGGATCTCCCTTGCTTCTCAATGCAAATAGAATGGTTGAGATGATTTTCTCAACATTGTTTTTTTCATTAGATCCAGTCTTTATGAATCCAAATCTAATTTTCAAATATTATTTAGTATTTGGTAGCATGGATCTCATCACACCTTCCATTTTTTATTTCCGAGATGGTTCTTATATCTTTATCCATCAACTCATATGTATATCCTGATGTAATATTTATTCTCATCAAGGATTTTCCTTTTTATAGAAATGTGATTAAACATCCTCTTGCATTGTTTCCATCTTTATTTCATCTCTCAAACAAAAAATATTCTTTAACATAGGGTTTTTCTTATGTCGAAAACCTCTCATGAAATTATTATTCTTCATGTGGAATCTTCTTTTTACCTTTTTCACTATCCTTTACTTGTGCTTAATCCAAATTTCTTTATCTTTCATAATCTACTATAAAATAAAAAGAATATATTTTGGTATATTATAAGATTTCTTGGTGTTTCCACATGGCTCATTATAAGTCCATTTCTTCACATATTTTTTCTAATATGTATCACTACTCTTGACAATATTCTTTTGAAAATTATTCTGTGAATTATGATTTGAAACCTTATTTTGATTTTTTTAATAAGGATGAATCTTACTTATTTTTTGGTATTATCTTCTCATTTTATATTGATACATATTGAAATGTATATGAATTACTTTTGTGACCATATTTATTGAAAACATCATAGAAATAATTAATAACCTCAAATATTTTTAAACCTGGAAAATTTTTCTTCTTTTATGAATGTTGCATCTTCACCTATTTGTTAACCCTAGAGTTAGACTTAATTTGTGCTTATAAAATGAGTGGATTATTCCAAAAAATCCTTTGTAAAATTTCAAAATTGATTTCACCACCATAATTTCCCAACAAACCTTGATCATTTCTTCTCTATTTTTTGTTATCTATAAATTCCAAACATGTGATCAAATAGTTTTTGACATTTATATATCATTTTTTGTGATCTACTTGGTGAAATAGCAACTATATTTATTATTATATATACCATTTATGTAATTATAGTATTCTAATCATTTATTATAATCCATAATTATACATGTATGGATTTTAACCCTACATTTTCATGAAAATAGATTGGTAAAATTTATGAAAAGAATATATGGATGGTACCTTCTTCTTTGAGATTTATTTGGGCGTATCATAAAATGATGCCATGATATTCATTTAAAAAATCTAGGTCTTTTTAAATTATAATCCTCCTTAGAATTATCTATGAAAATATCTTCTCTTCTGTCAATATTTTTTTAAGATTGATCTTGGATTGATTTTATATTTTCTAATATGATTTCAAGCTCCATATTTTTCATATTTAGAATAATTTTTCATCTAAAACCACCCCAATATACCTTCAAAATTCTTCATTATTACAACTTATTTGTAGTGAATTTTGATTATTTCTTATAATGGTGTGTTAATATCCTTTGTTCTTTTGGATTTAATATCCAATTTTACATTCTTGACATTAATGATGCTTTTGAGATATACTTTCAATGCGTGGATATTCTTATAAAATTATTTAGTGGAATCGTCTTTATATCAGATTGTGTTGAGATACTATTATTCAAGTTTGGACAATCTTCCTTTAAGTTCCTCAAACTCTAGTTTAATGACTTCGACTTGTGTGAATATATTTTCACAAGTTTTGAACTTGTTTTTCAAGATCTTCTCCATTTCTTAATACTCAACCTCAAGTAAAGATATTTCATTATATATTCTTTCAAAATCCTTATAATATATAGAAACAAGATATTTACAAACACCATGCATCATATTTGTTAATTCATAAATTGAAAAATCAACTAACATGCTATCACTTCAACTAGTTCTTGTATCATATTTAAGATAGTTTAAACAAGAATTAACACATACCTCATAACCACATGAATTACTTGATCTTTTTGAGGTAGAAATTTTTTCTAAATCCTTTATGTAACATAAAACCACAAGTTATTTTCATTCCAAGATAGATTAGACTTATTTTCATAGAGCACTTGAAACTTATTCCTCTTTTTGTAAGAGGTACAACTTATTTAAATTCTTTTTGTCCTTATCTTTACTATTCATTAAAGTCTTGGAAGAAACTAGATTTTAATCTAAAATAGAAATAAATTCTCCAAAAATTTCACTTCATTATAATTTCATGAAATAAAATCAACCATTTAAAAGAGAACAACTTCAATGTAGATGATCCAAACAGAGGTGAACCACCCTCTGATACTAATTATAGGATCTAATGAGGGATATTTTAGACACTGGTTGTTGAATCATTATAGGTACAAATTGTAATTTTTCAATAATTTTTCCCTTTTCTTTTTAAACCTATTTATTGGGTTAAGCTGAATTGATTCTCTTTTTCTATCTCTCTCCTCAATTTCCTTCTTTCTTACAGAAGAACCAATCACACACACACACACATGAGGTACAATGATTTACAAGGTTCACCTCTTAGTTTGAGAAGGCTAACCCTTAGTGTTATCCAGTAAAACTCATGGTCACACAACTTACTAATAAAACCCTATGAGAATTAAACTATTATCTTTTGAAAATGTAGAGTGTGTATCCCACACATTTTTTTGGTGTTTCCCACACTTAGGTAAATTTAACACCTTTATAATTTAATGTAGGGCAAACAATAAGATATCCAGACACCAATATGGGATGTTTTCTTATTTTTTATGTGATGATACTTACTTTTCATCCCTTTTATACTTGTAGGTATCTTCTTCTTGTTTGTATGCACAAAAATTTACAAAACGTCTTCTTTTAATCACAGTATAAAATTGATATTATACTTATTATTATTCCACTTCTCTATACTTATTTTATTATTTTTCTTCTATGAAAATAGGAGTGCTTATATATATTCTTAACTCTATGAACTTAAAAACCAACTCAACCAATTCATCATCTTCTTATTCTACTTCTTATGCAAAAAAGATATGCATATATCTCTTCTTCTCTTATATATTCTTCTCTTTTTATTCTTTAGTGCATAATAGACTGTATTGGATCTCCTCCTTCTTCTCAGAATATTTAGAATGTATCTAAATAATCATAGTTAGGATCTCTCTATTCTTCTTCGATACCAATAGATATTTCCTTCAGATCTTATATTGAATCAACAATAATGGATAACAACTAAATTCTTTGAAAACTTACAATATATATGTATATGATAACAATAATTAAAACTGTAGTTTTGGTTTCTCCTTCACACAATTTATTCTTCATAACTTCATGTAACCATAAGTAGTTATTATTCCTTTTAATTATGTCATAATGAAACCTGAATTATATTCTCATTAATTATGGATATTATTTTTTGTATAATATCCCATAATTAATCTTCATTAATACTACATGAATCACAATCCATATATTGTGATTATATTTATTGAAGTTTCATCTTAGTTTCATCATCATTATTTCTCCTTCTATAACTCCACTTTTAAATACCTAAACAACTTGGGTATTATTTCTTCTTAAAAATGAACCACCTTCAATCTTAGATATGTCACATTGTTTGTATATCATAAATACACAACATAAACTATTCAACTGTGTGAATCAATAATCTACATTGTTGAAAAAAACTATACGGATCATTTGGGTATACAGAAACATTTGGCTACATGAATTTGGTTATATAGTCGAACTGGATATATGATCATTCAATATATATTCATACAAATAGAATACTTCCTGAATATCATATTCCTCATGTATATTTACAGTTTCATTTAAGTTCATAGTGTATAATTATTCAATATGGTATGGATCATTCATCTAAAATCTTCAATGTGGTGCAATATATCTCTTATGGCATGTGGACCTCAATATTTCCAGTGAAATTGATTTTTTCTTAATTATTCATTAAAATGTGGAGGCTTCTCTTGTGGTGTAAATATTTTCGTGGATTTTCTTTATTTCATGTTTCTGGAACATTATCTTCTTCTATTATATGGAGGTCTTAATAATTCCACATTTAATTTTTCTTTGTGGAATCATGCATAAGCTCCATGGTTCAGTTAATATACTTATAAATTTACCTTTATGTTGATACCTACACACTTACATAGCTATTGGATACCCTTTAAAACTATTATATTACCAATAAGTGAGTATTAAAAATCATAGTTTACCCTTACACAAGTTTCTAGATACCCTCACATAGCCTCTATGACCTTTATGCATATACCCATGACCTTTATGCAGATACCCATACATAGTTGTATATACCCTTATGCAATGAAGATACCCTTATGTAGCATCATCATCCATGGGTCACCTTTATGTAAGTACCTTTATGTAGGTATCCTTTGTCTGGTCTACCCTTATGAAACTTCTATGACCATTATACAATGTGCCTATTTACCATTATTTAGGTATAGGACCTTTACATAGGTACCAATTCCTTTTTTTAAGTCACCTAATATTTGTACATTACCTTATACAATGGTCATTATACCCTTACAAAAGTAGGTAATACCCTTACATGATATTCCTTACAATTATATAAGATTACATATACTTTAAGATTAAACTTCTAAGAAATGTGTCATTAAATAATCAATCACCCAATTAAAGTAACAAAAAACTTAAGATTTCCTTTTTTAATATGCTTGGGTTATCCAACAACCTCTAGGCATTACAATAACTTATTTTCAAATATTCTTATTTATACATGATTTTTTAAGTCTCTTTAAGAATTATGGTTGGAACTCCATCAAAAATAATCTTCCATGAACCTTTGATAGGAATGAAACAACTTCTTGGGTTCCCATATTCAATGGGATTATTCTCCACATCATATTGACATTACTTGAAAATCAGTTATTCCTTGAAAACAAATACAACTTAAACTTAGTGGACATAATAAATAATAGATAAATAATTTTATTGTTTGATTCCAAGAGTTAAATTTCCCAAAATAAAAATCTTATAAGAGAATTTAGAGGGTAATTCCTGAAACATCACTCAAAAACAAATAGATATTTTAGAGTTTTACAGAAAAATGGAAGAAAATTATAAAAATAATTTTGATAAATCGTTTATAACTTGTTTGTCACATAAAAATTATATTTCACTTAAAAATCCATTTAAATAGGGTGAAAAGTGTAAATTTAAAACCATAATTTAAAAAAATCCAAACATGAAACCTTGAAAAAAATAAAGTTAAAGATGAAAAAAAGTTAGGTGGAAGATGAAAATGTATATATGTTTAATAAAATATCTTTATTTATTCTTCTAAAACATTAACCTTTATATTTGAAATGAAAATTTCAACAAACAATTGGAATAAAAATTAATTTGGAAAACCATGAAAACTTTAAGTTAAATCTCCATTAATAAAAATGGTTATAAAATGGGAAAAGTTATTTATACATAAATGTTAAAATGAGATTATTTTTACACTTTGGTAAATAAAGTAAAAAAATAACATGTATGAAAAATTATAATAAGCTAAATTTAAAAAAAACAAATTTAATGAAATATTAACTTAAAAATCATTAAATTATAGAGATGGACATTCATAAAACAATATATAGAATATGGAAATAATGGAAAAATATTTATGACCGAAAGGAAGAGATATATTTTGTTCCACTTATAAGCATCCTTTAAATTTAATTGTAAACCAAATGGAAGTGAAAGTATAAGAATTCATGTAAACCCTATACATATATAGGATAAAAAATGGAGCTATAAAGAGAAAGATCATATAATTCCCTAAAATTATAATTTAGAGATAAAACATCTTGAATTCAATGTGAGATAAGAAATTATACCCTTAAAAATTTGGTAACATTTAAATAAAAATAACATGAAATACAGAACCTTTGATAAATTTTTATATCACTTTAACTTTATATATATTATGATAAAAATATCCATGGGTAGTATATTCACCAAACAAAAGAATGAATATGGTGAATATTGAACATATCTCAATGAAAAAAAAATGAGATAAGAAAACCCTTATAAACATCATAATTTATAAAGTAAGAAACATTTTTATGGGAATGTATGTGAAATAAATGTAAATAAATAGAAAAAATATGAAATAAAACATAATTCTGTCATAGTTTAGAATTCACTAAACTTAGAATAATGGAGTTCAAGAAGAAACATTGTAACTCAATGAAAAAAAATTGATTTAATAAAAACCATTACATTATTTTATTTATTAATTGAATGAAATCAAACATAATGTATAGTAAATTAATACTTAATAATAATTTATTTTATAAACTTATTCATGTTTATTACATTCTATTTTTATATTTATTTATTACATAGTTTTTACTTACATTCAGTTAATATTGATTATCAGTCGACAGCAGTTTCAATATTTCTTTTTCTATTTAAGTATAATGGTACTGATTATTATTCAATTTTCATGAATTAATAATATATAAAATAGTAAATTTACAATAATATAAGCTCAAATATTATATTTTAAGTTATAAGTTCATTTTATGGCAGTTTCTAGTATGGTTCTCCAAGATGAAATATATAACAAGCTTGATTCAGTAATTTTTAATGAATAAAAGGTTTTATATTGATAATGAGTCAAATATTTATATTATCATTTAATAAATAAAAGAATTATATAATTTTTTATATCATATTATACCAGAAATTTATTTTCCATAACCATCCATGATAAAAATTTATAGCATCCTTCATGTAGGTGGTTAAACCGACCCAAACAAGAAAATGTTACAATCAATGGATAAGTAAGATTATGTAGTGATTTTATTATAATTTAATAATTATAGAAGTAAAATGGTATTATTTATATGTTATTTAATAGATAAATAATAATGGACAAAATTTGTATGAAGGAAATAAATGAAAAATAATGATAAGAAGGTATTACTTACAAAGAAAAAGTTACATCTTCTCTTGGGATCCTTCTCAGTTTTGAAGGAGTTAATGCATTATATTGAGACTAGAATATCATGAAAGTGTGAGAGAATACTTAAGCAAATATGGTATATTATATTGAGGAATTTTAATTTTAGTTATGTCATAGAAAGTTAGATGGATGGATCCTATTATAAGTGAGATGATGACATTTTTATAAATATTTATTTATTAATATAAAATGAATGTCAAATTCAATCTAAATGGATCCAAAATGGATAAAAAACAAAACAATATAAGGATATGTCTTTATTTACCTCATAAACTCATTTATTTATGAATTTTTGTTATATTTTGGGACTTTATAAGTTATGATTGACATTAAAATCCATAAAGTCATTTTTAGGGTTATTCTAGTAATTTAACATTAAAAATATTAAGATAAAAATAAAATTATTGAATTAATATTCATAAAATTAAATATATTTCATAAATATTTATAAAATTCATGAAACACCCTAATTATCCCAAACCTTATCACTTTAAATGTTTTTAAAAACAATTTATTTTACTTTTCTTCTACTTTCAAAAGCGTTGTGTCAACATTGCACAAGTGTTTGGAAAATTAACTTACTATATAAATCTAAAATTAAAAAAAATACATAAAAATAATTTATTATTTTTCATATTTATATTTTAATTAAATAATAAAAATATCCCATTATAAATTTTATCTTAAAGACACCCATTTCTTCTAATATTGTGCAGGCACTACATCGGCACTAATGAATGTTTTCATATTTATCTTGACATAAAATTTAGATTATATTAATTGGATGGAATTTTAAGTGTAATATAATTATATTTATCTCCTAATTTGGAGGAATTTTTTTATAAACTTTTAATTCATATTTATATCATGGTGATGTCTTAAAAGTTACGATGATCATAAAAGCTTTATTTTTTAACTATTCACAAAAAAAGTCAACTTTCTTAGAAAAATACCAAAAAACCCTAATCTAATTTTTACATGATGATGCCAAAAAATAATCCCAATTTATCAAATTAAAATTATAAAATTTAGAAACATAACTTTAATGAAATACATGTGTATTATATAATAAAAGAAATGTTTCTAAACAAAACAATTTTGTTTAGGCATGAATAATTAAATTAATTTTCATTATAGTTGCTTAATCATTAATTAGATATTACTAATTTATTTTTCCATTCGTTAATTTAATATAATAAATATATTTTATTGATATCATCCTTCAAAATTAGTAACATTAATAAAAATTCATATTTTATAATAATAATTCTTTTAGAATAAATGGTATTTTCACAAATTAAATTGTATCTCATTATCTATTCTAAAATAATTTATTCTGTTCAAAATGAATTATTTATAATTAAAAATCCTATTTAGTGAAAGGTTTTGTTATTTATTTATAACAAACCATATATTTTCTTTTTATATGTATATTTCTAGGGTTTACATGCCTTATGATCATTTTGCCACACTTTGGCTCACAACCTAACTAAAAAGATGATTGTAAGTGGAGTGGATCTTATATCTTCTATTTGATTAGTAATATTTCTCCTTTTATGTCCATATTATTTCTTTCCACAAATTTTTTACCATATTATTTTGAAAGAAAAATATTCATTATCTTTCTTAATCTCCATAATTCTTTCAAAAACTTTTCAAAATGATGTTTTATAACAATTTCATCGATGTGATTTTTTATTTAATGCAACCTAAATAACTTAAAAACTGATTTATTTTCACATTTATATCTTTTATCTTAATTTCCACATTTATTAATATAACCTTTATTTATTTTCAATGTTCCATTTTTTTTATTTGTTAAGATGGTATAAAGTATGATATGCTCTATAATACCAAATGTAGGATCAAAAAGATATAGATACTGATTGTAGTATCTAATGATGCTCAAAATACAAGAGGGGGTGAATTTTATACTTTAAAAAAATTCCTTTGCAAATTTTAATGATGGTTATGTTTAACAAAGTTAAACAAGGAAAAATTCACAAAACCTCTAGTTCTACAAACTTTCTTGATTCTGGAAATATGATTCCAAGAATGTAATTCTGGAAAAGTTGGTTCCGGAAATGAAACTTAACAAAAGTTTATAAAGATAAAGATTATACCTTAAAGCATATAGAATCTTACTAAATTAGAGTATACAAGTATGAGAAAGTATGAGATAGTTATACTTTCCTCAAAAATTAAAATACAGTGAAAAACTTGAAACAAACAAGTAACAAGTAGTAAATGTTTTAACCCAAAGAGAAGGGTATCCAACAACCTTGGATAAAGGTCCCTTGATTTATACTTTCAAGAAAGTATATCTTACCCACACCAGGATAAGCCCTCGTTATAAAGATCGGAGTCTGTCATGCTATCCCCATAATCTCTCAACTTAAAGGTAGTCGGCACCTCTGTCTTCCTCAACAAGGAAGTCCTCGAACTTTAAGGTAGTCGACACCACTGTCTTCCTATCCCCGGAAGCCCTCAAATGTACTCATCAACATTCGAAGTCGCATGAATAAAATCTGAACAAGATGTTTAGTACGCACTAATCATGAAATTCTCTCTCTAGAAACAACTTCAACAACATGTAATCTCTAGATTCATAGAACAGTTTTGAGCTAGTTCAAATGATCTCATATTTATAGGCACAGCTCCAACGGTCGACTCCCTCCTCCAACGGTCATATTTTTCCTTGAATTTCAAACAGACCTGTACACGTGTCACTCAAATAATGGTTAGTTAGTAACTGAATGCACGACATCGTTTTATAACCAAAACAAGTGTAAAAAATATGGTTACTTAACCAAAATCAATTATTCGAAATGTAAGGAATAAAAGTTTGGAGTCTATCCAAAATCACATTTGGTGTCTATAATACAAGGATATTCGGATTCTATTTTCAAAAGAATTCGGAACCTGAATTATATAGAATTCTGGAGTCTGAATTTCAAGGAAATTTGGAATCTAAATTCATAAGAGTTTGGAACCTGAACTTAGAAAGTTCAGAGTCTGAATTCAGAATAATTCAGAACCATAACTTAGAAAGTTTAGAGTATGAAGTCATTAGAATTCTGAACTTGAACTTAGAAAGTTTGGAGTCTAAATTCAAAAGAATTTGGAGTCTGAACTCAGAAGAGTTCGGAGTCTGAATTCAAAGAAATCGGAGTCTAAACTTAGAAATTTTGGAGTCTGAACTCAGAAGAATTCGAATTCTAAACTTGTAAGAGTTTGGAGTTTGAATTCATAAGAATTCAGAGTCTGAACTTATAAAGTTCGGAGTCTAAATTCAGAGAATTTGGAACCATAATTCAGATTCAGAAATCAGAATTATTTATAACTAAGTATTATAATATTCCTAGGATTTAGATATGAAATTGAATTTTATTCTTATACAAAATATGAATAATGAAAAAAATGGTAAGGATAAATTTCCTTGGGGAAGGAAAATTTTCCTTACCAAGTAAAACATAGGGTAAATGAAATTTTCCTTAAGATAAGGTGTTTGTGATTTTCAAAATAAGAAGGAATGGAAAAGTTATAAGGAAACCGTATTGACTCAACAATATCCCCCTTTTTGGAAAGCACAAACATCCTTACGAAAAAGAATATAAGGACTTAGAAAATAAAACTTATCTTACTTTATACATGGGAAAATATGAATACGACTAACTCCCCCTTGGGATTTGGAAACACTAAGGATTGTTTTCTAGATTTCTGGAATGAGAATAAATAATTTATTGCATATGGAAATATTCATGATGAAAACCCCCCCTTAGATAAACTCCCCCTTAGGGAAATTTCTTCTTTACTTAGTATTATTTTTCCTTTCTCCCCCTTTGTGATTTTCAAAAATAATTAGAGGGAATGGAAAATAAATTATGGTACCTAAAAAATTAGTACTAAACATCGAAAATAAAAGCAACCAAAAAAATTCATTATGATTAGAAAGAATTTGTACAACAAGGAAAATACAACAAAAGATCGGATTTAAACAAGGTTATCCTTCATTTTCCTTGGGCGTTGGCTTCTTCACTATTGTCTTCATCTTTTTGAGCTCCGTATGATCTTCCTCTGCTCACTTAAGAATCTGATCCTGATCCTATGCTTTCTTCACTAAGGCTTTGATCTTTTCTTCTTGAGACTTAAGAATATCAGCCTGAGCCTTCAAGGAATCTTCTTTCTTGACAAGATTTTCTTCTATCTCAATCCTAATATCTCTTTCTCTCTTCCAGCTTTGAGCAACTGAGTACAACTTCCCATTCAGATCTTTTACTTCTTGTATCCGGGAATTCTGCTCCAAAGTCATCTTTTCTTTAAAACTATTTGTGAGATCCTTGATCTTAACATCTTCGATGTCAAATGCCTCCTTGACACTATCTTGGAACTCATCAAGATTTATCATGTCTTAAAAGGTTTTCCTTGACCAAATTTTCATCTTCTTACATGATCTTTTGTGGGCTTCGTAGTTGATGAAAAATTTCTTGAAATCAACCTCAAGCTTGACACACTTGTCCATCACCATGGATACTAAATCTGATTTTTGATTCAAGGTGTGTTTAAGCATTTGGAATCTCAAATCAATTCTTGGAAAAATAGTAATAGTCCCAACAAGATTCTTCAAAGACTGAACTATGAAATCATGTCTAAGGGATAATGATTTTGAATATGAAACTTTTCTTGGTGAGGTTTATTTCTCTATTTCAACTGTCTTCTTCTCCGATGATCCAACAACTTCTTTCTTCTTCACAATAGCTTTACTAGGTGTATCAACAACCACCTGTTTTCCCTTATCAGCTTTCGGAATATCTTCCCCATCTGGAGATTCGTTTTCACTGTCAGACAGCTAAACAATTTTATCTTCATCTATTTCTTCTTTCTTAGCTCATGCCTCAGCATCCTCTAGGTGTATAAAACCATGATTAGAACTTTCTTATTCATAAATCTTATTCACTTTTTCTTCAACCTTGTCATCTTAACCTTTTCTCATCTTTCCCAAGGGTATCAATCTTTGAAGACTCATCTTCATAAGTTTGGATTGAAATCTTCTTGGATGGGTTTTCCTTCTCATGAAAATCTTCAACTTGCTTGATGATATCTTCGGTATCACCATTGCCTTCTTCTTCCTCTTATTCTTCTCCTTTTTCTTTGACTTTTTCCAGATTTACATACTTCTTTCTCAATGTCTCTAGTAAAAGTTCTATCAGGAAATATTCTGGTACCAGAATTTTCTCAAAAGTTCTCTCAGTATCCTTCAAAAGTGATTTCACAATTTTAGCCTCAGACAACTTCTTCTTCTGCTTCTTTTCTTTTTCTTGCTTTTCAAGCTCATCAGCATTCTTCTCCTTTAAAGCTTTTGCTTCAGCAGGATACAAACCAAAGCTAGGCTCCCCTACTTTCTTATTCTTCTTGTCTTCCCTCCACTTTTCTACTACCTCATCCGAATATACTTTTTTATGTTAGGCTTTGGTGGTGCGGATTGGGTTTCCTTAGCCTCTGGGGATTTTTCTTTCTCTTATACATACTTCATCTTTCTCTTCCTTCCACCCTTTTTATAAGGTTCATTCACCTCCTGTTTCTTCAGAATAGCTTCCACTTCCTCTTCTGAAAAATAAAATAATTTTCTGGATTCTTTAGAAAAACATACTTCCATCCTCTTCAAAGTATCATCACTAACTAGCATGACATTGCAATTTCTAGGCTTAGAACTAAAATGTATTTTTGAAAGATTCTAGACACCGAACAATCATCTTTGAGAGAATGGTCGGATGCAGGATAATATGAGCCTTCAGATTTCCATTCTTAATATTCTCGATTATAATCAAAATATGCTTAACTAGTTTGATCTTCTTTAGATTCACCAGGAAATCTAGGATATACATGTCACTCTTTTTCAAAGTGTCCTTGTCCCCTTTTCTTGGAATTCTGAAACCTTGAACTCATAATTAGAGAATCCGATAATTTGTATAGAGGTGAACAATTTTCAGAGTCATTACATCAGAAAGTCTGAGGTAAGCTATAGCCTTCACCTTATCAAAAATTCCTTTAAGTTTAGGAAATTTATGAGAACAAAACTCTGCCTACCCCCATAGGGAACTCCAATCAAATTTGATACCTTGGTGTAAGAAAGAGCATAAGTTTTATCATATCTCTTGAAAGATAACATTTCTTTTCCTTATTCCTTGAAAAAGCATGTTGACTCATAGAACTCCACCAAAAATTCTAGATACACCAGATCCTAAGCTCCTGGTTTCGACATGGAAACACTATCTCATCCATTCATCTTGATGTTCTTCGAGATTACAGAATCATACTTAGAAAGGAAATTTGGATGAACCAACCTTTATCTATAAATCTACCATTCAAAAATTGTCTTGACAGTTGACATGTCTTTCTAAGAAGATACTTCGACAGACATTCAGAATTGAGAAATCCTTGAAAAGTTCAGAATGATCTTATGTAGAAGGGAAGAGGTTCAGCATGCGAGAGCTTGAGATTCGATGTGGGATAACCATCGGGGGTCCTTTATATAGGTGTTTGAAGTGACGGTTCACCTTCCAAACTCAATCCAATAGTTGAAAATATTTTTGATCAGATCTGACGGTTGAAATGATAGCCGCAAGGAAATCTTGGTAGGACCTGATCTTTTGAGGTTTAAAAAAAACATTCTAATTTAAGGAAAAGAGAATCTGAAAATTTTTAAAACAAATAAAAATACCAACAAGTAAAATATGATTATGAAAACTTAAGAAAGGAAACATACCTTTCGTATTTCCAGAAAGATTATTTGTATTGAAGAAAATTCTTCTTGAAGAACTTTAGATTCCAAAAAAAATTGATTAAAAAACAATTGAAAAACTGACTACGAATTTTTAGAAAATATTTATTACAAAAAATTTAGAAAATATTCATTACGAATATTTAGAAAATCTTCATTACAAAAATTTAGAAAATCTTCATTACGAAAATTTAGAAAAGCTTCATTAAAAAAATTTAGAAAATTTTCATTACGAAAATTTAGAAAATATTCATTACGAAAATTTAGAAAATATTTATTAGGAAAATTTAAAAAATATTCATTACGAATATTTATAAAATCTTCATTACAAAAATTTGGAAAATATTCAATACGAATATTTAGAAAATATTCATTATGAAAATTTAGAAAATATTCATTACGAATATTTATAAAATCTTCATTACGAAAATTTAGAAAATCTAACAAGAAAATGTACTCCCCCTATGAAAAGGAGTTTATTACTGTAAGAATTTTGATTTCAACAAGAAGTTAATAAGGAGTATTACCTTATGGTTATCATTCCTAACTTCTGTTTAATGTATTAAAATCTATCAGATGGTAAAGATTTTGTGAAAATATCAGCAAGTTGATTTTATGTTCTGATAAATTGAAAAATGATATCTCCTTTTAGTGTGTGATCCCTAAGAAAGTGATGCTTAATATCTACATGTTTTTCATGAGAGTTATGTGCAGGGTTTTTACTTAGGGAAATGTCACTAGTATTATCACACAAAATTTGTGTTTTGGTAAAACTCATGCCATAATTTGTGAGTGTGTGTTGCATCCACAACAATTGAGCACAACAACTTCCAGCTGCTACATATTCAGCTTCAGCAGTGGAAAGTGATACTGAGTATTTCTTTTTTCATGACCAAGAAACTAATGAATCTTCTAAGAAATGACAATTTTCAGATGTACTTTTCCTATCCATTCTAGATCCACCAAAGTCAACATCTGAAAAACTTTTCAAAACAAAATCATTTCCAGAAGTATAAAAGAGTCCTAAATCCACGGTTCCCTTTAAGTAGTGAAAATCCTTTTCACTACCTTTAAATGAGATTCCTTAGGATTGGATTGATATCTTGCACATAAGCATACTGAAAACATTAAGTCTGGATGACTAGTTGTCAAGTAAAGTAAACTACCTATCATACCTCTAAAAGATGTCTGATCAACTGGTTTCCTAGCTTCATCAATATCAAGTGAATTTGAGGTACCGATGGGAGTACTTATACTCTTAGTGTTGTCATATCCATACTTTTTAAGAATATATTCTTGAGAAATTTGAAAACCAAGGAAAAATGTTAACTCACCCATCATACTCATTTCAAACTTAGATTTCATTAGATCCGCAAAGGAATCAGTTAAAGATTGTTGAGTTGAACCAAATATAATGTCATTAACATAAATTTGAATAATAAAAACATTTTTCTTATCTTTATTTATAAAAAGGTTTGGATATTTATTTCCCTTAACATAATTATTTTTAATTAAAAATCTTGTAAGTATATCATACCAAGCTCGAGGGGCTTGTTTAAGTCCATACAAAGCTTTGGTAAGTTTGAAAACATGATCAGGATGTTTTGAATCTTAAAAACCAGGAGGTTGTTCAACAAAAACTTCCTCTTGTACAAAACCATTAAGTAAATCACATTTAACATCCATTTGAAAAAGTTTGAAATTGAAGAATGTTGCAAAGGCAAGTAGAATACGAATAGATTCAAGTCTGGCTACTGAAGTATAGGTTTCTTAATAGTCTATTCCTTCTTTTTGATTATAGCCTTTACCAACTAATCTAGCTTTATTTCTTACTATGATTCCATTTTCATCACATTTATTTCTGAAGACTCATTTTACTCCAATAACATAATTTTCCTTGGGTCTTTCCACCAAGGTCCAGACTTTATTCCTTTCTAATTCATTTAGCTCATCTTGCATAGCTTTTATCCAATCATCATCACCTAAAGCTTCATCAGTGATTTTTGGTTCTAATTGGGAAAGGAATGCTAGATATTCTATTTAATTCCTTAAGGAAATTCTAGTCCTTACAGGTTGATTCACATCACCAATGATACTATAGTTGGGATGATTCCTAAGAAACAACTGATTTGGATTTTGTAAAACCTGATCATCAACATAGGGTAAGAAATATTCTGGGGTAAATGTATCAGAAATATCTTCTTGAACATTTTTCTTATCATAAGGATCTTCTATTAAGGGTTAATAATCAGTTTTTTAAAACACATCTGAAAATATAGGTTGAGGTAGTTTAAAAACAAAAGAATTATTTTCATCAAATTTAACATGTATTGTTTCTTCAATAGTACAAGTGTTTTTATTGAAAACTCTATAAGCCTTAAAAGTTGTGGAGTAGCCTAAGAAAATTCCTTCATCAGATTTTGGTGAAAATTTGTGTAAATTATCTTTAGTATTATAAATAAATACCTTTCAACCAAAAACCTTGAAGTATGAAATTCTAGGTTTTCTACCATTCCATAACTTATAAGGAGTTTTATTAAGAAAAGGTCTAATCAAAACACAGTTTATAGTATAAAAAGTAGTACTTACAGCTTCAGCCCAAAAATATTTGGCTACCGAATATTCACTCAACATGGTTATTGTTATCTCTTGAATAATTTTATTTCTTCTTTCAACAACACCATTCTGTAGAGGTGTTCTAGGTGCTGAGAAGTTATGAATAATGCCTTTTCTACTACAAAAAGTTTCAAAATCAGAATTTTGAAATTCTCCTCCATGATCACTATGAATAGTTATCAAAGGAATTTTTTTCTCATTTTTAACTTGGGCTCTAAAACTCTTGAAATAAGAAAAATATTCATATTTCTTTGCTTGAAAATAGACCCACATAAATCTAGTGTAGTCATCAACTAAAACAAATACATAATACTTTCCTCTAATGCTTCCAGTTTTTTTTTGGGCCAAAAAGATCCATATGCATTAACTATAATGCATCAGTAGTTGAGACTTCATCGACTGATTTAAAACTTGATTTATGTTTCTTTCCATATTGACAAGGATCACAGACTTTTGAAAAAACAAATATAAGCTCTGGTAGATCCTTAACTAGTCTTTTCTTAGAGAGTTTTCATATATTCCTAAGGTTATAGTGTCCTAAAATTCTATTCCATAACCAAGAATGATCTTCCATTGCACTAAGACAAGGTAGATCTTGGCTTCTAAGGTCTTCTAAGTTTAGTGTGTGAACATTCTCTTTCCTATTGGTAGAAAGAATAAACTCTTCCTAGGAATTGTGTACTAAGCACTTGTCATTCCTAAAATTCACAAGGTAACCTTCATCACATAATTGACTTATTCAAATGAGGTTGTGCTTAATACCCTTAATAAATAAAACATCTTAAATCAAAGTTTTTTC
Source organism: Viscum album (assembly GCA_963277665.1). Taxonomy (NCBI): domain Eukaryota; kingdom Viridiplantae; phylum Streptophyta; class Magnoliopsida; order Santalales; family Viscaceae; genus Viscum; species Viscum album. Next base: position 106,127,193 of record OY728141.1, read on the forward strand.
AAGAAGAATGATGTTACCTATACTAATAATTTCTCTCTTAGAATTATCTCCGAAAGTTACTTTTCCTATTTTCATATTGATAATCTTTTCAAAGAAGTTTTTGTTACTAGTCATGTGTTGGGAACATCCACTATCCATGTACCATGTATTTCTATTAGTACTTTTTTTACTTTCCTGAAAATAAGAGTGTTAGACTTTGGGAACCCAAACATTCTTGGATCCAAAAACTTTAGAAATCAAAATCTTAGGAATCCACATTTTCTTAGAAAAATAAGCTTTATGAAAACCTAAATATTGAGTTTTGTTTAATGAAAAAAAAATTCCCAATGTCCACCACATTGACATTTAGTGCAGAAAGGAGCACTTTGAGGAACAAAATAATTGTTACTAAAAATTGGTTTAGAACTAGTATAACCAAATCCAGAATTATTCCTTAGAGGTCAAATTTGAGAATACATCTTATCAAAACTTTCCTTACCTAAGGTAAAGTTTTACAAACACTTCATAAAGTAAAATATCTCAGACTTTAGTGCAATAACCAAGTTATTTCCTTCTAAAACATTAGCTTTAGCGCTAGAGTTAGGTTTGAAAAAAAATTTCTTAGAAATTAATTTTTCTAGATCCTTAGAAAGTTTATCCTTCTCAGAATTTACTTCCTCAAGGTTTTTTGAAATACTTTAAAAATAAAGGGTTTTCTTATCAAGATATTTAGAAAGATCTGATATTTTCTTAGTAAGTATATAAATTATATAATTTTTCTTATCAAGCTTTTTGTTGACTTTAGAATTTTCATTCTTAAGAAGCTTAGAAAACCTAGAAACTTCTTCATAGGTAGGTAAAGTATCATCTTCATCAGAAGAAGATTCTTCATCATAAGAGTTATAATATTTACTATCAATATAATTACCATTCAAAGATACATTAGTCATGGATTCAGAATTGTGTACCTTATCCATTAGAAAATTATTTTCAATAGGTAGTTTGGCTATTAGACCGAGATTCTTTTATCCAGAAGATTCATAATCTGAGGATTCATCTGAACATTCACCACCACTGGCACTCCAGTTGTCATTAGATTTCAAAAATTTCTTAGCTTTATCTTTGTATTAATTCTTTCTATGTCTCTCATAATGTTTTTCCTTTCTTTCCTTTCTCTTAAGCATAGGATAATCAGGCCTTATATGTCTATCTCTATTGCATTCATAACAAGTGAATTCTGAGTCTTTCTTATCTTTCCTTTCTTTCTTCTTGTATCTGTATTGAAAGTTCTTTTGTCCAAAAATCTTGTCCATCCTTTGAGAAAGATTTGATAATTCATTTTCTAAAGATTCACTTCCACTAGATTCGGATTAAATAGTAACCTTCTTGGATTTGGATCTTGTAACTCTCTCAGGATTCTTAGCTTTCATATGATTTTAAGTAGTTGTAAAAGAAACACTTCCATTCCCATTATTCTTCTTAATATTGTCAGCATCTCTCTTCATTCTAGTATCATGTTGAAGAAGAGTTCCAAAAATTTTATCAAGAGAAATCTGAGTAACCTTTCTATTTTCATCTATAGTTGTCCTCTTGGATTCCCACTCATTGGGCATGATGTCTATGATCTTGTCCACAAGAGATTCATCATCTAAACCTTTCTCACCCATAGATTGTAAACTATTAACAATAGTCATGAATATATGTTGTACCTTACATATGGGTTCTCTATAAGGAAAGAAAAAACCATGATATTCAGCTCTGAGCATGGCTCTTCTAGTTTCAATAACTTTTGAAGTTCCAAAGTGAGTAACTTCAAGTTTCTTCCAAATACAATTTTCTTCTTCACAAGATGAAATTTGGATATATATATATATATATATATATATATATATATATATATATATTTCTAGTCATGGAACAAAGCAATGTATTGTGTACCTTATTATTCAGCTGATATTCATGCTTTTCTTGGTTGGCGAAAGTACTGACTTCCTTGTCAGGTATTTTATATCCTCCAATAAGCATAACAAAATGGTCTACCCCAGTGTTGATAATAAATGTCTTCATGTGATCTCTCCAATATTCATAATCATTCCCATCAAAAATAGGTGGTATAGTTGGATTCAGGTTATCTATGGAACCAACATTGATTCCTACCATCTTAAAGAAAATATTTCCACACAAACTTGTTAGTAATAGAAGTTTGTAAACAAGGAAAATATTCCTCAACAAGGAAAAATCAGAATAATGAAAAACTTGAGTAAGGAAAACTTATATGTGAATATAAGTATTTTAGAGACCTCCTCTAATACCTATTGTTAAGATGGTATGGAGTATGATATACTCTATAATACCAAATGTAGGATCGAAAAGATATAGATACTGATTTTAGTATCTAATGATGCTCAAAATACAAGAGGGGTGAATTGTATACTTTAAAAAAAATTCCTTTGGAACTTTTAAAGATGGTTATGTTTAACAAAGTTAAACAAGGAAAAATTCACAAAACCTCTAGTTCTACAAACTTGCTTGATTCCGGAAATATGATTCCAAGAATGTAATTCCGGAAAATATGGTTCCATAAATGAAACTTAACAAAAGTTTACAAAGATAAAGATTCTACCTTAAAGCATATAGAATCTTACTAAATCATAGTATACAAGTATGAGAAACTATAAGATAGTTATACTTTTCTCAACAATCAAAATATAGCAGAAAACTTGAAACAAACAGGTAACAAGTAGTAAATATTTTAACCCAAAGAGAAGGGTATCCAACAACCTTGGATAAAGGTCCCTTGATTTATACTTTCAATAAATTTTGTCTTACCCACACCAGGGTAAGCCCTCAATACGAAGATCAGAGTCTACCTTTCTATCCCCGCAAGCCCTCAACTTAAAGGTAGTCCACACCTCTGTCTTCCTCAGCAAGGAATTCCTCGAACTTTAAGGTAGTCAGCACCTCTGTCTTCCTATCCCCGGAAGCCCTCAAATGTACTCAGCAACATTCGGAGTCGCATGAAGCAAATATGAAAAATATTTTCAGTATGCACTAAGCATGAAAGTCTCTCTCTAGAAATCACTTCAACGGCATGTAATCTATAGATTCATAGAACATTTTTGAGCTCGTTTGAATGAGCTCTTATTTATAGGCATAGCTCTAACGGTCGGCTCCCTCCTCCAACAGCCATATTTTTCGTTGAATTTAGGAGGTACATGTACATGTGTCACTTAAAAAATGGTTAGTTAGTAACTGAATGCAAGACATCATTTTATAACCAAAACAAGGGAAAAAATATGGTTACTTAACCAAAATCAATTATTCGGAATGTAAAGAATAAAAGTTTTAAGTCTAACCAAAAACACATTCGATGTCTATAATACAAGGATATTTAGATTCTATTTTCAAAATAATTCGGAACCTGAATTATATAGAATTCTGGAGGTTGAATTTCAAGGAAATTTGGAATCTGAATTCACAAGAGTTCGGAACCTTAACTTAGAAAGTTTGGAGTCTGAACTCAGAAGAATTCGGAACCAGAACTTAGAAATTTCGGAGTCTGAATTAATTAGAATTCAAAACCTGAGCATATAAAGTTCGGATTCTGAATTCAGAAGAATTTGGAGTTTAAACTCAGAAGAGTTCGGATTTTGAATTCAAAGAACTTGGAGTCTGAACTTAGAAAGTTCGGAGTCTGAATTCAGAAGAATTTAGAGTTTGAACTTAGAAAGTTTGGAGTCTGAATTCATAGAATTCAGAACCATAATTCGGATTCAAAAAATAGAATGCTTTATAACTAAGTATTATAAGATTCTGAGGTTTTAGATATGAAACCGAATTTTATACTTAGAAAAAATATAAACAATGAAAAACATGGTAAGGATAAATTTCTTTGGGGAAGGAAATTTTTCCTTACCAAGTAAAACATAGGGTAAATGTAATTTACCTTAAGATAAGGTGTTTGTGATTTTCAAAACAAGAAGGAATGAAAAAATCATAAGGAAACCTTATTGACTCAACAGTACCTTCTTGAAAATTATTTTTGAAGGTATATTATAAATTTTTATTAAAAATAAAATAATAAAAATGTTTTTTGGAAACTATTTTATGGATTATATTCTATTTTCATCTTAATATAAAAAGGATTTATCCATTATATAATAACTTTGATGATCACCCTCTAAGTGATTTTATACTTATTTTGGGAGATTTAATTTGTGTATCAAATGATCCAACTCTTGATGTAATTTTATGTTCCACTATTTTAAAATGTTTTGAAACACATTTTAAATCCATGTATTTTCTTTCAAGATATTATGTGTGATTGATTTTTAAACACATGTGAATGGTATTATCATTATTTGATGTGTGAGGTCCTATATTTTTTTTAAATACATTGGTAATGTAACATCCCAGGTAAATAAATAATATTACATTCTAATGTTTATCAATATTTGTGAATAAAATGTTAATACTACTTTAAAGAGAATTCTATGCTCGATGGCGTACCCAATACGCAACAAAGAGTTTCTTTGAAATCTTACATTGCACACTAATAATATAATAATATTATAATAGTTAACGCCTAGCCGTTGTAATGGTGGGGATGAACAGAAATAACTAAAAAATGATTACATATGTTTGTTAAATATTTTTACATTTATCCAATAAATGTTAGAGGCTTAAAATGCAAATGAATCCAATTTTAAGCATAAATCTTCTAATATTCTTTAAAAGGTTGATTAACCACATTTTGATGGAGAACCCTTTTTAAATATACTTTTGACAATTTTATATGTTGTATTTGACAAGATAAAATCCTTCTTTAGAATCTGGAAATCAAAATTTACTTTGTGTAAATTTTTGTTATTTTTCCGATAAAGATCATTTTTAGTGAAAATGTTGCATTTTAATTCAAAACCTCCTTTTAATATGATTTATTTATATGGATATATTATCTTTTTAATTGATATTAAAGTTTATTTAGAATATATTTTTACCATTTAATCCAATGGTGGTCATTGAAATTAATTTCACTTTGAAATTGGACTTAAACTAGTGTCAATCTTTTAATAGATATTGTTTCTTAAAAACACGCTATTTGTTTTGACAGTGGGAATGAATTATTAAATTAATTAATGCAACTTATATATTTTGAATTTTGTAAAATAGACATCATTTTTGAATTCAGAATATCAAATATAGCTTAGGGTGAATTTTTGGTATTTTTCTGAAAAACTTCAATTTTGTATGAATAGTGAAACCACTAAGTGGTAGTTAAAGAAACTGATTTTTCGTTTAAATGAAACTTTACCACTTCTGTGATTTGATTTTCAAAAATCCGACATACATGGTTGTCATTAGGAAGTAAAATTTGGTTCAATGAGATTAAAATATTTTTTTGGTGAATAGTAACTTTTAAGTTTTATTAATCGCGATTAGAGGTAATTAGTGTAATTTAAGGTAAAGATAATGTTATAAAAATATGAAATGACCTTGACATGTGTCCTAACCTTATTTTATGAGTCATGTCCGACCAATACAATCCATGGGTCAACTTGGGGACCCCATATAGCCACTTTGGTTGGATAATGACATTAATAACTTTTTATTTAAAGTTAAAATTAAAATGTCACAAACATGTATTATTTTAATAAAACAATTTTTACATGGGGTTATACAAGTCATATTTTTTACTATAAATATTCATTAGAAAGATAAAAATATTTACTACATCATGATATTTTTTTTATAATTTTTATACATTAAATAATTATTTTATATATGACACCGTGATGATGCAGTGATTACCTCATAAATGAATGATTTAAATAAAATGAGAAGATAGGGTGAAATATAAGTCTTATACTTGTCACAAACCTATTTTATGGGTTTATTTAGAAACCTTATCACCTTATCTTAGAAATATGTCCTTTTGGGTCCTTTAAAATCCGAAAATCATTTTATAATAAAGTAATATTTTATAACTTTCCAAGAGTGCCCCTCCTCATCTCTTATAAAAGGCCCCCACCTCTACCACATTACCCACACCTCTCAAGCCTTTGGATCGGCCAAACCCTACCCATTTCATCTCTCCACATCCCTCCCTTAATCATTGAAGTCTGACATTTGGAGTAATTCTCTTCAAGAAATCCTTTTGGTTCAAACCAAGAGGAGTTACCCGATTTAAAGGTAATGCCTTCACTTGTGTTCTTTTGTTTTATTTTGCTTCTCCAAACCCCTAAACTCTTTTTATTCCTTTATTTTGTAACAACACCAGTATATTAAATATACTAGGATGTTTTTATGTGAAGGATTCGAGCTACACTTACACACACCTCTGTCTAATGGTTAAAGAACATATTGTTTCTCTGGATGGTGAATTACTGCTTCACGAAATGATGATTGTTCAATCTTCTCTTAACACCTTTCATGGTGGCCATTATGATGTAACTGTATTTTATATATGATATATATGGTATTTATTTTTTCCATATGATTCTGTATTTTATATTTAAAACATACCTTTATGCTTTTCATGTTTTGCAAATGCGATAATTTCATGCGAGGAAGTGTGGACTACCGCCCCCTCAAGTGATGTGACTCGTTCATGCAATACATGGAATTTATAAAGAATGAAATTAATGAACTTATGTGACCTATAAAACATATATATTATAATGTAATTATAATATATATATCTCTCAACTATTTTTAATTCCATTAATATGTCAAAGAAATGAAAGTAGCGTTCATGCGTACGTACGGCCTACCGTCTCCATGAACGGTACATTTCATTTCTTTTTATCTCCAAATGTTATGGAATAATATAAAATGAATATGTACTGGATATATATGATATTTAAATCATTAATACTATTCTGGAGATGATTTACTTATAACTACATGGACAATCATTTTCAAACAAGTTCATTTTTTGACTCATGTACCAAACATCGACAAAAACGTCTGATATGAACTCACATTATTAACCAATTATTATAACATTATAATATGTGATATGAACTGAATAAGAATATTTAAAGTAGGACCTTAAGAAATTATAAATTTACCAAAGTTTATTATTCAGTAATATAAAGAAACAAACAAGACAAGTCGGACTTGAGGTAAGGGATCTGACCTCTCTCTTTCTTTTCAAGTACCATCTTTTATGTCATTTCATTTATTCTCCATGTTCTTATGTTGGAGGATGTTATTTTATATTCACCATAATGTAATTTTTATTTTAATATGATGAGATACCCCCTCTTACTCTCATCATTTCATTATTATAATTTTTAAGTGGCATCGTTAGGCTGCCGAATTTTCGTAAGGGATCCTACCTCTCTCTTTCTTTTTAAGTACTTTTTTTATGTAACTTACTTTAAACTCATCTTTCTTATATTGGGTGATGTTCTTTTATATTACTATTTCTGTAAATTTTATGTTAATATGATGAAAGACCCTATTTTATCTCATCAATCCATTTTTGGAAGTTTTATGTGGCGCTGTTAGGCTGCCGAATTTTCATAAGGGGATTTTCATCTCACTTTTTATTCACGTGACATTCTTGCTACATTGGCCACTATTTCCTTTTTTGTGGTGTATGTACTACCCATTATTTTACTATTTGTATAATATACTCTCATTTATGGGTAGTTACATCTTCATTGTATGGCCCTTCTTTCATGGGGTGTACATTTCAAAATTTGTCCAAATCGGTAAGAGAACATTTCACACTCCTCTTTTAAAAAGACTTATTTTGTTATGTCTTTTAATTTACATATTTTTATGTTGGGATACGTTCTTATATATCCTTATTTATGTAAATTTTATGTCCAAGTGATGAGATACCATTTTCTCTCTCATCACCTAATTTTATGAATTTTAAAGTGACGCCATTAGGCTGTCGAATTTTACCAAGGGAACTTTTTAACCCAATTTTGATTTCTTTGGGTTCAACATGTAGTTATTGAATATGTAATCATTTTAATATGTGTGAATGACCTTTGATTGTTCTACACTTAATATTCACTTATATTGGGTGTATTTATATTTTTCACACATAATTTTGAGATTGATTTATCCTTAATTTAAGGATACCTTCTTTATAAGGGATTTCATCTCATTTAACATTTCTATTAAGACTTCATTGTTGTTATGCACCAATTCACTCTTATATGGTGTATATACTGTTTTTTGGAATATTATATCATGAATTAATTTATTCTCATGATATTATAAAGTTCTGATTAAATGTTATTCCTCAATTACTGTATTCAAGTGTCTCTAATTTTGGTAAAAACCCTTTAACTAAAATATCGCTTTAAATGTTTTAATGATTTATTCTTATTAATATCCATGTTTTCAAAATTGTTTTAAGGATTTATTTATATGGATATTAATGGTTTAAAATGATAAAAGCTTCAAGGTGGTATGGGACACTTTGATTCAAAAATCTCTTTATTAAATGTTTTAAATGGTTTTGAAAATGGTTTTTAGAATGGATTCATTATCTTAAAATGTTATATTGTTATTGCAATGTGGGAATGTTATCTTTACTTTATTCTTAAGTTATGTGATATTATTATGTTATGGTTCTTGGGAATTTTTTATGAAGATGGGTGGTTCCATGATAAACTAAGGGCGGGTGAGCCCGATATAGCTCTCCAATGCATTGGGTAACGCGAAGGGGTTAAAAGTTATGGTTTCTCCCAAGAGATTTAGGGAATATACTGTGATGGGTATTCCAAATGTAACCATGAGGGTTACTCCCTACGTAATAATGTTATAAATGCCTCAATTTACCTTTATGTCTTATGATTTCTATGAGTTATTCATAAATCTTATGATTTCATGAGGTATGTTAAATTGCTTATGTTTTATGAGTAAAGTATGATTTCATTGATTCTTATGTATACATGGACTAATATTTTCTTTCTGTATTGTTATAACCCTTACTGAGCTTTTTATACTCATCCCAAGTTTTTTTTGAAATGTTTTTCATAGGACATAAAGTTGGATAGGATCAAGGATGGGATCAAGGAAATGTCAGGCTGTCTAAAACAAGGAACTAGACATGACTCTTTTGTTCAAGAGTTTTTATTTTTGTGAAAAAAAATGGAAGCTGAGTAGATGTGTCTACTTTGTAATCTTTGAGATGTAATAGTTATGTCCTAATTCTCTAAAACTCTAAACCTGAAAAGATCCTCAATGTGAATTATTCATTTAATTCAATAATAAGTAATGTTTAAGGTTAGGTCCTTATAGATAAATTATTATATCTCATGAGATTAAAAAGGTACAAAAGTGGTTATCCCAAACCTAAGGGTACATGAGTGGTTAGACTATGTACAAGGGTATACGAGTGGTTATCCCAAGACCAAGTGTACATAGGTGGTTATCCCAAGACAAAGGGTACATAGGTGGTCAGATCAAGTTGAATGGTATATAGGAGGTTATCTCTATCCTAATGGTACAAGGGGGGTTAGCCCTAGCCCAAGGGTACAAAAATGGTTAACCCAAATCAAAGGGTACACAAGTGGCTAGTCCAATCCTAAAAAGGGTACATGGGTGGATAAAAAAAGTCCAAAAGGTACATTGGTGATTATCACTAGCATACTACATTATGGAAAGGTGGTTATCCTAGCCCATTTTTTGATGATTCTCTCAACAATTAATCTTAATGCATGCTCTATGCTCATATTCATGCTATATCTATTTGTTACAACACGTGCTATGGATCATAATTATTGTATCATGACTTTAAATTATTATTCCATGGTATATGTTTTATCTTTTGAGGCTATATTTCCTTCAATGATTCATGGAAAACTCTTACGATTCCATGTTCATTTTAATTATATATTTCTTCCCTACTTGTACTTACTCACATGATTTTTTCCTAACACCTGTATGACTCTTTAATATTTTTTACTTATAGAGAATTTGATCTCAATACTTTTGTTTCCTATTTCCATAGGGAATTATATACAATGTTTTTTTTATAAATAAGTCATGAGTAGATAATTTTGTAGGTTATGTTGAAGAAATAATGTGAAATAATAAATATTTTTAGCTAATCTCAAAGGAAACTAAACCTTTGGGTTATGGGATTGTGTGATTATTTGTGATATTTTATTCTTAAATTGTAGAAATAATGTAAAATTCATGCATGTTTTGTTTAGGTCATCTCAATTGGTATCAAATACAGTGTGTAAAGTATGTGTTATTATCCTCAGATTCATGAGTACAGGTTTGAGTCATCTTAGATGAAATTAGAGAGGGGTTTAGTAAATTTTACTAATTAGGATATTAATATTAATATGCATTTATTAATGAGTCTCTTGAGGGATACTTTACATGATCGAGAGGGGTTAGTCAAGGTGACCCCTTGTCCATCATAGTATTTTTTATTGATGAGGAATAGCTTAGTAGGTGCCTCCTTAATATAGTGGATATTGGAAAATTAAAAACTATAAGAGATACCATAGGATTATCTACTCCCTATCATATATTATATAATAATGACATAACTTTGTTTACTTAGGGGTAAAAGTAACTTCAATAATATCAAGAATTCTCTCCTTCATTATGAAAGGGTTTCAATCCAAGAGATTAGTTTTAATAAATCTTGTATTTATATTGGGAAAACATACCAGTATCAAGGAAAATAAATATCATCAATGAATTGGGAATCAAGTAATGATAATTTCCATTTAAATACCTTGTGTTCCCATTTTCTAGGTATATCTCTGTTCTACTCACTTTAATCACATCTTGGGTTAGATTCAAAGGCAATTACCTTCTTGGAAAGTTAAATATATTTATATGATTGGGAGGATTTGACTTGTGAAATCCATTGTTATCTCAAAAAAATTCTATTACTTCATGGTGTATAAATGTTTTATGGCTCTACTGAAAAACATCAATATATCCATAATGAATTTTTTCGGGAGTGGAAGCATCCCAAATAGAAAATTCATCACAGTTCCATGAGAACATTACTACAAGCCACATGCTCTTAGAGGTATTATAATTAAGAATCTTTTCATATTCAATAATTCTATATAGTCTCATTTTATATGGGAACTTATAAATAAAAAATTAGATTCTCTTGGATTCCCCAGATAAAGATTCTTAAGTAGGCTGAAATATGGATCCCTGAATTACATGGATTCCTCTATTTGGATAGCCTTTAAATCCATCTTCTATAGTATATCATCATAATCACATAGACTATTAGGTAAGAAATACTCTCTTAAATTATAATTTGATAATTGTATAGGTATGACCTTAGTGGACCTACTTTATCCTTATGATCTAATAATTGATTTCAATATCATGATCAATGACCAAATAGAAAACACTAAACCACTTCCAAATGTGATTAGATCAACTATTGACAATTATAACTTTATTAAACATGATGACATATTGATCTAGGAACTAACTACCAATTGAATTCTCAAATCCATGCTATTATATAATAATGTAATGAATGGGAATTAGGATACCTAGATTAGAAGGTTGAATAAAAAATGGATGAATCCTTCCAAGTTCATGCTTATTTGGAGACTGATTAATTCAAATATACCTATTGATTCTTTATTGAAATCTATTGGCATTACACTATGATTCATATGCGAATTATTTAATTAATATAGGGAATATATAAATAATCTATTTTTGACATATACCACCACCATGGAATTATGGTAGGAAATCTTTGATATATTTAAAATCCATCATCCCCATATTCACTCTATTTAGGATTATCTCAAGACCTGTTCTCAGCTCCCACTTTCAAAAAATCTTCTGAATCTATTTTAGGTGGATAGATATAAGCTTATACATACCATATGGTAAGTCCAAAAAAGGGATACAAAATTATTATCCCATCATTATGTAATCTACTATTTTGAAAATCAAGATCGAAACATAGAATTCCAATTCCTTACAATATGGTCACTTTAACAATTCTATATATGATTTAATAGCCCTTAAATTACTTTAAAACACATGTAACTTTTACACTCCTACTAGAACTCTTGAAGTTATATGTAACTCACCGCTTATTGGATGGATCAAGTGAATCTCTAATGGAGCTTCTAGAGGGAATCCAAGTCTTGTGCGCTTTGGGGAAATATTCAAAAACCACAATAGTGATGTCATCATCTATCTCTATGTATCCTATGGAATTGATTCATCTATTGATACTAAAATTATTTTCTTGATTCATGTGGTTGATATGGAAAGGTAGCATAACTGGAATAATTTATAGATGGAATGTGATTCCATAACTATTGTGTAGGCTGTTAGAACTGGTAGAATTAACCTTTCCTAGAAGATGACTAATCGATAGATCAAATTCCTAGATATACTCTCATATATGAGCTATATAATCACACATGATTATCAAGAATCCAATTATATGTCTAATATTATTTCAAATAAATGGGTGAGTTGTGATTATCTCATTATGTCCAATGCTCTTTTAGAGGAGCTAATGCCTCTCTCCTATAGAGATTATTGTAAAATAACTTTCTTCATACTTATGTAATTTTTATTTTTCATAATAAGAGATAATTATCCTCTTAGAAAATATATCATATTTTATTAATAGAATAAAACTTATAGAAATATAGTTTGAACTAAAATAGCTATAAGTTTATCTAATTATGTCATAGTTGAACTAAAAGTGTCATAGTTTTAAATTAAGTTGTTATTGGATAAAATATCTTAGGATTAATTTTTATTATTCAAATAATGGTTTAATATGAATTTATTGGAAATTATCATAACCATTTTGGTTTTAGTATTTTGTTGGAAATAGGATAAAAAATGAGGCTATGAACGATATGAATCTAGAAAATATTATTTCATATAACCAATTATGAAATCATATTTGGCATAAATAGTTGAAGAAAATGAAAATATCAATATATGAATATTATGAAGTAATATATAAGTTTCTTTGTATTACCTAGGATAGTGAGGTTGATATATTATTAGAAATTATATCTTCATTCGTGTTATCTTATAGAAACCCTTATCCATTTTTATTTTTGAGTGATAATTAAAATTGTGTGAAAAGGCATGAATTTTCCCCGAGTCCTTCCTTTATCATTTCTTAAGTCTTAATAGAGTATTGATATGTTTTATATATTATTTATGGTATAGTTCATTTTTTAAATTTTGATTAATTATGATATATTACACATTTATTTTAAATATTTTTCATAACAAAATAATAATATATATCAACTATATTTTTTTACACAGTGAGTTTTTATAGGTAAAATGAAGTGCATAAATTAATGTGAGGAAATTAATTTTAATTTTTTTATTTAATTTTTTTATAAATAATATTTTAATTTAAAAATTGAATATAAGTTGTTTTGAGGGGGTTTTTTATGTGTTTTAAAACATATGATCTCTCTATCTCTATTCATGTCTCTCTCACTCCCTCTCTCCCTCCTCTCTCTCTTCTATTTATTCTTCTTCTATGATTATTTTTTTACCATCCTTGTTCTTTAGAATTTTTGGGTTATTTTAACAAAATTTCAACCTTGAACTTCGAAAGATTGGCCATGATGAATCCAAGTTGAGTTTACTTGTGAAGAACCAAATGTGTGAACCTGCCTCTCTCTCTTTTTCTCCTTGTTTACAATGCATGAATGTAGAGAATAAAAGGTAGGGGATTTTATTCTTCTATTTTATTCGGTGAAATGTGTGTATTAATAATGCTTAGGATTCATCTTAGTAAATAGAGAGAATAAAACCTTAAGAAGATAATAAATTGGTAATTATTAGAAGATAGAGTAGAGGAATATCATTTCATACTGACTATTAAATATTATTTGTTAACATTGAAAAAATTATTTCATGTAGTGAATTGGTTTTAATTTTTTAGGAATTTTAAAAAATTAAGTAGTATATTAATAGATTGATATTATTGATCCAAGTAAAATATGATCACATATTGAGTATTGTTATTATGTAAATGAGATTGCATGATGTACATGATTAATATAATTTTATAATCTATGAGATTATTGATGAGAGAGAAGGATAATAGTCACATGTGATAATTTTGTTAATTATTATGTTATGATATAAAAGAAGATTTACCGCATGTTGAAATTTAATAATGTTATTTCATGGATTGAAATTGAGTAATTGAAATAGAATAAATATTATTATATATATTATTATTATTATTATTTTGAGAAATAAAATAGAATAACTGAGTTGAAAATTAGAGAAATTTTTTTAGATTGTGTTATATCATGATTCAACTGATTATTATTGTTTATAATAATGTAGAAATTTAATTATTAAATAGATATGAATTATTTCTCATTCTTGTTATTATTATCTTCTTCATATTTCTTATTGATTATGAAAATATATTCATTCTCCTTTATTCTTAATCACATGTGTAACATTAATCATTTCAAAGATGAAAAATAAATATATTGATTTATTTACTTTCACAAAATCACAAAAAATTATAAGTATGGGTTGCACATCAATATTATTGAATGATAGTAAATGGATGTCATACCCTGACCACATTTTTCCTTAATTTTTATCCTTTTCTTGGTGTTTTGTCCTTTTTTGAGGTTCAAGTGTAGTTCCTAGTGAAATTTTTTGAGTTTTTGAGCCTTTGGGTGGTTTCTGGCCCTGTGAACGGTTTGAGCATGGTTTGGACCAAACTGTGCAAGGTCCAGCAGTGACTGCGCACCCTTCTTTTAATGGATCACAGCTTGTTCATGGTAGAGTAAACTATTTGAAAAGCGTGTGAAATGGTTATGTAAAATGATAGAGTTGAGTTTCATGGTTGGAACATGACTTCTCAATCTATGTTTCCAGCCCGTGCATATGCCCCTTCTTTCCAGTAGGATGTGCATGATTGGCGCACAGTCTAAAAAATCATGTGGCCAAATCGTGCGGCATGCCCAGTATTCAAAAAATAAAATTAAGTGAAAATAAAATAAAAATAAAATTGTAAGAATAAAATAAAATTTAAATAAAACTTTTTAATAATAAAAATGATGATATTATTATTATTATTATTATTAAGTTCTTATTATTATTATTATTACTAAGGTTTTAATTAAACCATTTTGGGTTCCCTCTACCTCTACAGGCAGCACACCCCTCTCCCCTTCCCCTCCTTCACGTGCACCTAACCCCCTCCCCCACTCCTCTCTATGTGGCCACCCCCCCTCATGTGCACCTAACCCCCTCCCCTACTCCTCTCTCATGTGGCTGACCTCCCCCCCCACTTTTTCTCACGTGACCTGGCTGATTGGGAGACCTCTAGCACACCACCTCATTTCCCTACTCCTCTATCTTAGGGCCGACCCCCCCTCCTTCTCACACAACCCAACCGACTAGGAGAGTTCTGATATGCCACTCCCTCCCATCAAAGACCGCTCCTCTCAATTTTGGGTTCAAATCTCTCTGGTGAGTCTGCTCTCCCATCTTCTTATTCTATTTGGTGTTTTACCTATCTTATGTGTGGTTCTCACACCTTGGATGAAACCTATATCTATTTTTGGGTGTTTTATTTGTTAAATATTGATTATTAGGGTTCATTGGGTCCTATTGACTCCGATTCTCACAACTGTGGTCAAGGGCTGTGGGTTTTTCATGAGTTTTGGGTAAGGTTTCTTTGGTTCCATTTTTTATTAATTTTAAATTAAGGTTTTATGGTTTCTGAGTTGCTGGTAATTTTTCTAGAGTGTGTTGGGTCTCATTGAAGTGGTTTTGTGCAGCGGAAGTCATGAGTGATTACATGTTCATGCATGGGTAAGGCATATATACATATATATTACCTCTTTATATATATACCCTCATGTTGGGGGAAATATGTTCAATGCATATAGCGGTATTTGTGTGTGTGTGTGTGTGTGTGTGTGTGAATTCATGTGCATGTAAGTGTGAAGGGTTGGTTTGAGTGGTCATCATCAAAAAGTGGCATGTTTGAGGTAGGCCCCCTATGTCGGGACTTTTAATTTTAATTCCTTCATTTCTTGAGTGTTTAAAAAGTATTTTTAATATTATGTGTAATATATATATGCTATGCAAAGTGATATCAATGCTTGTTGTTGGACTTTACTTTGTTCTTAATGATTCACCTTTAAGTTTTGAAATGTGTAATCATTATTTAAATATGCCTCTATGTTTTCTTTAGGATGCTCAACACTTTAAATGCTAAAGGGTGGTTTCTAAAATAGTTTTGGGTGTGGTGGGTATTTCCTAAGATGTTTGGTGTGTTTATATTAGTTGTGAAAGTTGATTTGAATGAATATGGGTTCTTGTCTGGTTTTAAAAGGGGGAAATTACATGTTTTGGTAAGTTTGTAAATGTGTATGGTTTTTTGTGTAAGTTTGAGGTTAAATGGTGAATTTCCTTTCTTAAATGGGTTGCTTTGACTTCAGAATGGTTTCAAGTTTGTTTTTAAATGTTCAGTTCCTTTTTTGTTTAATTGGGATTTTAAATGGTTTTGGATCTTAAAAGTGTTGGATAATTATGTTTTATAATGTAAAGATATTCCTTGTAAAGTAATTATCCCCTTTTTTCACTTTCAGAATAATTTGTGGGAATAGAAAACCCCTCTTAATGCATTCCCCATTATTTAATAAAAAATGATGTGTATGTTAAATGTGTGATTTTTGATATGTTCCTAGTGAAGAGGCTTTTGTATTGTTGTGTGACATTAAAAGGGGGATGCACTCAAGGTGGGAGATTGTTGGTGAGAGGTTGGATGTGTTTTTGAGAAAATAAAATAATATGTTCATGTATTTTAATTTGATAAAAACTCACCACCATTTGAAATAGAACACATGGTAAACCTGGGTATCTAGGTGGGTGAACTAGGACTAGTACGCTAGTTGACTCGGAAGTAGCTCGGATTCATCTAACAGGATTAAAAATTACAACAATAACTAAATTATGATGATGATAAGAGACCACTAGGCCCTTGGGATGTTCCCTCCTATTGGCTCATTCACAAGAACATTATTGTTTGTGGTTGTTATACCACATTTAACTAAGATAAGAGGTTCCTAGGGTCTCTTTTTTTCTAGTTACCTATAGGTATTTCTCATAATGATCACTTATGACATGGTGTTTGTGATATAATTTCCATTTTTATTTCTTCAAGATTATTTCCTCCTTTAAAAAACAAGTTTTTAATCTAAAATATTTGTATTTAATTTTAAAATGTCTATGCATGCATAGAAACTATTTTTGAAATGTGATGGAAAGAAAATGGTTTTTATTAAAAATGAAAGCTTGTTGCTTGAATTTGAAAAGAATGGAAAATATTATTTTTATATGGTTGTATTTTCAAACTAGCATGGTTTGGTTTTCTTTTTAAAGGTAAATCATATGTAATAGTTTATTTAGGCACACCTACTGAGTTTTAATACTCACACCTATAGTTTAATTTTTATTTTTATCTTTTGGTGTTGCTTCCTGCTTTGGTTCACTCATGGAGCGAGTGTGATCTTATGGTTAGAGGTGACCCATCAGGTCACATGGAGGTACGTGTGTAGTTTTCTTTTTTTCCACTATTATAGTTTATTTTTATTGTTTTTTTATATTTGTTTATTTATTTTTCATTTTTTTGGCCAAATAATTCCCAAATACTTCATTTTGATGTCCAACACTAGTTGTCAGCCCATAGGGATCAGGAACTCCCTTCAGGACTTGTTTCGGGCTGACTCATGTGACCGGTTTAGGGTTGACCCAGGTTAGTTCATGAAAAAATGGTATCATAGGAGGCCCTTGTTATTTGGGATGTCAGGTATATTGGATATTAGGACTTTTAGGACTCAAGAGGTTCATGCGGGAAGGACATCGTAAACCCTTTCCCATCCTGAGCCTCGAGTTTCCAGGGGTAGTCCAGGATTTGGGATTTTCTTTTGTTTGGCTTGTGTGGATAAGGGATGACAATAGGAGTGATCCAGTGTTACGCAATGAGTTTTCATGGAGTGGCGACCCATGTACATCCCAAGTTTACAGTTCAAGATGATACATGTGGTTGATGCTCGCTCAAAGCATGGTTTGATAATCCATGCTGATGGGTTAGGAATAGATACTAGTTTCTTATTCTTGGAAGTTTTGATGTGAGTTCTATTTGGGTTTAGTTTTGGTTGGCTTGAGTGGATTTCAAAAAAATGAAAATGGTTTTTAGAAAAGGGGTTTTAAATAAGGAAAATGTTCTTTGGAGTGGAAATGGTTTTTGAAATGGAAGTGGTTTTCTTTTAATGGACTATGTGGTTTTAAAGGGAAAAATAGCATGTGTTTTTGAAATAATTTTGTGATTTTGGAAATAATTTTTGGAATGTGAAATGAAATATATTTGAGAATTTAGAAATATTTTTCTTTAATGATGAGTGGAAACTTCAAATTGGTTGAGAATTTTTGCTTTATGTTGAATGATCTATTTTGGAAATGAGAAATGTTTTGAATTGACCCTTGGTATTTATATGAATCATCGCATATATGGATGTACACGTGTGGGAATTGGATAATTTTCGGTATGTTTGGATGGATTCTTGGGCTCGTACAAGGATATATATGTGTGTGTGAGAGAGATAGAGAGAGAGACTTCATAGAATACCAATGGTATATATTTATGTTGTTTTTCTTGCTGAAAAATGGTTTTCAAAAAGGATGTTTCATTTAGCATGGTCACTTGGGTCATCTAAATAAATCTTGTGAGTTACACTACTGAAAGAGAAAGTTTCAGTCGAATATCATCATCTCCTGACTATGGGGAAACAAATGCTTCAAGACATCAAGGATCTATCCATAGGTCTCAAAGTGAATTTTTTACGTAGTCATGAATCATAGGGTGTGGGGGACCTCAGTCATGTTTTTGTATCCAGTTCTTGAATGAGGAAGTTTTAAGATTATATATTGTAGATTTCTTTGTTTTTTAAGGTTCCATTTTCTTATAAAAGTCTTAGAGGCCTCGTTCCCCTATTATACTCTTCTTTGTTCTGAAATTTCTTCTACTGTGGTTTTATTAGTTCATGAAAGTTCCCCTTTGGTTGTAAAAGGCTTGATGGCCTTGTATCCTTGTAAACCTTTGTAGATGTGATATTACCTTATGGATGTGAACCCTTGAATTGTGTTCTCTTTTTTAATTGGTTTTGGTTCTAGTTTTTTCTCATTTTGAAGATGTTTGTGTCTTGTGGGAATGATGAATTGTGGTTTAGTTCTCTGTTTGTTTTAAGCTATTTCTGTGGGTTTCCCCGTTCATTGGTTTCTGGTTTTGGTTGGGAGCTCCCGGTGGCTGTGTTGTTTGGTCTGTGCAGAGTGTTCCTGGGTTGGGTTTCCCATATCATTTTTTTCTAGTTGGTCTAAGTCAGTTGGTTCCTAAATGGTGGGGAGACCCACTATAGATCTTACTGTGGTTCCTTCTAGAGTGGTTGGTTCTATTTGGTTTCTTATGGGGGGGGAGAGCCCTTCTATTTTACTTATGGTTCTTCATATTATGGTTTCCCTTATATCTAGTCAGGTTTGACTGGTATTGTTAAAATCCACCATGAGGTTCATGGTTTCATTGGCCTTGTTTAGTTTCGAGCTTGAGTTTGTTTCCTCGTTTGGCTGGGTGAATTTCAGGGGGGTAATTTTCTGTGATGGAAACAATTTTCATGACATTACCATAGTTTTCCTTAATTTTTATCCTTTTCTTGGTGCTCAGTCTTTTGGTTGAGGTTTATGTCAAGTTCTCGGTGAATTTTTTTGATTTTTTGAGACTTCAGGTGGTTTCTATCCCTATAGATGGTTTGAGTATAGTTTGGACCAAACCGTGCAAGGTCCAGTAGTGACCATGTTCCCTTATTTTGGTGAAGCACGACTTGAACACGGTAGAGGAAACCATGTGAAAATCATATGAAATGGTTATGTCAAATGATAGAGTTGAGTTTCACAGTTGGTACATGGCTTCTCAAACTGTGCGGTCAGCCCATGTGTGTGCCCCTTCTTTCCAGTAGGGTCCGCATAGTTGGCGCACAGTCTGACAGACCGTGCGACCAAACCATGAAGCCTACCCAGTGTTCAAAAAATAAAATTAATTGAAAATAAAATTAAAATATAATATAATTTAAAGAAAACTTTTTAATAATAATATTATTATTATTTTGAATATTATTATCATCATTATTATTATTAAGTTATTATTATTATTATTATTATTATTATTACTAGGAATTTAATTAAACCCTTTTGGGTTATCCCTCCCTCTCCAACCAGCGCACCCCTCTTCCCTTCCCCTCCAGCACGCACACCTGACCCCCCTCTCCTTCTCCTCTCTCATGTGGCCGACCTCCCACCTCCCCTCTTACTCATGTGACCTAGCCGACCAAGAAACCTATGGTATGACACATACTTTACCTCTTACTCTATCACATGGACAACCCCCCCCCCCCCATCCCCTCCTCGTGCGACCCGACCTATCAGGAGAGCTCCAACACACCGCTCCCTCCCTCTCGAAACCGCTCCTCCTTTTGATTTTGGGTGCAAATATCTTCAGTGAGTCTCTTCTCCCATATTTTTCTTATATTTTGTGGTTTAACTCTATTCTGTTTGGTATAAACACCTTTTACAATCCCTAAATCTATTTTTGGGTGTTTTATTTTTTGAATATTTATGATTAGGGTTCATTGGGTCCTGTTGAGGCTGATTCTAGCCAACGTGGTCAAGGGTAGTGGGTTTGCCTTGAGTTTTAGGTAAGGGTTCTTTAGTTCCTTAGTTTTTTATCAATTTTAAATTAAGGGTTTATGGTTTTTGGGTTTCCAATAATTTTTCTATAGTGTGTTTGGTATCATTGAAGTGGATTCAGGCAGCAGAATTCGTGGGTGATTACATGTGTACACATGTGTAAGTCATATATATATATTCCCTCTTTTTACATATTCCCTCATGGTGAGGGGAATATGTGAAATGTATCTATGGGTGTGTTTGTGTGTGTGTGTGTGTGTGTCTAAATTCATGTGTGTGTAAGTTCAAAGGTTCGGTTCAAGTGTTCGTTATCAAAAAGTGGCATGTTTGAGGTAGGTCTCCTATGCTTAGGCCTTTAATTTTAATTCATTAATTACTTGAGTGTTTTAAAAAGTTTTTTTTAATATTAAGTATTATATATGTATATTCTATGAAATGTGATAGAAATTATTTTTGTTGTACTTTCCTTTATTTTTCATGATTCACCTTTAAGCTTTCAAATGTGTAATTTTTATTTAAATATGCCTCCATGCTTTCTTTAGGATTCTCAACACTTTAAATTCTAAAGGGTGGTTTCTAAAATAGTTTTGGGTGTAGTGGGTATTTCCCAAGATGTTTGGTGCATGTATATTAGTTTTGAAATTTGGTTTGAATGAATATGGGTTCTTTTGTGATTTTAAAAGGGTAAAATTACATTTTTTGGTAAGTTTTGAAAAGTTCATGGGTTTTGGTGTAAATTTGAGGTTAAATGGTGAATTGCCTTTCTTAAATGGGTTTCTTCACCTTGGGTATGGTTTCAAGTTTGTTTTTAAATTTTTGGTTCCTTTATTATTTAATTGGGATTTTTAATGGTTTAAGAACATTAAAGTATTGGGTGATTATGTTTTCTAAAGGAAATATATTCCTTGTAAAGTAATGAGGATAATTTGGAACTTTGAGAATAATTTATGGGAACTAAAAACCCCTCTTAAGGCATGCCCTATTATTTTATAAAAAAATGACGTGTATGTTAAATGTGTGATTTTTGATATTTTCCTATTAAAGATTCTTGTTCATTTTTGTGTGACATAAAAAGGGGGATCCGCTCAAGGAGGGAGACTAGTGGTGAGAGGTTGGATGTGCTTTTGAGAAAATAAAATAATATGTTCATGTATGTTAGTTTGATAAAAACTCACCAACATTTGAAATAGAGCACATGGGAAACCTGGGTATCTAGGTGGAAAAACTAGGACTAGTATGCTAGTTGACTTAGAAGTGGATTGGCCTGACACTACTGGAAATTTCATCTTTACCAATGGTTTAAAACCATTGGTAAAGGTTAAGTAAATTTTGGTATGAACTATACCAACGGTTGTCCAAACCGTTGGGTCTTGAGCCGTGGGGATAGACATATCCCAACAGTTCTATGAGAACTATTGGTATATGTCTAAATTTTGATTGTATACCAACGGTTCATTGAAACCATTGGTATAAATGTTTACCAATGGTTTAAAACCATTGGTAATATCAAAAATCATCTCTATACCAACGGTTTATAAACCGTTGGTATAGCCTTTTACCAATGGTTTCCCGAAACCCTTTGGTAAATATCAAGTAAAAATACCTATACTGATGGTTTTTAAACTGTTGGTATATAGTTTTACCAACATTTTACATAAAACCGTTGGTATAAGTTCTGTTTTTACAGATATGCCAACAGTTTTAAACTGTTGGCATAGCCTTTGTGTACCTGCAGGAGCAAGTCGACCTCCCCCTGTGCACCTGCAGCAATTCCACCAGATTCCACTAGTAGGCCTGCAGAATTCATACACAATTCTGAATACCTTCAGAATACATATAGGGGGTTAGGGGTGTTCCATATAGAATACCTGCATAATTCATACACAATTCATACACAATTCATACACAATTATGAATACCTGCACAATTCTCAATACCTACATAATACATACAGAATTATATATGAATTCATATAGAATTGATACAAAACATAACTCATACAGAATTCTAAATACCTCCAATTCTGTATTTAATTACCCTCTACACACATAAATAATTAACACATAATTCATAAGGTAATTACAGAAAGTATACACATACAACAAGTATACCCATACACCATTAACACATAATTCATAAGTTAATTAAATACATAAATAATTCAATTCAGAATTCAGGGGTTTGGGGGTTGTTCAGGGGGTTGGGGGTTGTTTAGGGGGTTGGGGTGGCTATCCAAGGGGGTAGGGGGTGTCTAAGGGTGGGGGTGTCCATGGGGATGGGGAGTGTCCAGGGGGGGTTGTCCAGGGTGGGGGGGATATCCATGGGGGTTTCCATGGGGGGTTGGGGGTGTCCAGGGGGTGGGGTGGTGTCCAGGGGGTTGGGGGGATTTCCAAGGGGCTAGGGGTGTCCAGGGGGTGCGGTGGTGTCCAGGGGGGTGGGGGCGGTCCAGGGGGTTGGGGGGCTATCCAAGAGGGGTGGGTGGTGTCCATGGGGGGGTTTTCCAGGGGTGGGAGTTGTCCATGGGGGTGGGGGTTGTCCATGGGGGTGGGGGTGTCCAAGGGGGTGGGGGTGTCCAGGTGATGGGGTGGTGTCTAGGAGGGGTGGGGGCCATCCAGGGGGTTGGGGAGCTGTTTAGGGGTTAGGGGGCTATCCATGGGGGTGGGGGTGTCCAGGTGGTGGGGTGGTGTCTAGGAGGGGTGGGGGTCGTCCAAGGGGTTAGGGGGATGTCTAGGGGGTAGGGGGGCTGTCCATGGGGGTGCGGTGTCCAGGGTGTGGGGGTGTACAGGTGGTGGGGTGGTGTCCGGGGGGGTGGGGGCCATCTAGGGTGTTGGGGGGCTATCCAAGGGGGTAGGAGGTGTCCAGGGGGTGGGTGTCTAGGTGGGGGGGGGGGGGGGGGCTGTCCACGGAGGTGGGGGCTGTCCACGGGGGTGGGGGGCTGTCCACGGGAGTGGGGGTGTCCAGGGGGTGGGGGTCTAGGTGGTGGGGTGGTTTCTATGGGGGTGGGGGCCGTCTGAGGGGTTGGGGGGCTTTACAGGTTGTAGGGTTGTCCAGGGGGTGGGGGTTGTCCAGGGTGGGGGGGTCTAGGGGGTTAGGGGGCTGTCCAGAGGGTGTGGGTATGGTAGGAAGGGGGATTTGGTTATTAGAAAATGGATTGCATTTTTATTGTGGGAAAAAATAATATATGATTTTTGAAATGGAACCTTAAAAGGGATTTTTATAAACCATTGGGGAGTTTTAAATATAAATAAGTCTCTATTATGTGATTTAGAAATGGTTTTATAAAGAATTATTTATGATGTATCTTTATGGGATTTGTGATTTTGTGTCCCTTGTTTTAGAACATCAGATTATTTTACTAAAGGTTTTTTTTATAATTATTTAGAATGTTACCACTATAAATGAATCAAAAATACAATAAGGGGATATCTCAGTTAGTCATTCTTATGATCCAGCTATTGTCTTCCTAGTCTTGGTCTCTACTCAAACTCTTGTGGAAGTGGAATAGCCATGTTCTTCTCGGATCATTGATTATGCATGGGAGTTTCTAAAATAGAATCCACTATTTTTTATTGGTGATCAAGGATCCCAGGAGGAAACGAAGTGGGTAGATATGATTAATAGGATCTTCGAGTTGTTATAAACCCTATAATCCACAGGGGTGGGGGGCTGTCCATGGGGGTGGGGGCTGTCCACGGGGGTGGCGGGGTTGTCCACGGGGTAGGGAGTGTCCAGGGGGTGGGCAGGGCTTTCCACAGGGGTGGGGGATGTCCAAGGGTGTACGAGGTGTCCAGGGGGGTGGGCGGGGCTGTCCAGGGGGTACGGAGAGTCTAGGGGGGCGGGCGGGCTGTCCATGGGGGTGGCGGGGCTGTCTAGGGGGGTAGTGGTGTCCAAGGGGTGGACGGGCTATCCACAGGGGTGGGGGTTGTCTAGGGGGGAGGGGGTGTCCAGGGGGTGGGAGGGCTATCCATGAGGGTGGCAGGGCTGTCGAGGGGGGTAGGGGGTGTCCAAGGGGTGGGCAGGCTATCCACGGGGGTGGAGGGGATATCCGTAGGAGTGGGGGGTTTTCCAGGGGGGTATAGGGTGTCCAGGGGGTGGGTGGGTTGTCTGCAAGGGTGGCGGGGCTATCTAGGGGGTACGGGGTGTCCAAGGGTGTGGGTGGGTGGGCTGTCTTCAAGGGTGGGGGCTATCCAGGGGGTATGGGGTATCCAGGGGGTGGGTGGGGCTGTCCAGGGGGTACGGTGTGCCCAGAGGGGTGGGAAAGCTGTCCACAGGGGTAATGGGGCTGTCCAAGGGGGTAGGGGTGTCCAAGAGGGTTGGGTGGGCTATCCACGGGGGTGGGGACTATCCATGGGGGGAGGGGGTGTCCAGGGGTTGGGCAGGCTATCCAAGGGGGTGGCGAGGCTGTCGAGGGGGTAGGGGTGTCTAGGGGGTGGGCGGGCTATCGATGGGGGTGGGTGGGTTGTCCATGGGGGTGGGGGCTCTCCAGGGGGTACGGGGGGTGGGTGGGGTTGTCCATGGGGTATGGGGTGTCCATGGGGTGGGAGGGCTGTCCACAAGGGTGGTGGGGCTGTCCAGGGGGTAGGGGGTGTCCAGGGGGGTGGGTGGGCTGTCCACGAGAGTGGGGGGGCTGTCCACGGATGGAGGGGTTGTCCAGGGGGTGGGCGGGTTGTCTACGTGGGTGGCGGGGATGTCTAGGGGGGTCGAGGTGTCTAGGGGGTGGGTGGGTTGTCCATGGGGTGGGGGTTGTACACAGGGGGAGGGGATATCCACGGGGGTGGGTGAGCTATCCACGGGGGTGGTGGGTCTGTCCAGGGGGGTACGGGGTTTCCAGGGGGTGGGCGGGCTCTCCACGGGGGTGGGGGCTGTCCAGGGGAGGGGTGAATCAGTCATATAAAATCATCAAGTAAAGTTTTTTTATTTATTGATAAAAAATAAAGATAATGTGACCTACCTAATCACACATATATTCTGGAACAACAAATCAATAAACATCAAAGGTCAGTAATATCAGTAAACAATGTAACAGATCAATTTATCCATCGTCACCATCACTATCATCACTATCATCATCAGCCTCACCCTTGTCCTCATCGTTGTCCCCATCATCATCCCCACCCTCCTCAGTGCCCTCCTCCTCTCCATCATACTCAGCTTCGGCCTCCTCATCTCCCTCCTCCTCCGCCTTGGCCTCCTCCTCGCCCTCCTCCTCTGCCTCGACCTCCTCCTCGCCCTCCTCCTCCTCCGCCTCGGCCTCCTCATCTTCATCATTTATAACACCACTAGAACTACCACATGGTGACCCATATAGATAATGCATCAATGACATATATTCATCCCAAGATGTGTTGGCCTCTGGTGGAAGTGTTGGACGTAAAACTTCCATCAGTTTCATAAATGCAGTGTTTGCCCTAGCAGACTCTTCCATCTTTATGGCCCTTTTTCAGCCTGTTCTACCTATGCTTTAACCTATTAGAACTTGGTGGCACTAAAACTCATACGTAATGATGTCCAATACCTCTTCATAACTATAATCTTCCCAGGTCAGCTGCATACTCTACCAGGGTGCTCATCTCCCAACACCTAATGTAAGTGATCATTTGGACCAAAATTGTCAGGTTTCTGGGAATCAAGGGCCTCTAAAGTAGCATGTTACAAATATAAATATATTATTAAGTTGAAAAATAGAGATTAAAATTTTAAATCTACAAAGTAAACTTACAATCTACTACTGAGTCGGTTCATTAACCACACTTCCATCTTTCTTCCTTCTACTTGAGCAAAACAGTTTTTCTCGAGGCACACGTCCTTCTATATTCAATTCTTACCTCTACAATGAAATTGAATGTAGGAAACCATAATTAAAAATAGGATACCAATAATTAATTTCATAACTAAAATTATATATCAACTTTATTAATCTAATAAATTATAGAGGAAGCAATAGAAAGTGCAAGTCATAAATAAAAATTATAAATTGTCATACATTTTGCCTCTCATGATCTAGCATTATAGTACGTCCCAATGTGTGGAGGTATTTTTTAGCATCAATTTTTTTTTTCTTCCATATGATTCCTAAATAAAATTCAATAATTAGTATTAATGAAAAACATGAAAATTTTCATTTAAATACCTCTAATATGATTAATACTTTAAATTGGCTAGACATCCAATGAGTAATCATCTGTCGATATTGTTCAAATGGTAAATCACCCATGAAATGGATCGCCTCTAACTTTGTGCCAACTCTAACACTCCATCCAATATACAACTCGTTCTTATAAGCTCTCCAAATCTCACATAAATCCTTTAGATGTGATGGTTGCACCCTCACTATTGGGGAAATTAAACCGAAGATGAAACCAAAATATTAATTCATATAAATACAAAAAATAATATATTTAATTAAATAAAACAGGTTTTTTACCCATATATCTACCCAATCTTTATCCTTGACTTCATTTGGAAACTTTCTCCATGAGAGAGGGCTGACAGGAATGATGTCGGAGTATTTGGAAAGTGTCTCCAAAAAACTCCGACATTGTTGCCTTGATTTTTCAATCATTTGACTATCTTCATTGTAGTCCACTATCGACTGCGTGAGGCAGTTCTACACTAAACGCATGCATGTATGCCCCCTCCTCTGCCTCTTATTAGTAAATGTATCTTTTATGAAAGAAAAACAAATATTTTATCAATACATGTTATAATGAAAATAAATAATGGTGTAAAAAAATTTAGGGTTGTATAAGTATACCTACGGTAGTCAGATCAATGGGCGTCGCTAGATCCATAGAAACTAAAGGAACACCCTGTAAAGTTGGAGTGGGTCCCAATTTATGCTCTGTAGGGACATACTCTGGTGGAGCAGGAGTTAAAGAAGATGGAATATAAAAGCCTGGAGGGAAGGAAGCAGAAGGAAAAGAAGATGACAGGGATGGTTGGCCAAATGATGGATGGGGAGTGGGAATCATCATCAGATATGGTACAGACGAGTGAGGAGGCTCAAATGTAAAGGGTGGTGAAAACATGAGAGGCCTAAATATCTCGTGTGTCCCTAATGACACACCATGATCAGAATGTGAGATGGATGGTATGTCAGTGGGAGGGGTAGGGTCTAATCGGGTATGCCGACCAGATCGTCTAACTCTTGTACCACCCCCCCACCCTCATACGAACACCCTAAGTACTGGGACCATTGCTAGGATGCTCATCAAATAATTGTCACCTAATAGATGGATCCTGCAAAAATGTTGAAAAAAAAACTAACCACATGACATTATATATTATTTAAATATATATATTTGAAATAAAATACTCACTATAGGCACTAGTGGTGGAATGCCCATCTCAGTCATACGGCGATTTTTGTCCATCATCTGTTTCCATTGCCTCTCTTCAATTGGTTGCATTTCCTGTTTTTGAAAACAAATATGGAAGTAATTATAAAAGGATAACTAATGTGTAACCCAGAAACCAAAATAAATGAGCTTGAATAGATATATAATGAAGTCAATAAATTTTACAAGATGTAATAAAGAAAATTAATTTTAAGTAGGATGGTTATTTACGAAGTGTCATCAGTCTTTTAAAATCATGGAACATTGATTCTACTAGATTCATAAGGGGTAAAGTAGTTATCAAAATTAAGGAAAATTTATTTTCTTTAGTCTAGGTAGATGATGTAGTTTTCTATACATGTTTTGTAGAAGAATATAAACCATCAAGTTCATTACCTGGTAAAATGTTAAAGAGAGGTCTTAGAGTTGTAATAATTTTATACAAATCATAGTTGAAGCATTGAAATGTTTACCAAGTTATAAATGTTGGTTTCGTAGGTTTGAATACAGTTCAATTCCAAATTATAAAATGCAATTCAAATAAAATTGCAACCAATAAACATTGAAAATTCATATAACGGTCAAGTCAGATACAACATATTTGTAATCAATATTAAATCAATTTGAATAGTACCAACCTTAACAACCCAAGTCAAGGTAAACCAAAATAATTGAGAACATGAATGGATGATTTTATATATTTCCCACCACAACTTCAGGTTCACAGTCAACTCTAAAAATTGAGCTATTGGAGTCATCAAAAGTAATAAATGGATCGTTTCCAATGGCAGTGGGGATGGTGTCAATTCCATCATCACCATAATCAAAAATATGTCTTGTAATTACTTCAATAATGACACCGATTTCAGGTCAAAGATGGTCTTTGACATAAAAAACTTGATTCACCATTGAAGCTAATATATATGGTTCATCGGTATCAAGAGTGTGATTCATATCAATTACTCGAAATCCACAATCATCAATAAATGTACCATGCCTCGTCATCGAATCAAAACACTAGAATTTCATCATCATGAATCATCCATGAGAATAATAATCCAATATTATTATTTTTTCAATGACTCCATAATAACCTACATTTTCAAATCACGATATACTATCTGATGCACTAGCATAACAGTATGTTTTGGTAGTAACCATAACACCATCATGTTGTGTTCTCATTTTCTTTGCTCGTTCAGTGATAATAAATTTGTACCCATTGATAACAATTGATTTACAGTCACGAACCATGGTATTAGGACCAAAATCCAAAGATCTTATTTCCTCAAAGACAGATTCATCAGGAAAACTCAATACCTAAAATATAAATGAATATTAAACTTAATTAAATATTTTTTTAATTATTTTAAATAGTAATATTATTACCTTCAATTCTAACCAATCAGAAAACTCTTTTCTATAAAAAGTCTCCCTCCTTCTCAAAGATAAAGAACGATGATTTATATTTATCTTCACTTTATGTTCCATGTAGATAAAAATAGGAATATATTGATAGATATATATATATATATATATATAAGATATACTAATTCAATTTACTTATAAGATGTAGTCATTGAACAAATCACAGTTGAACAAAACTGTGTGATGTGTTATCTCCCACTCTTCAAGGCTTAATATTGTCAATGTATATGATCCATGAATTCCTCCTATTTGAGGAAGTGATGGAAAACTAGGTTCAATTTACTCATACTATTCTTCTTCATTTCTCACTGGTATGTTCATTCTTGAAGTAATATCAGACAAATACATAGAGCAGAAATCCATACATTCTTGATCCAGGTAACTGTTCACGATAGAACCTTCGGGATGATTCTTGTTACGGACATAAGACTTTAATGTGTACATATTTATTTTAGTTGGATACATCCAACAAAAATAAATATGTCCTCCAA
This sequence comes from Viscum album, assembly GCA_963277665.1. Lineage (NCBI taxonomy): Eukaryota > Viridiplantae > Streptophyta > Magnoliopsida > Santalales > Viscaceae > Viscum > Viscum album. The sequence continues at coordinate 106,157,176 of OY728141.1, forward strand.
GAAGTATTTCAGTTGAAATATGGACAATCAGATGCAGCATGCATGTGAAAAATGATGGAGGAAATATTTTCGCTAACTCACACTAAATTAATGGGGAATCTGCCAACATTTTTTGCAAGAAATACTTGGAAAACTTCTTAGCACAAAGATCTCAAAATAAATGGTAAAACCTAATAACATCCACCCTTACATTATTGGACAAAAGATGATGAATTTCTATTAGAATCAACTCATACAGAAGGATGTGATAATCATGAGTCTTCAAAGATTTTAGTTTTAACTCTCTTCTATTGACCCGTTTAGATATGTTACTTGAATAGCCATCAGGAAATTTAATAGTCTCTAGTACTTCTAGAAAAAAAATTCTTGTAGGTATCATTACATAAGAAGTACATGGAACTTTCCATTTATTTTCACTGATACGCACAGGATGCAATTCTGGTCTGATGCCCCAATCCACCAAATCATGCAGAGACCATAAATCATCTTTTGTTTTTCCCTTAACATTTAGAAGAATCGAAAGCATAATTTAACATATATTTTTTTAAATGTTCATTATGTCTAAGCAATGACGTAACAAATTGGTTGACCAATAAGACAAATCAAAGAAGATACTTCTCTTCTTCTAATTGTAATAGGTTTCAGTGGAAATATTTTTTCTCTTTCTAGATTTCATTTGACCCATCCCGAATGAAAAAATAAAATCTTTCAATTCATTGAGAACATCAGTTCTAGACATATGCTAAGGTGGATCATCAGTCTCCATGGTATTTTTAGATCATTGACGATTATTTCTATATGGATGGTCCATTGGTAAGAATCTTTGATGTCCCATAAAACTGAAACTACAATGATGTTTCAGTCTTCTAGATAATGTATTTTTTATACAAATAGGACATGAGAGCTTTCCCTTCGTGATCCATCCAGATATTATTGCATAAGCAGGAAAATCATTGATCATCCACAGAAACACAACACACATCTGAAATATGTCTTGAAAAAATGCATCGTATGTGAGCACACCCACATCCCAATGAATTTTTAGCTCTTTTATTAAAGGTTTCATGTATACGTCTATATCATTGTCAGGATCATAAGGTCCAGATATGAGTATAATCATGAAATTGAAATGTTTTTTCATGCACAACCATGGGGGAAGATTATAAATGTGTATAAAAATTGTCCTTGTGTTGTGCGATGTAAGCATCTGCCCAAAAAGATTAAAATTGTCACATGAAAGACCCAACCTCACATTACGCACATGATCTGCAAAATTAGGATATCGAGCATCAAATCTCTTCCATGAAAATCCATCTGCAAGGTAAACCAACTCATCATTAGTCTTCTTTCTCTCGGTATCATTCCATTGAATTTTTATTGACATTTCATCAGACATAAAAATATTATGGAGTCTGGGGATCAATGGAAAATTATAAATTACATTCTATGGAACACATGATGATGTTCCATCATCTTTTGGCTTCCAGCAGGATGTGCCACATTTTATACAATCATTTCATTTAGTAGTTTCCTCCCAGAATAAACTGTAATCTTTTGAGAAAGCATGAATTTTGTATCTTGAAAATCTAAGTTTCTCGACTAAATTCCATACCATATAGTGGTTTGAGGGAATATCTACATCATATGGAAGTAAGTCCTTTAAGAAGGTAAGAATATAATCGATGGCAGTATTAAAAATCCCATACATAGTTTTCCCATTAAACAATTGGATTAAAAATTCCAACTTTTTCATTTTACCACATTGTCGATATACTAGAGTTGTGGAAGAATCATTGAATTTTTTCACCTTGACAACATCATCATTTTCATTAGACACATCATGTGTGATCATATCAAAATCTTCTTGGGTCAAAATCCTTTCTTTTTCATGATGATTAATAAACAAAAACTATTCATATAACAAATTCTCTAATCCAGTCCTCTCATTTGGATCATTATCAATTTGAGATTTCATTTTCTCCCTATTGTGATACCACACAAAGTAGTTTTCTTGAAAAACATATTTGGTTATGTGGTATTTGACTTCTTCATGGCTCAACCAAGGTCTTACAACACAATTGTAACAGGGTAAATGTATGTAGACACTATCTGAAGCATTGTGAAATAAAAAATCTAAAAATCTCTCCAAATTGTTTTAAAAATCACTTGAGATCTGATTGGTTTCATACATCCAAATTCTATCCATTCTGTAAAAAAATTGTTATAAGTCATTTTGTCAAAATCAATTCAATAAGATTTAAGTTTCATCAAAAATATATTTAACTAAACAAGAATTGTTCACTTTATATGAAACCATAACAGACACACTAATCTATATGAGAATAATAATATAAAAGACAACAAAATACTATATTTATAACAAAATATCATTGAAGAACTATACATGAGTGTAAAATATCATGTACACTTGTAGAGGAGAATTATTCAGGAGTTGAGTAAATTTTAGATCTTAGAAATTTTATATTTTAGTAGATTATTGAGTGATCACATACACTACCCAAGGGGGTGGGGGTGTCCAAGGGTGGGGGTGTCCAGGGGTGGGGGACTGTCCCAGGGATGGGGGTATGTCCACAAAGGTTGGGGGGTCTAGGGGGTGGGGGTGTCTGGGGGTATGGGGGTGTCTGGGGGGTGGTGGGTGGGTGTCCAGGGGGGAGGGCAGGTTGTCCACGAGGGTGGGGACTTTCCAGGGGGTACAGGGTGTCCAGGGGGTGGGCGGGCTATTCCCGGGGGTGGAGGGGCTATCCACAAGGGTTGTGGGGATTTCCATGGGGCTATCTAGGGGGTACGAGGTGTATAGGGGGGTGGACAATCTTCCCATAGGGGTGGTGGGGTTATTTCGGGAGGTACGGGGTGTCCAGGGGGTGGGCGAGTTTTCCACGAGAGTGGGGGGCTATCTAGGGGTACGAGGTATCCAGGGATGGGTGGGCTGTCCACAGGGGTGGGGGGGCTATCCAGGGGGTCGGGGGCTTTCCAGGGGTGGGGGATGTCCTGGGGTACGAGGTGTCCAGGGGGTGGGTGGCTATACACGGGGGTGATGAGGCTGTCTAAGGGGGGACGGGGTGTCCAGGAGGGTGAGTGGGTTGTCCATGGGGGTGGGGGCTATCCAGGGAGTACGGGGTGTCCAGGGGGGTTGTCCACAGGGGTGGAGGGGCTATCCAAGGGGGTACGGGGTGTCCAGGGGGTGGGCGGGCTGTCCATGGGGGTGGGGGGATTTCCAGGGGTACGAGGTGTCCAGGGGGTGGGCGGGCTGTCCACGGGGGTGGAGAGGCTGTCTAGGGGGTCGGGGGGGCTTTCCAGGGGGTGGGGGCTATCCAGTGGGGTATGAGGTGTCCAGGGGGTGGGTGGGATATCCACGGGGGTGGAGGGGCTGTCCAAGGGGGTACAGGGTGTCCAGGGGGTGTGGGTGGGCTATCCACGAGGTTGGGGGCTATCCATGGGGTACAGGGTGTTCAGTGGGGTGGGTGGGTTGTCCACGGTGGTGGTGGGGCTGTCAAGGGGGGTTGGAGGGCTTTCCAGGGAGGTGGGGGCTATCTAGGGGGTATGAGGTGTCTAGGGGGTGGGTGGGTTGTCCATGGGGGTGACAGGGCTATCCAGGGGGTACGGGGTGTCTAGAGGGGTGGGTGAGCTGTCCAGGGGGTGGGGGCTATCCAGGGGGTACAGTGTATCTAGGGGGTGGGTGGGCTATATAAGGGGGTGGTGGGGCTGTCCAGGGGGTTGGGGGGGCTTTCTAGGGGGCTGTCCAGGGGGTATGAGGTGTCAAGGGGTGGGCGGGCTATCCATAGGGGTGGTGGGGCTATCTAGGGGGTTGGGGGATTTCTAGGGGGTGGGGGCTATCTAGGGCATACGAGATGTCCAGGGGGTGGTCGAGTTGTTTAGAGGGGTGGCGGGGATATCCAAGAGGGTACGGGGTGTCTAGAGGGTGGGCAGGCTGTCCATGGGGGTGAAAGGGCTATCCAGGGGTAGGGGTGCCTAGGGGGTGGGCGGGCTATCCACGGGGGTGGCAGGGCTGTCCATGGGGGTAGGGGTGTCCAGGGGGTGGGTGGGCTATCCACGGGGGTTGCGGGACTGTCCAGGGGGTACGGGATGTCTAGGGGGTGGGAGGGCTATTCATAGGGGTGACGGGGCTGTCCAGGGGGGTTGGGGGTGTCTAGGGGTGGGCGTACTATCCAAGGGGGTGGCAGGGCTGTCTACGGGGGTGGTGGGGCTGTCCATAGGGGTGTTAGGGCTTTCGAGGGGGGTTGGGGGTGTCCAGGGGGTGGGGTGGTGTCCAGGGGTGGGGGCTATCCAGGGGGTAGGGGCTCTCCACGAGGGTGGGGTGGTGTCCAGGGGGAGGGGGTTTCTAGTGGATTGGGGGGCTGTCCTGGGGGTTGGGGTGGTTGTCCAAGGGGTAGGGGGTGTCCAGGGGGGGTTGTCCAGGGTGGGGGTTTCCAGGGGGTTGGGGGACTATCTAAGGGGTGGGGGATGTCCAAGGGGTTGGGGGTGTTGTCCAAGGGTGTAGGGGGTGTCCAGGGGGTGGGAGTTTCTAGGTAACATTTATAATCAAGAAGCGTAATTTCTTAACCCTATTAAACTATAATTGCCACTGGAGATGGGTTCACAACTCACCTATCACCATATAATTATCCACAATTATTAAGAAAAATAAAACACTCTAATATTGATTCTTAATGCCTAGAATAAAAAAAATATAATCCAAGAAAGTTCACAACAACACCTCAGGTGCACCTCTACAGACTTCCAATACTATCAAATAGTGGTGAATAATTACATGCACATGACCATGCTAATTTGTTTCGTGAGATATATATCAGAGAGTAAATAATGTGTAGGCATGAACAACATTGGTGATTTCTATGATGGTTATGATCCTTTATTATGGGTTCCTTACTATGATATAAAATGATATAAATACCTTAATAATTCTTTATAACTACCTAATAAAATTGTGACAATAATTCCTAACACTCATTTTGAATTTCAAAAAATATTACAAGTGTATGACCGAACCGCTTGATGGAGTAGGAATAAATGATCATGTAATAGAGTAAATTTTGGTTCTATCACCATTCACACATAAAAATGACCCCAAACCCACTCTAGTGGTTTAGGTGGAAGCTCCACTTCATTTAATTACTTATAGTGTGGGTATCAACATCTTAAAGTTAGAGTGTGATATTTCAAAGACAACATTTAGGGGTACATTCGTAATGCTTGAGTATCTTATCGGTCCTCTTAGGATAAATGTAACACCCTGAGATTTTATGAGATATATTCTTTTTTAATTTCTTTGATTTCTTCTATTGTACACTTCACCAAGATTAGCTTGTACTATATGCAACACCGTGTTAGCTTGCAGTATACGCAACACTATTCTTGGCTCGTGTTACACACAATTTCAAGTTCGTTTTGTGGAAATTATTCTACGAAACATTAAGTATAGATTTTGTTTAATGTATAAATGAAATAAGTTTTGATTATATTATATGAAACACCAAAGGGAGCTTGCACTACACACATCCCTTACTTGGATTGCATTACACGCAATCGCAACCTTCCTCGATAGAGTGTGTAGTACGCAATACCGGGTTTCACTAAACAATGATATATTGTTATAATATTATTATGAACTAGCCTTTATGAATATTAATAACTAAATTTTGAATTTTATGACATTTCAATTCATCTTACACATTTTATAGAACATGGTATGAGAACAAAATAATTTTTTCGGGTAAAATGAATATTTTTCAAAAAATGTAGTTTTACTGCCTTTTGATGGCGCACCCACTTTAAATATAGTTTTTTATATGTTTATAAGTTCAATTTGAAAATATAAAATTCTTCTTTGTAATCAGGATATAAAAATTTTCTTTGGATAAATTTTTTATATTTTTCTGATAAGTTTCTTATTTTGATTAATAGTAAAAATACGCTAAATTTTAATTAAAAACAACTTTTTTCATCGAGATAATTTATATGGTTAAATTAGAATATTGAATGGTTTTAAAGTATAAATATAATATATTTTTACCATTTAATATAATTAATTTCATTAACATTAATTTTATATTGAATTCATAGGTAAAAACATTTCAATCTTTGACAATGTTTTAACTTTTAAAACTCGTTTTCTTAACAACGGGATTAATTTTAAATTAATTACTACAACTTCTGTGTTTTGAATTTTGAAAACTGAATTTAATATTTGGATTCAGTGTGTCCAAATTATTTTAATAGGTTACTTTTATTTTTTTGACATTATGAATAGTAACTATGGTAATTTTTATTTACTACAGTTAAAGGTAAATCAGGTAATTAAGGGTAAAAATAAGATTATAAAATTACCCTAACACCTTCCAAAATTCTATTGGATGAATAAAAGTAGACCCATATCACCTAAGGGTCATAATAGATTCTTTTCATGGACTATTGACCATGAAAATGATATAATTATAATTAAAACCAAAAAAAGTGACAACATGTCACTCTCTTATATCTTATAAGTGTAATAATTTTAATTTAGTGATAAACTTCATAAAACATCAAACATGAATAATCTCGAGAAATCTAATAAAATTATCTACATCATGTGAATTTATTTAGAATTTTTAGGTATTAAATAATTATCAATAATGATGACACAATAGTGATGTTGAAATTATTTTATTGATTGAAATATCAAATAAATGGTTTTAAAAATATTAAAATAAATATTATATAAACTATTTAATGTGATACACTAATTTTATAGATAAATATGAAATATTATAAATCTATTAAATATTTTGGTTTGAATATATCCTCTGTGTAGATTTTATTTAAATTCAAATAAATGAATAGTGTCAAAATTGACACTATTGTTATTTTATAAAAATAACATATTGTAAAATTGTTTAAAAATCACAAAAATATTTAAAAATTAAAAATTTAAATTTATATGGTCTAAAATGTCATAAATTATCCAATTATGGATAATTAAAAATACATAAGTAATTATTTATGACAACTTAAAATTTTGAATATTATTACCACAAATAAAATTAAATAGATTAAATAAGGATAAATAAATTTGATAAGATTTAAAATAAATTCACAACATGTATAAATATTATTGGTTGATGAGATTAAAACCCTATCTCATCTCATATTCTAATTGAGTCATTTTTTTGAGGTTTTTAAGTGGGTTTCGAATTTATTAATAATAAATATTTCTTATGTTTCCAAAGGTGCCCCTCTCCTTCCTTATAAAAGGGCACCTCCTCCCTCCCCTCCACACACAATTTTGAGCCTTCAAGCTCGGACAAACCCTGAAAATTTCTCTTCTCAACATCTCTAGTTATATCATAGAGGTTCTGGTCTTCTCAAAAGACCAACTCTAGTGCCCTAAGAGGAAGTTTAAAAAAGGCACGTCGAGGAAGAGGTAATCTCTTCTACCGATTCTTTCAAGTTTCTTTATTCTTATACTTCATTTTATTTATTTGTTTCATTATAAAGTAATAACATCAGTATCACTCATATACTGATATGTTATTATAAATATGAAACAACCCTATTTAACCTTCTATCCATCCTACGGAAAACAAAATCACCACGCGTGCGTGCGTACGGAATACCGTCTCCACGCCGTGGTGTAATCTATTTTTCCACCACCACCTTACTTGGATGGGTATAATGGTGTAAATAATAAATATATATGGTTATTATAACATCATACTTATTCGGAGATATTATATCATCCACTCCAATTCCATTCAATAATTATGGGAAAAATATCTTCACTCGTGCGTACGTACGGACTACTGTCTCCAAGACGTGATGAGATTCATTCTCTATGTTAACCATTCAAGAATGATTATAAAGTATATATAATAAATAATCATGAAATATATGACATAATAATGATACTGTATTTATGTACATATATGTTTCATTTACTTAATTCTGTTCAATTCAATAAGGAAACGAATACAGCGTTCGTGCGTACGTACGGCCTACTGTCTCTATGAACGGTGTATTTTATTCTATTTATTGATATACCATATATATTTATATGATGAATATATATGATATATATAAATCATTTTTTACATTCTGTAATTAAGTAAATTAAGATATAAGTAATAATATCAAGAACAACAAGTCCAAACACGTACGATAAATGAAACGATTTTACCCAAAATATTGCATTAACATGGAATTGACAAAAGAACGGGTAATATAAAGTCATAAGTGAATAATATATGTTATTATGGTTCTGGTACAAGTTAATAATATGTTTAAAACCACTATATAATAGTTTTGGACACGTACGGAAGAAATTGGACCTAAGGTAAGGGATAATTATTCCAATCTCGTTCTTATCCAAGATTGTTTATTCATAAGTATTTACTAGGGTTATATTTTTCATCCATGTCCATAAAAATGTTTTCATAAAGTGTTTAATATTCTTCCATGTATGTTTAAAGTCATTTTTACCCCTCTTTATTTTTACTTTGTGTTATGGAAGGAATCTTTCTTTTGTTTACCATACGTGGTACTTTTTGACTTTTCCATTAAAAGTATGAGGAGAATGTTTTTTTAACTTATACGGCATGAATGGATTTTTACGGTTTTATAACGCCTTATTTTCATGAAGCTTACCCTACAAGATTTAGTGACTATTTTCAACAAAATCCTTTTCTTTTAAAATTTCATGGAATTTTGTGAAAAGAAAATTATTTTGAAGAAGAAAGGATATTTTCCTCAAGAATTCATTTCAAGTGTTTTATCAAAACCATTTTCCATCTAAGATGATATTATTTAATATGTGTATGTTTCAAGTATAATGTCCCTATGATTTAAATGGTTTCAATTTTCTTATGATGAATTGATATCCATTTTTTATATGGATTATGTTATGATGGGATGATGTTTATGAAACCCATTTATTCTTTAGGTTATGATGAATGATTTATGTTTATGTTATGGCACACGTTAGAATGATTTCATTATGAGATGGGTGGGTCCTATATCTCCCTACAATTCATTGGGTAAAGATTTATATCTCATGAGATAGACATGGCTGGAATGGAAAGTTAATCTGGTTCAGTGATACAGGACTAGAACAATGAGTAAACTTGATTCAGTAAGGGACTTTGTCCACTATGATGGTCTTGGCAGCAATGCCTTGGCTACTATAAAAATCATATCATGTGATTAATGGTTTTCCACAATTACATGTTTTATTCCCCATGATATTTTATCATGATTAATGTTCTTTTTTGATTTATGCCTTATGCACTACCAAGATTTAAATCATTACTCATGATTTTGATGTTTTATGTTTTATGTTCATGTTCTTACGTTCAAATGTTTATGGATTGTTTTATGTTCTCTATGATTACCCTTAGTGAGAATTTAAGCTCACCCATTTTTATGTTTTCTTTTCCCCAGGATATAAAGAAATGTTTTAGGTAATAAAAACAAAGGGGAAGATCTTTATGGGAGATGTTGAAGATCTTTCACCATGATTAGAAGATTATGTTCCGAGTTTCCAAAGACATTAAACTAATACGGTCTTTGGGCATCTGTTTTATTAATGTATTAATTATTCCACAAAAGTATTATAATTTCTATGTACGTCAATATTTGGGTCTCTACAGTTGGTATCATATTGAAGGGTTAGTCAACCTTTGGAAACTAGGATGCGAAAACTTTAAGTGAGATCCCTAGATATATTTCTAAGGTATGTCTAGGGATGTCCCTAAGGGTATGTATAAGTATAGGTTATAGTCGTAGAATTATGATAACAATCATGAATAACCTAGGATTAAAACTAAGATGTTATAGATTGAAATTACTCCCCTTTATTATGTTGTTTTCCTAGCATGATTTTTTCCTCTCAAACTATTCTTTTTGGGTTTTAGAAAATGGCTAGAAAGAGGAAAATTCTTGTTAATAGAGAATATGATAGACAATGTAATGATATTCTTCCTGAGAATCCTTATGAAATGGGATTTGGAAGTTGAAACATCGTTATTATGCCTAATTAGAAATCTCATAATATGATCAATAATATCAACTTTGGTAAGTTTCCTAACTTGGCTAATAAGAGAAAGATGGAGTTTCATGATGATCATAGAGGAAAGAAAGTTCAATTTCCCTCATATAAATCATGTTGTAAGAGGCGTCAAGGGGGATGTTTTAAGGTCACTGGAAGATGATTTGGGTGTGGAAAAGGACACAAATCTAGTAAGTGCAAAGGAAAAGGTTCAGTTAACACCATGGACTAGGATAATGGTATTGCTATGAAATCAACAACGATTAAATGTTTTAAAAGTGGAATGTATGGGAATTATGAAAACCAATTCCCTAAGGGAAAATATCTTGAAGAGAATCATCATGGTCGTATGAGTAGTATTTATGTTGATGATGATGAAGAAACTCAAAATGATATATGAGATGAAATAAGTGTTGAGGAATAAAATGATGAAGCTCAGTCAATGGTTTAAGAAGGTAGTGGAATGATTGTATGTTTACCAAGAGTTATGTTAATGGTACTATGGAATAAAGAAACATCTAAGGATTGTTACACTATTTTTTTCCAAAATTATTTGAAAGTATATGTTGGATGGTACCAGTAACCATGAAAGGTTATTCAGATATTTTTGGAAAGAAAATGATATACTCATAATTAATGGATAAGGAGAAAATAATATTTTTGGATATTATTAATGATCTCATGACTGATATAAGGACAAATTGATATCATGGTTTGAGTATGTAGAAATTTTGGGATTTTGGTATGTGGAAAGAGTTAACTTTTGACAGCATTCATGTTTTCACTAAGGTTCAATGGGTATTCATTTTTCAAGATAATATATGATTAAGTAATTAAAATGTTTGGAATGTGACCAACAAGATATATCTTATGATATATGGGGGATAAATGATGGTATTCAAATGCTTGTTAGATGACCTTTCTAGTAGTCATTTTCTATATACTATGAGATTGGATAGAAGTATTTCTGATAAGCCTAAAGGTTGGAATGCATTAAGTTGAACATCAGATAGTATTGTTTAAGGCTATAAATTTTTGATATTATTTATGGAATTTCGTAATAGTATAGTTTTAGAAAAATGAAAACCCGTAAGATGGGTGAAAACCCATCGTGTCAGACAAGGATGTGGGAATAGAACCCACAACCGAAGTGCGACAGGCCTTTATAGCCTACCACTGGCCTACAAGAAGTCCCTGGTTAGTAGAAATTAGTTTTATTTTATTAAGTAGTATGATAGTTGAAGTATAAGTCCATTTTTTGAATCATATACGGTTAATCTCACCATAATATGGACTTATGTATATAACTTTTGCTAACCTTATGTTTGACACAGATGTAATGACCTATCATTCTATTGCATGATCTGCTAACACTTCACGAGAGACAAATTCAACTTCATTTCTTTAAGATATGAAGTATAAATTGTTCAAGGCACAAAAAACAGTGATATTGTACCAAAATCAAGTAAGTATTTCTTTTAATTCTTCAACATTAGGGAAATGATCTTGAAAATCAAAAATTTTGTCCCAGTACCCTCATATTCGATGAATCAGATGGTACCTTAGATCATCACAAATTTATGGCTTTGTGATTATTGGATTGTTCATAGCCATGTCCTCTACCACTCTTCATCAAAAGTTGATGGTTATATTTCTCTTCCATATCCATATTTTCACCTATGTTCTCCTATGTGGAAACCCAGTGATGAGTTAATTTGGGTAACCATTATGTTTCATACTTCACTTTTTAAAATTATGTTTTAGTATTCATTTTTACGATGTGGGTTTCTATGAATGAAACTTTCAAGTAGTAAACGATTTATAACCTCGACAAATTTTGAGGGAGAAATTCATTTTAAGGGGGTAGAATGTAACACCCCGAGATTTTATGAGATATATTCTTTTTTAATTTCTTTGATCACTTATTTTGTACACTACACCAAGATTATCTTGTACTGTACGCAATACTGTATTAGCTTGCAGTATACGCAACACTATTCTTGGCTCGTGTTACACACAATTTCAAGTTCGTTTTGTGGAAATTATTCTATGCAACATTAAGTATAGATTTTGTTTAATGTATAAATGAAATAAGTTTTGATTATTTTATATACAACACCAAAGGGAGCTTGCACTACACATAGCCTTGACTTGGCTTGCATTACATGCAATCGCAACCTTCCTCGATAGCATGTGTAGTACGCAATACCAGGTTTCACTAAACAACGATATATTGTTATAATGTTATTATGAACTATCCATTATGAATAGTAGTAACTAAATTTTAATTTTATGACATTATAATTCATCTTACACATTTTATAGAACATGGTGTGAGAACAAAATAATTTTTTCAGGTAAAATGAATATTTTTCAAAAAATGTAGTTTTGCCGCCTTTTGATGACGCACCAACTTTAAATCTAGTTTTTTACATGTTTATAATTTCAATTTGATAATGAAAAATTCTTTTTTGGAATCAGGATATAAAAATTTACTTTGGATAAATTTTTGATATTTTTCTGATAAGTTTCTTATTTTGATGAATAGTAAAAATACGCTAAATTTTAATTAAAAAAACTTTTTTCATCGAGATAATTTATATGGTTAAATTATAATATTGAATGGTTTTAAAGTATAAATAGAATATATTTTTACCATTTAATATAATACATGTCATTACCATTAATTTTATATTGAATTCATAGGTAAAAACATTTCAATCTTTGACAATGTTTTAACTTTTAAAACCCATTTTCTTAACAACGGGATTAATTTTAAATTAATTACTGAAACTTATGTGTTTTGAATTTTGAAAAATGGATTCCATATTTGGATTCAGTGGGTCAAAATTATGTTAATAGGTTACTTTTATTTTTTTGACAAAATGAATAGTAACTACTGTAATTTTTATTTACTACAGTTAAAGGTAAATCGGGTAATTAAGGGTAAAAATAAGATTATAAAATTACCCTAACACCTGACAAAATTTTATTGGATGAATAAAAGTTGACATATATCACCTAAGGGTCATAATAGATCCGTTTCATGGACTATTGACCATGAAAATGATATAATTATAATTAAAACCAAAGAAAGTGACAACATGCCACTCTCTTATATCTTATAAGTGTAATAATTTTAATTTAGTGATAAACTTCATAAAAATTTGAACATGAATAGTATAAAGAAATCTAATAAAATTATTTACATAATTTTAATTTATTTATAATTTTTAGGGATTAAATAATTATCATTAATGATGACACAATAGTGATGTTGAAATTATTTTATTGATTGAAATATAAAATAAATGGTATTAAAAATATTAAAATAAATATTATATGAACTATTTAATGTGATACAAGAATTTTATAGAGTAATATGACATATTATAAATCTATTAAATATTTTTTTCGAATATATCCTCTGTGTAGATTTAATTTAAATTCAAATAAATGAATAGTGTCAAAATTGACAATATTGTTATTTTATAAAAATAACATATTATAAAATTGTTTAAAAATCACAAAAATGTTGAAAAATTATAAATTTAAATTTATATGGTCTAAAATTTCATAAAGAATCCAATTATGGACAATTAAAAACACATAAGTAATTATTTATAACAATTTCAAATTTAGAATTTTATTACCACAAATAAAATTAAATAGACTAAATAAGGATAAATCAATTTGATAAGGTTTAAAATAAATTCAAAACATGTATAAATATTATTGTTTGATTATATTACAACCCTATATCATCTCATATTCGAATTGAGTCATTTTTGGAGGTTTTTAAGTGGGGTTGAAATTTATTATAAATTAATATTTCTTGTGTTTCCAAAGGTTCCCCTCTCCTCCCTTATAAAAGGGAACCTCCTCCCTCTCCTCCACACACAATTTTGAGCCTTCAAGCTTGGCCAAACCCTTCCCATTTCTCTTATAAAAATATATAGTTATATCATATAGGTTCTGGTCTTCTCAAATGACCAACTCTAGTGCCCTAAGAGGAAGTTTAAAAGAGGCACGTCGAGGAAGAGGTAATCTCTTCTACCGATTCTTTCAAGTTTCTTTCTTCTTCTACTTCCTCTTATTTATTTGTTTCATTATAAAGTAATAAAATAAGTATCACTCATATACTGATATGTTATTATAAATATGAAACAACTCTATTTAACCTTCTATCCATCCTACGGAAAACAAAATCACCGCGCGTGTGTACGTACGGAATACCGTCTCCACGTCGTGGTGTAATCTGTTTTTCCACCACCACCTTACTTGGATGGGTATAATGGTGTAAAAAATAACTATATATGGTTATTATAAAATCATACTAATTATGATATATTATATCATCCACTCCAATTCCATTCAATAATTATGGGAACGATATCATCGCTCGTGTGTACGTACGGATTACCATCTCCACGACGCGATGAGATTCATTCTCCATGTTTACCATTAAATAATAATTATAAAGTATATATAATAAATAATCATAAAATATATGACATAATAATGATACTAGAATTATGTAAATATATGTTTCATTTACTTAATTCCATTCAATTCAATAAGGAAACTAATACAGCGTTCATGCGTACGTACGGCCTACCGTCTCCATGAACGGTGTATTTCATTACCTTTATTGATCTACCATATATATTTATATGATGAATATATATGTTATATATAAATCATGTTTTAAATTTTGGAATTAAGTAAATTAGGATATAAGTAATAATATCAAGAACAACAATTCCAAACACGTACGATAAATGAAACTATTTTACCCAAAATGCTTCTTTAATATGGAATTGAAAAAAGAACAGATAATATAAAGTCATAAGTGAATCATATATGTTATTATGGTTCTATTACAAGTTAATAATATGTTTAAAACCACTATATAGGAGTTTCGGACACGTACGGAGGAAATTGGACCTAAGGTAAGGGATAATTATTCCAATCTCGTGTTTATCTGAGATTGTTTATTCATAAGTATTTACTGGGGTTATATTTTTCATCCATGTCCATAAAAATGTTTTCATAAAGTGTTTAATATTATTCCATGTATTTTTAATGTCATTTTTACCCCTCTTGACTTTTACTTTGTGTTATGGAAGGAATCTTGATTTTGTTTACCATATGTGGTACTTTTTGACTTTTCCGTTAAAAGTACGAGGAGAATGTTTTTTTTAACTTATACGGCATGAACGGATTTTTACAGTTTTATAACACCTTATTTTAATGAAGATTACTCTACAAGATTTCATGACTATTTTCAAAAAAATCCTTTTCTTTTAAAATTGCATGGCACATTTTGAAAATAAAATGATTTTGAAGAAGAAAGGATATTTTCCTCAAGAATTCATTTCAAGTGTTTTATCAAAACCATTTTCCATCTAAGATGACATTATTTCATATGTGTATGTTTCAATTATAATGTCTCTATTTTTTACATGGTTTCACTTTTCTTATAATGAAATGATATCCATTTGTTTTATATGGATTATGTTATGATGGGATGATGTTTATGAAACCCATTTTATTCTTTAGGTTATGATGAATGATTTATGTTTATGTTGTGGAACACGTAAGAATGATTTCATTATGATATGGGTGGGACCTATATCTCCCTCCAATGCATTGGGTAAATATTTATATCTCATGAGATAGACATGGCTGGAACTAAATGTTAATATGGTTCAGTGATACAGACTGGAATGAGGAGTGAACTCGATTCAATAAGGGACTTTGTCCACTATGATGGTCTTGGCAGCAATGCCTTGGCTACTATGGAAATCATATCATGTGCTTAATGGTTTTCCACAGTTAAATTTTTTATTCCCTATGTTATTTTATCATGATTAATGTTCTTTTTTGATCTATTCCTTATGCGCTACCAATTTTTACGTCATTACTCATGATTTTGATGTTTTATGTTCATGTTCTTACGTTCAAATGTTTAGGGATTGTTTTATGTTCTCCATGATTACCCTTACTGAGCATTTGAGCTCACCCCTTTTTATGTTTTCTTTTCCCCATGATATAAAGAAAGGTTTTAGGTAAGAAAACCAAAGGGGAAGATCTTTATAGGAAATGTTGAATATCTTTCACCATGATTAGAAGATTATGTTCCGAGTTTCCAAAGACACTAAACTAATACAGTCTTTGGGCATCTTTTTTTATCATGTTTTAAGTATTCCACAAAATTATTGTAATGTTTATGTACGTCAAGCTTTGGGTCTCTATAATTAAAAATTATATAATGGTATTTATGTCTAAACAATGAAATCATGTCAATAAACCTTAAATTTAAAATAAACCAAGGATAAAATAACTTAGGATCATATTGAACTCTTAAATATCAATCAAAATTATTCTATACATATAAATCACAACAAAATATCAACCTAAAATGATATATTTCTTATGTTCATAAGGGGATCATAATACACAGTACATTGCAGCGAAATGGAATGAAAAAATCTAAAATAAATGAAGGCACACATACCGATTTAAAATGGAAGAATAAAAATTACTTGAATCAAATATAGATGCCTAGTTAGAAATTAGAGTTAGAACCCTTGAGAGCAGGTTGGGAATTAGGGTTCGAACCACAACCTAAAATGATATAGGCCTTCTGTTCGTAAGGGGATAATAATACACACTACATTATAGAAAAATAGAACGAAAAAATCTAAAATAAATGAACTCACATGTACCAATTTAAATAGGAATAACAAATCATTGGAAGCCATACCTATTGTGCTGGGAAGTAGCGTTTGCATCAAGATTTAGGGAAAAATCTTTGAGATGGTTGAGGTTTTGGGAAAAATATTTGAGATGGTGCATTGAGCTCTCATTTAGGGAAAAACTTTCGAGATCTATAGAGTTCAAGATCCCTAGAGGTGTTTATATTTGGGGATTTTCTTTCCCAAAATTTTTTAAAACCCATTGGGAAAGTAATGTTATCCCAAGGGTTTACAACCGTTGGGGAAAAAATTTCAAAACTATACCCAACAGTTTGTTTAAACCGTTGGGAAAAACCTCTTCATCAGCATTATACCCAACGGTTCTACATAATCGTTGGTATAGTAGCCTTTTCCCAACATTTTTTTTAAACCATTGGGAATATTGTGTTGTTATAGGTGGGATTTCCACAAGTGTGAATTCATTTAGCAGTATTGACGATTACCACACTAACTAAATTATGATGATGATGATCAGAGACAACTAGGCCCTTGGTATGTTCCCTAATAGTGGCTCGTGCATGAGAACGTTGTTGGTTATGGTTTCTATACCATGTTTCACTAAGATAAGAGGTTCATAAGGTCCCTTTTGTGCTAGTTACCTGTAGGTATTTCCCATGGTGCTCACTTATGATATAGTGTTTATGATGTGATTTCCATTTTTGTTGCTTCAATCTTGTTTCCTCCTTTATAAAAATCACGTTTTAAATCTAAACTATTTTTATTTCATTTTAAAATGTATATGAATGCTTGGAAACTATTTTGGAAATGTGATGGAAAGAAAATGGTTTTTCTTGAAAATGGAAGCTTGTTACTAGAATTCAAAAATAATGGAAAATGTTATTTTTATATGGTTGTATTTTCAAACTAGTATGACTTGGTTTTATTTTTAAAGGTAAGGCATAGGGAATAGTTTATTTGGTCATTCCTAATGATTTTTAATACTCACACCTATAGTTTCATTTTTTTAGCTTCTGGTGATGCTTCTCACTTTGGTTCTCTCATAGAGTGAGTGTGATCTTACAGTTGGAGGTGACCCATGAGGTCACATGTAGGTACATGTGTATTTTTCTTTTTTTTCTGATTCTAGAGTTTAGTTTTATTGTTATTTTTATAATTTTTTTATTTATTTGTAATTTTTTATGGGATAAATCATTCCCAACTGCTTTATTTTGATTCCTGCCACTATTTTTTATCCCATGGGGATCGGGAACTCCCTTCGAGCTTTGTCACAAACCAGCTTGGGTGACCAGTTTAGGTCTGACCTGGGTTGGTTCATGACAATGGAAATATGTGATCACATGTGTTTTATCCATGCTATTTATGACTCTTGATATTTAATAGATAGTGTGTATCTATATTCAGTGGTTTTTTTGATATGTAGCATGGTTTATATGCTCATAATTAGATAAACAACATAAATCTAGAGTGATGAAATTTTTTAATGAAATGTGAAAGTGTAAATTATTAAAAAAAATCTTAAATATTTATAAAGTATAGAAATATTGTGGAAATCATGTTTATAGATGATTATATATTGATAGTTTCAAATATTATGCTCCCTTTTAAAAAGAATGTATGCATAAAAATTTAGTTAATCAATGATTATAATGGAACCAATTATTTTCCAAAGATAAATGAATGGGGCAGAGAGTGCCTATTATTATTTGCGGGAGGCTTGAATGCTTCAATGACATGGCATTAGTCACCCTTGAAATTTTTATTAGAATATATATATACTTAGTTTTCATGTGTTCATTCTATAGGAATTATATCCTTGATATAATTTTAGATAACTTGGTATGGTTGGGAACATTGATGATTAATGGGTGGTAATTGCCTAGGGCTATAATGATGATTGACTCTAGTGATGGAGGGATGGAATGTGTTGTGTGAAATGGTGTAGAGGATGATAAAAGGGATGTGGGGATGAGTTGGTAACTGAGATTTATTATTGTTATATGCTTGGTGGTTTATTTTTTATGTTTGTTTGGTTGGATATTATTTAGCTATGGTTTCCAACTGGTTGAAAAAGTTTGTCTTTATGCATGACAAGTGAATCCTTGTTTGTGGTGTCTTAGGATGAGTCTAAGAGTTCCCAAAAAAATTTCAAATGATAAATTAAATAATAAAATAACAGGGAAAATTTTTTATGAATATATATGATGATGACATACTTGAATAAAATAAGGAAATAACGGCATCAAAGGTACTATACTTGGAAGATTAAAGTGTTAATCTTATAAATGAATCTAGGATAGTATTAATTAATTTATGGATAATAAATTATAATATTTTATATTGATTCTTGTATGCATGTATGATATCTATACATTATCAATGGAAACCAGGTATCGTATGTGAATATAGTTGTAGAAGAGTCTAGAGATGGGTGGTTTCCCTTAGTGTGATTGTGTGTGGTATATTTTATATTTTATGATTTCATACACTTCACCACTTGAGTCGGTAGGGAAACCAAAACCAAAATGTTTTGGGGATTATTTTCCTCAACATCTAGGTTAGTTAGGTAATGGATGGTTAAGATATCCATATACCCTACTATCCCTTCAATTGTAATATCATGTGTGGGAATACCCATGTTTTGATGGATTACAGTGTAAGGTATGAACTCACAAGATCAATGATGGATATTAGTTTTACTATAAATTTATGTGTGGACTATAACAACCTGACGTTGTAGTACATTCTTTTATATATTAATGGTGACAAAAGTTTACTTTAGGTGTAGCTATATGGGTTGTAGAGACTTTATTCTTAATGAATTTACATGAGTTTTAGTGGATTATAGAAATACACTTTGTTATAAATGAGATGATGGTGATGAGGTTGTGAATGATGATGTGTTTCATGGGATTTAGGTCAAGATATGATAATTTAATATATAGTATGAAGGTCTTGATATAGTTTCTCGACATGGGGTAGGATGATTTATGGAATGTAAGAGTACAATACATGAGCCATTGGGGTTTGAGAGTGACACATCAGTGGGGAAGTGGAAGTGGGGAACCTTAATTTATATATATATATATATATATATATATTATTTTATATTCATATTCTTATCTTCTATATGTTACTGGGTGAGTGGTCCTTGGTAAGGATGATAAATTAGTTTACTCGAAGAGGTGATGAGTTGGTTTCATTTATTTACTCATTATTATTTAGTATGATTCTCTTTCATTTTTTCACAAGAGGTTTTATAGTGGATCCTACTGAGTATACATGTTAAGATCACCCTACATATATATAAATATTTTTCTGGTATTTAGGAGAAATTTGGTGATTGAGTTGGGAATTACTAGTTCTAGGAGTTGTTAAATATCTATTAAATCTCTATTGTCACTATAGTGGATTTATTTTAGTATTTCCATTTATATCAGTGTTTTGTCACATTACAACCATGTATTAGTCTTATCATGTATTTTATTGGGATGTTTTAATTATGATATGGAGTTTCTTGGTGAATTTTTAGCTTATCACATATCTATAAAATTATATTGAGGTAAATTACCACAATTTGTGTGGATTATATACCCTCGATTCTAGTCACCAACTCATGGCCTATTGGAGGTGGGATTCAAGAGTCATTATCTCCCTCTCTTAACCACCATACTAAGAGGTGTGCCTATAGGGGATAGCCTCATAAAAAATTGGTATCAAAGCTAGGTTGAGATATAAGATGGAGTTTGGAGATAGGCATGGTAAAGATTGCATGGGTTGTTAGGGAAATAGTATCACCTTGACTTGGTATGTGATGTAAACAAGGGAGACCAGATGGGACATGGGTATTTAGGTCCCCCTA
Source organism: Viscum album (assembly GCA_963277665.1). Classification (NCBI taxonomy): domain Eukaryota; kingdom Viridiplantae; phylum Streptophyta; class Magnoliopsida; order Santalales; family Viscaceae; genus Viscum; species Viscum album. The sequence continues at coordinate 106,177,817 of OY728141.1, forward strand.
TGATCCAACATAAAGACTTTAAAGTTTATTTAAACATGAAAAGTGATGTTATGCTTCTTATAGGTTAGAGACTTAGGTAATGATCATGATTCATGATTGTTTGTTCTTGTGTTTGAATTGGGTAGGAAATGATGATTATGTTAAATGAATTCATCTAACTTCATAGTGACTAAGGAATTGAGTTCAGTGGGAGTTTTATTGTGGTATTATCTCAAGTAGGTGGTGAAGCTTCATGGGATTTAAAAGAAAATCATCTCTGATCTCAATCCCCATTTTACCTACAAGGTATAGAGAAGTCTCCAGGGTACCTTTAGATCTCATATATTCCCTCACACCAATTTCCATTGCAGATGGATGGTCATATAGAGCAGACTATCTAGACATTAGATGACATGTTATGTGCATGAACTCTAGTTATTGGATGTTTATTGTAACATCCTAACTCGAATGACCACTATAACAGTAGTCGGCCCGGTTGCCACATGGCCTAAATCGTACCTCCCCATATGCTAGAGGCTACTGACTATCAGTGAGGGTCTATGTAGGTGATAGTGGGAGACTATACCCTCATCATTAGAGTAGCACAGAGGTATATCAAAAAATAAATAATAGAAAATAAAATAAGTAGTGATAAATTAAAGACAAAGTAGTGAAAGAATAATATCAACTAAATATAAATGGCCAATGCCAATATACAACAAGGCATGCATTTCTAGATGATGATACATAAACTAAAAAAAATTACACATAGTAGGAAACATGATAAATTACAGTATGTGAATACAAAAAAGAAGTAAAATCCCCAAGGTTGAACTCCCTAATCATCTTGATCTCCAACTCAGTCACGTGATCCTAACTTTTAGGTACAAGTATAACCACACAAGAAATACTCCATGGTCATGCGAACATGAGATCAGCTCAGGTACCCTAGTGCAATGGAGGCCTGAGCAGGGTGTGAGATAAAATCTCAGTAGCCCACCACCAATGGTTTCTATAGCTAAATACAATATGTGAATATAAGGTATAGTGGTGTGTAGTTATAAATAATAACAAATGATGTTGAATAAATAAATATCAATTGGCCCAGGTTCGAACAGGGCACTAGGTCGAATCTACCTGCTTTGGCTTATGGCTGGAATGAGTGTTTGATAAGTAGATATATATATATAGTATATATATATATAGTATATATATATATTATAGTTATATATTTCATCCAAATAAATGGAGCAAGTACATGCAGACGTAAGTGTCCATATGCCTAGAATACTAGGTGCTAGATAGACTGGGGCATAACTCAGTCATCCATAATCAATCTAAATGATCCTATAAGATCTAACATAGGTTACAAGACCTATATATCATAATGAGTGGGAGACTTCATGATTGTTACTCTATATAGTGGGTGTGACATCATGCCAATAAATAAAACAATGGACATGGTGCATCATTCCCACTATCCAAATCGTGTCAATGGTGTGAGATATCATGCTCAATAACCAATGTAAGGGAGCATGAATCATCATGCCCAACAAAACCCTTATCATAATTCCATAACCAATATTAGTATAGCATTTATATTAATAATAATCCATTACCTCTTAATATAATCCATAGGCCCAATATAACTGAGGCATCACAATTCAATTAAAGCATGCAATGATCAGTGTGGACGTCGTACCCTTTACAATTCATTTTAATTAAACCATTTAATTAATTTAGGAAAGTAAAACACTATGAAGAAAACCATTCAATATAATCAATCCATTTAATTTTTCAAGGCAAGGCTTTCTATAATTAATTCATTCCAACCTAGTTAGAATGTAGTTGGTCTTTGGAATAGTTATCCACAAGGAAGTACATGCCCTTTTTATTCAGTCCATTTAAGATTATCATTTGAGGAAACATACTAAGACATCCATATATCTATCAATAACATAAGGTCATAAGAAAACAAAAATTCCATAATGCCAAGAAATATTTAAAACACCAATCCCCTCTTTTCATTTTAGAAGATAGTGTGCCTTAAATGAGGGGTTTTATTATAAAACATGACATTGTTTAACAAAAACTTCATTTAGCACAACCAAGAATCATATTTTAGAGGCATAACTAAAATCACCAAAAATAAACATTTTATAAAGATACCAAACATTTCAAATCAATTACATGGTTAAATATGGCACTTAGTAGGTGATATTATCAATTAGGAAACAACCAACAAAGGGAAATTCCATTTCTAAAGGAATTGAAGCACTAAGAAGTTGATTGGGTTCGATAAACATTTATATAAAAGATTAAATTCAATTTATAAACTAAGATTAATTCTTTAAATTAGTTTAGGGCATTCAATAAATTATTTCAAAGATGAAAAACACTTGGCACACCCAAAGGGGAAGCTATAATTGAGGTTGACACCCTCTAATTTTATATTAAGGATCAAAGGGAGTGATGTGTTATGTGTATATCAATTTAGAAATGAAGAACTTGGTTTAGGGTGAAATTCAGAAAAGGATAGTGTGTGGCACAATTGAAATATTTATAAATCAATAAAAACTTAGTGAAAGGGATATAGACCTCCCACCTTATGCTTAGGATGCTCTACTCATCCAATATCAAGGCTTGATTCGGTCTGGTTTGGAAGAAATTAAAGAAACATAAATCCTACCTAAAAATAGGGTGAATGAGCTCACACCAAAATAGAAAAACATATCATAATATGAACTTAGAAATTAATCAACAATAATAGAGAGCTTACCGATGTAGATCCAACGTGACTAATGGTGCTCGAATCCAAATTCAGATGAGAGAGATTTCATCATGCCTAGTAGGGGGAGGAGAAGGAACCCATTAGAGGAAGGGAGAGGCTCACATGGCTAGAGGAGAAGAAAGAAATAATAAAATTAGGTTTTAAACTTCATTAAGGCCATTTTAGTAATTTCACCCCTAAAAACGGGGTTGCACGGTTTGGCCACATGGTTGGCTAAGCTGTGTGCCATCCATGTAGCTCCCACTGCTTAAGAACCACACCCCCCACATAATTGTATCTCATGGTTTGACTAACCATGTTCCAACCATGTTCCAAACAGTAAACACACACTTCCTAATTAGCACTAAACGTGTGGGCTAGGTGCACTATTTGGGAAAACCATGTGTATCCCATGCACACCATCTTCTAAAAACTAAAAATCCTCGCACGACTATAAACCCCAACCTGTATGTATTTAGTCATGCTATGTGTCCTCCTACTATATACAAAAACCCCTACATGGTTTCTCCTAGAGGGGTGTATAGTTTTAGACAAACTGTGTGCCTTTCCTAGCTTCTCTTATTCTATATTTTCTAGGGTCCGATTCACCTGAAACTCAATAAACTACCTAAGACACCTATAGGGGTCTCAACCATATCTAAATGCAACACTTTTTATCATTAAAACTCTTAGAATTGTGTTCCAAATCTCGGTTCAAAGAATAGGATGTTCACTAAATGCCAAAATTCTAATTCCCTTTGAATTCTACCTTGTCTCAAAACACGAGTTATTACAACCTCCCCACATTAGAACTTCTCATCCCTAAGGATCCCTAGGGAAACAATAGAAACATCACCCAGCCTACAAGGTTTGTGAAGTCTTGTTCAAATGGTCACATTTCATTTCCAAATGCCCAGTGTACCTCCAAGCATTACTTAAGCACACAACACTTAAGTTGTGAAAACCCAACCCAATGATCATTTTCCAACTAAAATTCCAAAATGGTTCCTACCCAATCCCATTTAGCTAGAGACACAATCATGTCATCATCTCTTTAAACATATGGCTGATGGTTTTCCCCACCATAGTTTTCTCTTCATTTAATAGCCAATTCTGAACCACAGTATGCCCCACCATCGGAATTGTAACACCCCAAGATTTTCTAAAAAAAATTGAAATGCATGAAACTTTTTTTTAAGTAGATATTTATAATTATCCTTTAAACATAAGTTTTTTTTTGCTTCTATGTTTTGAATTTCAAAAAACGGTCATCTACAATTGTGATCAGTAAGTTATTTGGAGTCTAATGGAACCAATTTGATTTTTAGTGAATAGTAACATACCCTTATGAATAGTAATATGACCCTAATGAATAGTATATTGTATTATTATTTTATTTTATTAAGTATTTAAGATAATGACATCTTCTTTAATTCTTTAATGTGATATTAAAGTAGTTATAGATTTAAAATTGTTAGTTTTTGAATAAAGTGTGATTTTATTTAAAAATTAAATTAATAATACTTAGAAAATTATTTTCAGAAAATGTAGTTCATTTTTTCATTCTACACATTGAAAAATGCTTAGGGTAAATTTTTGGGATTTTCTGAAATTCTTGAAATTTTGATGAATAGTGAAATACGGTAAAATACCGTATATTAAAATTATCAGTTAAATACACTATTTATGACATCATAAGTGATGTAATACCACTTGGTTCGAACTCACATGTATTTATTACTATTTGAGATCACATTAATTAAGACTATTCATAGTCTTGAGCAAAAATATTATAATAATGATTAAAATAATGTAAAATACCTCCTCTCCTCCATTATAAATACCACCCTCATTCCCCTCTTCCTCTCACACATATCAAGCCTTGAGAATTACCTAATTTATACCCAATAATACTCCCAAGTCTCTTCCCCACATCCTAGATCTTATGGTCTTACCAAAAGTCCAAAACCAAAGGCCTTAAGAAGGATCTCAAGGAGAAGAGATCAAGAGGTAAACATCCTCTTTTGTTTTCTTTCTTTTCTTTTCATTTTCTTTTCTATTCTTCTTCTTTATTCGCCTCCCCTTATCCAAGAGGAATGAATGATCCATTATCTTAAATATTATATATTTCATCATTTTTTTGGAAGACTCTCCATTATACTTATTCTCCTCACCCACTTATTCAATAAATTAAAACACGATCTGTGATGTGTCGATTTACCGACATCGTGGACGATTTGATTTCAATTTCTTTTACTTCCATCAAGAATAGTCATGAAACTATTTTTATGATCAAATAAGATTATAATTTATGTATTATATATTATATAATGTTATGGAATCATTTTTTACGCATGTTATTAATTTATTAAATAAAATGAGTTCATTACGATCGAAGAATCGCCAAAATGAACTAAACAAATATCCATAATGTTTTAACTTATGAATCATCTTCATGTCATAATTAAAAATGATAAATGGTGTAATTTATGTTAATATAAATATTTAAATACCATTTCATTCCAATTTTGTATTTTCACTTCCAATCGACATGAATATCCATCATGAACTGATCACGGGAACCATGTAAAGAACGCACCCAAAACAATAGAAGGAACAAAATATTAACAATTAAAGGGAGAAATTATGTAATGAAATGATCATATAAGGTATTATAAACATGAATATGTTTCTGTGATATATTAATAACACTCTTTTAACCATTATACATGAGGTTTAAAAAAAGTTTAAAGTAAGACAAACATGAGGTAAGGGAATTCTTAACCCAATTTCAATTCTTTGGGTTAAACTTCTACTTCGTTATTTATGTGGTATTAAAATTGTTTGTGTGATGGGTTTTGTTTATATTATGTTTAATTATGTGTATTTATAGTGTATATACATATTCTATCCACTCTATTAAGTCTCACTTCAATTATATGATTTATGTAATGGGATTTTCTTTTAAAATCCTCTTTTATATTTTTCTTTTAAATTTTTTAAAAGAAATTTTTTTATGGAACTATTCATGTTGTATAATTATGTTATGGTTCTTAGGAATTGATTATAATGAATTGTGGAACCTATATCTCCCTCCAATTCATTAGGTATGTGTAATTTGGAGGTCGGTCATATGGTTACTCCAAGTGTAACTATGATGGTTACACAAATTGTAAGGTAGCCGTGAGGGTTACAAATTGTAAGGTAACCGAGAGGGTTACAAGATTATATAAGTAATTCCCTAAGATACCTTTATGGTTCTATTTATGTTATTATGTTTTTTTGGGATCTTTGGGAGATCTCATGTTTCATAAAGCATATATGTGTGACAAGTATGTCTTTTGAAAATGATTTCATACGTTACAATTATTCATTGACTAATGTGGTATTTCCTTCTTTTTATATCCCTTACTGAGATTTATTTTTTCATCCCAAGTTTTTAAATGATTTTCACAGGTTGTAAGGATTTTTAAGACAAATATGGAATCCAAGTTAAATGTTTGAATAATTGTTAAAGAAACCATGTTTTATTTGAAAAGTTATATATGTTGGAAGAAATGAGTATTGTTTTTATGGTATCCACTATATATTAATATGTAATTTCATGAATGTGTTATGTCCCTTTTCTCTAAAGCTATAAACTTGAAAATAACTTCAATGTGAAAGGAAGTGTTTCCTTCTGAATATGTAGCCTGGAATGGTAGGGATTATAACTGAATAGTTTGTGACAGTAATGGATCAGCTAATGCAGGAAATAAATGGTGGTGGAATCCATGCAAGAGAACAACCAGAGGTACCACAACAGAACATGACAATAGTGGAACATTTTATGAGACAACACCCTCTTGGTTTCAATGGATCATCTAACTCAAAAGTGGATAAAGGATGTATTAAATCCCTTGAAAAGATATTCTATGTTATGGGATGTTCAGATAATCAAAAGGTAAGTTTTTCCATTTATCATTTTGAAGGTGAAGCTGATTAGTGGTGTTCAATGGTCAAGAATACGAAGGATAGAGAGGATGTTGATTCCTTAGAGTAGGATGAATTTAAAATTCTTTTCCTTGAAAAATATTTTCCTAATGTGGTTTGACTTAGGATGAAGAAGAAATTACTTTAATTAAAGAAAAAGGAGGAAGATTCAGTGGCTATGTATGAAGCGAACTTCACTCGACTAGCGAGGTATGCTCCAAATCTTATTCTGGATCTTGATAGCAAAATCAACTGCATTTACTCATGACTGAAGCCAAGGTATCTAAAGGAATTGGCCTCCTGTTAATTCAAAAGTTATGAGAAGCCTTTTCAGTGTGATGAGAGGGTAGAGGTGGAGTTTGATGATGATCACATGCATTTTGGAAACAAGGATAAGAAGAGATCCATATGGAAATTGATGGGTAAGAATCAACCAAAGAAACATGATGGTAAGAAAATCTAGTTTCCAGTTTGTGAAAAAGTGTGAAAATAAGCACCTTGGGAAAATGCATTACCAAAACTGGGAAGTGTTCTCGATGTGGTAAGTTTAGACATATGGCCCGAGATTGTAATGAAAATTATCCTAAGACTAATCCTAATAAGAAAATTGTTAAGTGTTTTAAATGTGGTGAGATGGGTCATTATGAAAATTCCTACCCAAAGAGAGATCCAAATGATGCAAAGAATCCATACTATAAGCAGAAAGGTATAGTGAGATCTTTTGTGACTACACCGACAGATTTCGGGCCATCCAATGAAGTTGTATCAGGTAATTTGATTGTTTACTCATATTTTGATAAAGTTTTGTTCGATACAGGGTCTACACATTATTTCATTTCTAAAATATTTTCTGGTAAATTGGAAATATCACCCCAACAAATGAGACTGAAACTTATTGTTAAAAAACCAGGGGGAAATATTATAGTAAATAGAAATCATAAGAATCTTTATATTGTGGTTTTTGGAAAGAATTTACCTACAAACCCTGTTTTTTTTTCTTTAGTCGAGTTTGATGTTATTCTGGGAATGGATTGGCTTTATGTTTATCGTGCTAAGATTGACTTCAGAGCTAAAGAAGTTATTTTTCAGAAATATTTTCAGTTTTTATATAAGAATGAACCCATAAAATTGATAACATATCAAGAAGCTGAGAAACTATTGAAATATGGAAATTAAATTTATCTTGATCATATTGTTGAAAACAAGGGAACTGTTCATATTAATGATGTTCCAGTAGTAAATGAATACCTTGATGTTTTTCCTGATGAGTTATCTGGTATTATACCTGATTGGGAAGTATAATTCACAATTGGATAAGTTCTTGATGCTAATATAATTTCAAAACCCCCATATCGTATGGCTCAAATAGAACTTCTTGAATTGAAAAATCAGTTGTAGGATTTTCTCGATAAAGGCTTCATTTGTCCTAGCACTTCACCATGGGGTTATCCTATTTTGTTCGTTAAAAATAAAGATGGTTCCATGAGAATTTTCATTGATTATAGAGCTTTGAATAACATCACTATTAAAAACAAGTATCCTTTGCCTCATATCGATGACTTGTTTGATCAGCTCTAGGGAGCTTAGTACTTTTCCAAGATTGACTTGAGATCTGGATACCATCAGCTAAAGGTGAAGGAGGATGACATCTCAAAAATAGCCTTTCATACTAGATATGGGCATTATGAATTTTTTTTATGCTGTTTGGGTTAACTGATGCACCTATTGTATTCATGAATCTTATTAATATAATATTTCATGAGTTCATGGATAAGTTTGTGGTTATGTTTATTGATGACATTATGGTATTTTCTAAGAGTAAATAAGGGAATGAAAAACATCTAAGGGTTGTTTTGAAAACCTTAAAGGAAAATAAATTGTATGTAAAATTCAGAAAGTGTGATTTTTGGTTGCAACAGATTTCTTTTCTTGGGAACATTGTAAGTAAGAATGGAATAACAGTTGATCCTTCCAAAACAAGAGTGGTTAATGAATGGACAAGACCCACAAATGTTACTGAGATTAATAGTTTTATTGTATTATCAGGTGATTACCTAAGGTTTGTTAAAAACATTGCATGGTTATCTAGCTCGCTAACCAAGTTAACGCAAAAATGGGTTAAATTTATTTGGACAGAAGAATGTGATGTTTGTTTTCAATAACTGAATAAGAGATTGCTGAATGCTCCGGTTTTGGCCTTACCTTTCCGAAATGGTGAGTTTTTCATCTATAGTGATGGTTATTTGAAGGGAATTGGTTGTGTTTTGATACATAATGATTAGGTAATTTCTTATGATTCAAGACAAATAAAACAGCATGGGTTAAAATATCCCACACATGATTTGGAGGCATCATTTATATAGATCCAAATGTCAAATATATACTGACCATAAAATTCTGAAGTTTATATTCACTCAGAAGGAATTAAAATAAGGCAGAGAAGATGGCTTGAACTAATAAAGGATTATGACTACATGATCAATTACCATCTAGGAAAAGCAAACAAAGTGGTGGATGCCTTGAGTCGAAAACATCATGCATCATAAACCATGTTACATTTGGAACATGATCCCTTGATTAATAATTTTATGAATTTTGGATTAAAAGTTGTTGGTGTAGGAAATACCTCTGTTTTGTTTCAGGTTTTAGTGTAGTCATCATTATCAGACAGAATTAAGCAAGCGCAAAAGGAAGACTATGAACTACAAAAAAATGTAGAATTTGTTAAAATGGGTAAGTTTCTAGAATTTAACCTTGATAAATATTGTGCTTTAAGATTTGGTAAAAGGTTGTGTGTGCCTTGTGATTCCCAGTTGAAGAAATATTTGTTGTGTGAAGATTATAGTTATCCATTTTCCATTCATCCTGGAAATACTAAGATTTACAAATACCTTCAGGAGTATTATTAGTGGGATGGAATGAAAAGAGATATTGCTGATTTTACCATGAAATGTTTGACATGTCAATAGGTTAAAGTGGAGTGGTAGTTACCGAAGGGGGTTCTTCGGCCTTTTAAAGTCCCAGAGTGGAAATGGGAGAATGTATCCATGGACTTTGTGGTGGGACTACCTAAGACATCATGAGGTAATAATGCAATTTGGGTTATTGTTGATCAGCTGAAAAAATCTACACATTTTCTTTCTATTTGAGATACAATGTCTTTGGATCATCTTTCTTGATTGTACCTCAAATAGATTTTCAGGTTACATGGAGTTCCTCTTTCCATTGTATCTGATCGGGATCCCAGGTTCACTTATAACTTTTGGAAGGGCATTCAGAAGTTGTTGGGCACATAATTAAATTTCAGTGCAGCTTTTCAACCTCAATAAGATGGGAAGTCAGAACGAATGATTCGGACTTTGGAGGATATGCTTCGAGCTTGTTCAATGGACTACTAGGGAAGTTGGGATATGTAACAACTCGAGATTTTATGAGAATTATTCTTTTTAATTTCATTGATGCTTGGTGTTGTACGCTACACCAAAATTAGCTTGCACTATACGCAACATAGTATTAGCTTGCAGTATACGTAACACTATTCTTGGCTTGTGTTACACACAATTTCAAGTTCGTTTTGTGGAAATTATTTTACGCAACATTAAGTATAGATTTTTTTTAATTTATAAATGAAATATGTTTTGATTATGTTATACACAACACCAAACGGATCTTTCACTACACGCATCCCGGACTTGGCTTGCATTACACGCAATCAAGACCTTCCTCGATAGCGTGTGTAGTACGCAATACCGAGTTTCACTAAACGATATATTATTATAATATTATTATGAACTAGCCGTTATGAATAGTAATACACACTTTTTTAAATTTTATAAATTTTATTTTTCAAAATGGAATTCATTTTTGGATTTGAAATATCGAAATTAGCCTAGGGTGAATTTTCGGTATTTTTCTGAAAACTTTCAATTTTTGATTAATAGTGAAAACACTAGGTTACTATTTAAAAACTGACTTTTTATATAAACAATTATTTATTTTATTTAAATTTATTTTAGGTCAAAATTGATACATAATACCTATATAAGTTCAATGTAATTCAATGGAGTCATATTAATTTTAGACATATAAAAATTTTATTGAACTTTTCACCGTCTTTTACCCACCTCCTAGGAGAATTTGAAAATTTACATAAAATTTAATTTTACCACTTCTGTGAGTGGAATTTCGAAAATTCGAGAGACACAGTTAATATCAAGGATTAAAATGTGGTTCAATAAGATAAAAAAAATTTTGGTAAATAGTAACTTTTTACTTTTATTTACCACGGTTAAAAGTAAATAGGGTAATTAAGGGTAAAAATGATATTATTACTACCCTAACACATGTAATAATTCTATTGTATAAGTGTAATTCGACCAAAAACAACCTTAGGAATAAAATATGACCATTTAGGTCTACTTGGATTAGATTAGGACATTTATTAATAGTTTATTTAAAGAAGGGTTAAAATAGTTAAAATCAAAGTTTAATAAATAAATCATTTTTAATATAGGGTTATACATAAGATTTATTCAACTATAAATATTAATTAGAAAGATAAAAATATTTCCTACATAATGGTATTTTATTTATAATTTTTAGACATTAAATAATTTAATTTATTTATGACACAATGATGATGTAGTAATTACCTTATTAATGAAATATTAACATAATTGATGTTATAAATACCCAAATAAATGTAATTTTAGACTTTTTATAAATTACACTAATTTTATAGGTTAATATTACATGTTATTATTGATTTTATTAACTTTTTTAGAACTAATCATGCTGTTATGGTTTTTGCAAAAATCAAGTACCAAATAGTGTCAAAATTGACATAAAATAGTTTTTAAAACAAATATTATATTATTAATTTTTATTTTATTACTAAAAATCTAAGGTTCATCCAAATGACTTAGATAAGGATATATATATATTAATAATTAACCACTTGGGGTTAGTTTGGCTTGTTATAGTAAGTTTATTAACCATATAGTGTAAGAAAACAAAAAGACACGGTAAAAGTTAAATTATTTAACTTAGAGTTAAATCTAAATTATAAGGATAAAATAGTAACCTAAACTTGTCTAAAACCTATTGGTTGAGAGTATTTAGACCCATACCCACCTTATATTTAAAATAAATCAATTTGGATCTATTAAAAATCCAATATGACTTTATTATAAAATAATATTTTAAGTTTTTCTAAGGTGCCCCTCTCCTCCCTTATAAAAAGGGCACCCCTTCCCTCTTCTCTTCACACCCTTTTGAGCCTTGAATCTCGTCCAACCCCTGAAAATTTCTCTTCTCCACTTTCCTATCAACATTCTTGAGGTTCTGGTCTTCTCAAAAGACCAACTCTAGTCCCTTAAGAAGAAGATTAAAGGAGGTGCGTCAAAGAAGAGGTAATCTCTTCTACCGATTCTTTCAAGTTTCTTTCTTCTTCTACTTCCTCTTATTTAGTTGTTTAATTATGAAGTAATAACATAAGTATAACTCATATAATGATATGTTATTATAAATATGAAACAATCCCATTTCACTTTCTATCCATCCTACGGAAAATGAAATCACTGTGCGTGCCTACGTACGGAATACCGTCTCCACGTCGTGGTGTAATCATTTTTTCCACCACCACCTTACATGGATGGGTATAATGGTGTAAAGAATAACTATATATGATTATTATAATATCATATTGATTCTAATATATTATACCATCCACTCCAATTCTATTCAATAATTATAGGAATGATATCATCGCTTGTGCGTACGTACGGACTACCGTCTCCACGAACGTGATGAGATTCATTCTTCATGATAACCATTCATGAATGATTATAAAGTATATATAATGAATAATAATTAAATATATGACATAAAAATGCTAATATATTTATGTTTATATATATTTCATCTACTTAATTCCTTTCAATTCAATAAGGAAATGAAAACAGCGTTCATGCGTACGTACGGCCTACCGTCTCCATGAACGATGTATTTAATTTCATTCATCGATCTATCATATATATGTATATGATAAATACAAATTATATATAAATTATTTTTTATATTCTGGATTTAATTAAATCAGGATATAAGTAATAATATCAAGAATAACAAGTTGAAACACGTACGATAAATGAAACGATTTTACCCAAAATGATGCTTTAGCATGGAATTTACAAAAGAACAGGTAATATAAAGTCATAAGTGAACCATATATGATATCATAACAATGAATATGATTATTTAATAAGTCAATGACATTATTTAAATCATTATACAGGAGGTTCAGATACGTACGAAGCATATCGGACATAAGGTAAGGGATAACCTTTCCAATATCGTTCTTATCTGAGATTGTTTATTCGTAAGTATTTACTAGGGCTATTGTTATCATCCATGTACAAGTTTTCTAAAAGTATTTTTATGTATGTTTGAAGTCCTTTTACCCATTTTTATCTTTTAATACATGGTATGTAAGGAATATTTCTTTTTTTTACGTTACGAGGTACTTTTTTGACTTTTCCGGCAAAAGTATGAGAGGAATGTTTTTTTTAACTTATAAGGCATGAATGGATTTTTATGATTTCATAACCCCTTATATTCATGAAGCTTAATATACAAGATTTTATGAATATTTTAAAAAAAACCCTTTCTTTTAAAATTGCATGGCATTTTGTAAAAAGAAAATGATTTTGAAGAAAAAAGGAATTTTCCTCAAGAATTCATTTCAAGTGTTTTATAAAAACCATTTTCCATATAATATGGAATTATTTAATATGTGTGTGTTTCAAGTATAATTTCTCTATGATTTACATGGTTTCACTTTTCTTATGATGAAATTATATCCATTTTTTATGGATTATGTTATGATGGGATGATATTTATGAAACCCATTTTATTCTTTGGGTAATGATGAATGATTTATGTTCATGTTGTGGAACACGTAAGAATGATTTCATTATGAGATGGGTGGGACCTATATCTCCCTCCAATGCATTGGGTAAAGATTTATATCTCATGAGATAGACATTTCTAGAATGGTAATTTAATCTAGTTCAGTGTTACAGGACTGGAAAGAGGAGTGAACTCGATTCAGAAAGGGACTTTGTACACTAAGATGGTCTTGGAAGCAATGCCTTGGCTACTATGGAAATCATATCATGTACTTAATGGTTTCCACAATTACATGTTTTATTCCCATGCTACTTTATCATGATTGATGTATCTATTCCTTATGTACTGCTATGTTTTATGTCATTATGTTCATGTTTTTAAGTTCAAATGTATATGGTTTGTTTTATTTTCTCCATGCTTACCCTTACTGAGCATTTGAGCTCACCCTTTATATGTTTTCTTTTCCCCAGGATATAACAAAAAGTTTTAGGTAAGGAAACCAAAGGGGAAGATCTTTATGGGAGATGTTGAAGATCTTCACAACGATTAGAAGATTTTGTTCCGAGTTTCCAAAGACACTAAACTATTACGGTCCTTGTGTGTTTGTTTTTGTTATGTATTAAGTATTCCGAAAAAGTAATGTAATGTCTATGTACATCAGGCTTCGGGTCTCTATAGTTGGTATCAGAGGAAAGGTTTAGTTAACCTTTGGAAACTAGGATGCGAAAACATTAGTGAGATCCCTAGATATATTTCTAAGGTATGTCTAGGGATGTCCCTAAGGTTAAGTATAAGTATAGGTTATAGTCCTAGAATTACGGTAATTATATTAGAATTAAACCTAAGATGTTAGATATTGAAGGTACTCCCCCTTTATTATGTTGTTTTACCTAGCATGATTTTTGCCTCTCACGCTATTCTTTTTGGGTTTTAGACGATGGCTGGAATCCGAAGGAACCGTGTTGAACAATGTAATGGATGATGCAATGATTGTCCTCCTGAAAAACCAACGTTATGGGAGATGGAGTGCAAAATCTTATTTCTATACTTACACAATCTATGAATCATTCTGGACTTCCAAATGAGCAGAGAAGGGAACAATATTCTATTGAGTCCTTCATGAGGAAACATCCAACTTCTTTTAGTGGGTCTTCTGATCCACTTGTTGCTAAATAATGGATCAGTACCATTGAAAAGATATTTTCCATACTTCATTGTTCAGAACATGAAAAAGTCATTCTGGCTGTTTACCATTTAGATGGTGAAGCAGATCAATGGTGGACTCTAATTAAGAATATGAGGCCCCGAGATGAAATTGAATCCATGGAATGGGATGAGTTTAAGAACTTATTTTTCAATAAGTACTTCCCTCGTATTCTTTGAACAAATATGGAAAAGGATTTCCTTGAGCTTAAGAAAATGGATGATGAATCTGTTGGTATATATGAAGCGAATTTTACAAGGCTTGCAAGGTATGAATCTGGTTTTATCATCCAACCTGAAAGTAAAGTTGATAAATTCTTTAGTGTCTTAAAACCAAGTCTTCGAAGGGCATTAGCTATAAGAGACTTCAGTAGCTATGAAGAAATTGTGCGTTGTTCTATAAAGGTAGAAATGGAAGTTGGTGTTACATATCCATCTCATGGTTTTGACAAGAATCGAAAGATGGAGTTTAAGGAGAAATCTCAGAATAATGGTGAAAAGAAGATAAATGTTTCTTTATGCTCAAAGTGTTGAAAGAAGCATGGTGGAGATTGTCTTAAAGGGACTATAAAATGTTTTAAGTGTGGAAAAGAAGGCCATCGAGCAGCTGAGTGTCGAAGTAATGGAAAAAGGGTTGCTAATGATGTGAATAAAGAAAATACTATAGAGAACGCACCACCAACACTTCAATGCTTCAAGTAAAAGGAAATGTGGCATTATACTAATCAATGCCCTAATCTAAGGGTTAATGATGATCAACGTGAGCAACCTCTTAAGTCAAAGGAAAAAAGGGAAGTCACATGCGATCACTATTAGAAATGTTGAGTATGAAAATGATGTGGTGGAATGATTATGTGTTTATGTAAATGGATTCCAAAATAATGTTGTGGAATCTCATTTATAGTATTGTGGAACATTGGAATATCTATGTAATGGTTTATTGTGGTTTTCGATAATTATATGGTACCGATAACCATGAAAAGTGATTCAAATATTTTGGAAAGCAGATGATATGCGCATAATGAAGGGATAAAGAGAAAATTTAATGTTTGATAGTATTCATGACCTCATGACTGATGTAAGGACAAGGTTATATCATGGTTTGAGTATATAGAATTTTTGGATTTTGGTATGTGGAAAGAGTTAACTTTTGACAACATTCATGTTTTCACTAAGGTTCAATGGATATTCATTTTTCAAGAGAATAAATGATTAAGGTATTCACATGATTGGAATGTGACCAACAAGATATATGAGGGATAAATGATGGTATTCACATGCTTTTTATATGACCTTTTTAGTAATCGTTCTCTTTATACTATGAGTTTGGAAAAAAGTATTTTGGATAAGCCTAAAGATTGGAATGGATTATATTAAACATAAGTTAGTATTGTTTAAGGCTATAACTTTTTTATATTGTAGGAATGTTATTATAATATAGTTTTAGAAAAAGGGACAACCTGCAGGATGGACGACAACCTGTCGCGTCGGACAAGGCTGTGGGAATCGAACCCACAACCGAAGTGCGACAGGCCTTTATTTCATACCACTGGCCTACATCAAGTCTCTGGTTAGTAGAAACTAGTTTTATTAAGCAGTATGATAGATGAAGTATAAGTCCATTTTTGGAATCATATACGATTAACCTCACCATAGATGGACTTATGTATATTTGATAATTTTTGCTAACCTTTTTTTTAGACAAATAGAATGACCCATCATTCTATCACATGATCTGATAACACTTCACGAATGAAAAATTCAACTTCATTTCTTTAATTCATGAAGTGGAAATTGTTCAAGTCACGAACAATGCTGAGATTATACCGAAATAAAGTAAGTATTTCTTCTAATTCCAATTCTTCAAATTTGGGGAAATCATCTTGAAAACCAAAAATGTTGTCCTAGTGCCCTTATATCTGATGAATCAGATGGTACCTTAGATCATCACAAATTTATGGCTTTGTGATTGTTGTCTTTTTCATAGCCATGTCCTCTACCACTCTCCATCAGAACTTGATGGTTAGATTTCTCTTCCATATCCATATTTTTACCTATGTTCTCCTATGTGGAAACCTAGTGATGACTTAATTTGGGTAACCGTTATGTTTCGTACTTTACTTTTTAAAATTAAGTTTTAGTGTTCATTATTACGATGTGGGTTTCTATGAAAGAAACTTTCAAGTAGTAAACCATTTATAACCCCGACGAATTTCGAGGGCGAAATTCATTTTAAGGGGGTAGAATGTAAGAACCCGAGATTTTATGAGAATTATTCTTTTTAATTTCATTGATGTCTTGTGTTGTATGATACACCAAAATTATATTACACTATATGCAACACAGTATTAACTTGCAGTATATGCAACACTATTCTTGGCTCGTGTTACACACAATTTCAAGTTTGTTTTGTGGAAATTATTTTACGCAACATTAAGTATAGATTTTGTTTAATGTATAAATGAAATATGTTTTGATTATGTTATACGCAACACCAAACAGATCTTTCACTACACGCATCCCTGACTTGGCTTGCATTACACGCAATCAAGACTTTCCTCGATAGCGTGTGTAGTACGCAATACCGAGTTTCACTAAACGATATATTATTATAATATTAATATGAACTAGACGTTATGAATAGTAATACCCACTTTTTGAAATTTTATAAATTTTATTTTTCAAAATGGAATTCATTTTTGGATTCAGAATATCGAAATTATCCTCTGAAAACTTTCAATTTTTGATGAATAGTGAAAACACTGGGTTACTATTTAAAAACCGACTTTTTATATAAATAATTATTTATTTTATTTAAATTTATTTTAGGTCAAAATTGATACATAATACCTATATAAGTTCAATGTAATTCATTGGAGTCATTTTAATTTTAGACATATACAAATTTTATTGAACTGTTCACTGTCTTTTACCCACCACCTAGGAGAATTTGAAAATTTACATAAAACTTAATTTTACCGCTTCTGTGAGTGGAATTTCAGAAATCCAAGAGACGCGGTTAATATCAATAAGTAAAATGTGGTTCAATAAGATAAAAAAAATTGATTAATAGTAACTTTTTACTTTTATTTACCATGGTTAAAAGTAAATATGGTAATTAAGGGTAAAAATGATATTATTATTACCCTAACACGTGTACTGATTCTATTGGATAAGTGTAATTCGACCAAAAACAACCTTAGGAATAAAATATGACCATTTAGGTCCACTTGGATTAGATTAGTACATTTATTATTAATTTATTTAAAGAATGGTTAAAATAGTTAAAATCAAAGTTTAATAACTAAATCATTTTTAATATAGGGTTATACATAAGATAAATTCGACTATAAATATTAATTAGAAATATAAAAAGATTTCCTACATAATGGTATTTTATTTATAATTTTTATACATTTAATAATTTAATTTATTTATGATACAATGATGATGTAGTGATTACCTTATTAATTAAATATTAACATAATTAATGTTATAAATACCCAAATAAATGTAATTTTAGACTTTTCATGAATTACACTAATTTTATAGGTTAATATGACATGTTAGTATTTATTTAATTAACTTTTTTCGAACTAATAATTCTGTTATGATTTTCAAAAAAATCAAGTACCAAATAGTGTCAAAATTGAAAAAAAATGGTTTTTAAAAAACATATTATATTATTAATTGTTATTTTATTCCTAAAAATATAATGTTCTGCCAAATGACTTAGATAAGTATATATATATTAAAAATTAATCACTTGGGGTTCTTTTGTCTTGTTATAATAAGTTTATTAACCATATAGTGTAAGAAAATAAAAAGACACGGTAAAAGTTAAATTATTTAACTTAGAGTTAAATCTAAATGATAAGGATAAAATATTAACCTAAACTTGTCTAAAACCTATTGGTTGAGAGTATTTCTACCCATCCCCACCTTATCTTTGAAATAAATCAATTTGGAGCTATTAAAAACCGAATATGACTTTATTATAAAATAATATTTTCAGTTTTCCTAAGGTGCCCCTCTCCTCCCTTATAAAAAGGGCACCCCTTACCTCTTCTCTTCACACCCTTTTGAGCCTTTAATCTCAGCAAACCCCTGACCATTTATCTTCTACACTTTCCTATAAACATTCTTTAGGTTCTGGTCTTCTCAAAATACCAAATCTAGTCCCTTAGGAGGAAGCTTAAAGGAGCTGCGTCAAAGAAGAGGTAATCTCTTCTACCGATTCTTTCAAGTTTATTTCTTCTTCTAATTCATATTATTTAGTTGTTTAATTATGAAGTAATAACATAAGTATCACTAATATACTGATATATTATTATAAATATAAAAAAACCCCATTTCACCTTCTATCCATCCTAAGGAAAACGAAATCACCGCGCGTGCGTACGTACGGAATATCGTCTCCATGCCGTGGTGTAATCAGTTTTTCCACCACCACCTTACTTGGAAGGGTATAATGGTGTAAAGAATAACTATATATGATTATTATAACATCATACTTATTATAATATATTATACCATCCACTCCACTTCTATTCAATAATTATGGGAACGATATCATCGCTCGTGCGTACGTACGGACTACCGTCTCCACAAACGCAATGAGATTCATTCTTCATGATAACCATTCATAAATTATTATAAAGTATATATAATGAATAATAATGAAATATATGACATAAAAATGCTACTGGATTTATTTATATATATATGTCATCTACTTAATTCCATTCAATTCAATAAGTAAACGAAAACAGCGTTCATGCGTACATACGGCCTACCGTCCCCATGAACGATGTATTTCATTCCATTCATCAATCTATCATATATATGTATATGATGAATACATGTTATATATAAATAATGTTTTATATTCTAGAATTAAGTAAATCAAGATATAAGTAATAATATCAAGAACAACAAGTCGAAACACGTATGATAAATGAAACGATTTTACCCAAAATGATGCTTTAGCATGGAATTTACAAAAGAACGGGTAATATAAAGTCATAAGTGAACCATATATGATATCATAAAAATGAATATGATTTTTTAATAAGTAAATTACATTATTTAAATCATTATACAGGATTTTCAGATACATACGAAGCATATCGGACATAAGGTAAGGGATAACCTTTCCAATCTCGTTCTTATCCGAGATTGTTTATTCGTAAGTATTTACTGGGGATATTGTTATCATCCATATCCATGTTTTCTAAAAGTGTTTTTATGTATTTTTGAAGTCCCTTTTACCCATTTTTATCTTTTACTACATGGTATGTAAGGAATCTTTCTTTTGTTTACGTTACGAGGTACTTTTTTGACTTTTCCGGCAAAAGTACGAGAGGAATGTTTTTTTAACTTATATGGTATGAACGGATTTTTACGGTTTCATAACCCCTTATATTAATGAAGCTTACTATACAATATTTTATGACTATTTTAAACAAAATCCTTTTCTTTTAAAATTGCATGGCATTTTGTAAAAAGAAAATGATTTTGAAAAAGAAAGGATATTTTCCTCAAGAATTCATTTCAAGTGTTTTATCAAAACCATTTTCCATATAAGATGGAATTATTTCATATGTGTATGTTTCAAGTATAATGTCTCTATGATTTACATGGTTTCACTTTTCTTATAATGAAATTATATCCATTTTTTATGGATTATGTTATGATGAGATGATGTTTATGAAACCCATTTTATTCTTTGGGTAATGATGAATGATTTATGTTCATGTTGTGGTACATGTAAGAATTATTTCATTATGAGATGGGTGGGACCTATATCTCCCTCCAATGAATTGGGTAAAGATTTATATCTCATGAGATAGACATGTCTAGAATGGTAAGTTAATCCGGTTCAGTGTTACAGGACTGGAATGAGGAGTGAACTCGATTCAGAAAGGGACTTTTTCCACTAAGATGGTCTTAGCAGCAATGCCTTGGCTACTATAGAAATCATATCATGTGTTTAATGGTTTCCACAATTACATGTTTTATTCCCATGCTATTTTATCATGATTGATGTATTTATGCCTTATGTACTTCTATGTTTTATGTCATTATGTTCTTGTTTTAAAGTTAAAATGTATATGGTTTGTTTTATTCTCTCTATGCTTACCCTTACTGATCATTTGAGCTCACCCTTTATATGTTTTCTTTTCCCCAGGATATAAATAAAAGTTTTAGGTAAGAAAACCAAAGGGGAAGATATTTATGGGAGGTGTTGAAGATCTTTCACAATGATTAGAAGATTTTGTTCCGTGTTTCCAAAGACACTAAACTATTATCGTCCTTGTGTGTTTGTTTTTGTTATGTATTAATTATTCTGCAAAAGTAATGTAATGTCTATGTACGTCAGGCTTAGGGTCTCTACATGATCAACATATTTAATTAGTTTATTTTTCTTATAATAACAGTTTTCATTCCAGTATACAGATGACACCTTTTGAGTCATTGTATGGGAAGCGGTGTCGAACTCCAGTATTTTGGGATGAAGTCGGTGAAAGAAAGTTGATGGGGCCAGAATTAGTAGAGGAAGTGGTTGAGAAAGTAAATATGATCCAACAATGCATGAGGAAATCTCAGATTATGCATGAAATTTATGTAGATAATAGAAAGAAAGACTTCTCTTTCGTGGTAGTTGACCATGTTTTCCTTAAAATCTATCCTTGGAAAAGTGTGATGTGTTTTGGTAAGAAAGGAAAGTTAAGCCAATGGTTCATCGGTCCTTTTGAAATACTGGAGAAAGTTGGACCAGTTTCATACTGAGTATCTTTGCCTCTGAGTTTGTCTCAGGTACACAGTGTTTTTCATGTTTTGATGTTGAGAGAGTATGTGACAGATTCAACTCATGTATTGAGCCTAAAAGCAGTTCAGTTGGAAGAAAACATTTCTTATAAAGAGAAACCAGTTCAGATTCTTGATCAAAGGGAACATGTATTACGGAATAAGGTAATCCACCAGGTAAAGGTTTTGTGTAGAAACCACATGGTTGAAGAATCGACATGGGAGTCTGAAAATTGTATGAGGGAAAGGTACCCTCACTTGTTTAATAAGTAAATAAAATTGCGAGGACGCAATTTCCAGAAGGTGGGGATAATGTAACACCCCAATATTTTCTAAAAATAAATTGAAATGCATGATACTTTTTTTAAGTAGATATTTATAACTAGCCTTTAAACATAATTTTTTTGCTTCTATGTTTTGAATTTCGAAAAATGGTCATCTGCAATTGTGATCAGTAAGTTATTTGGAGTCTAATGGATCCAACTTGATTTTTGGTAAATAGTAACATACCCTTATGAATAGTAATATAACCCTAATGAATAGTAAATTGTATTATTATTTTATTTTCTTAAGGCTTTAAGATAATGACATCTTGGTTAATTTTTTAATGTGATATTAAAGTAGTTATAGATTTAAAATTGTTGATTTTTTAATAAAGTATGGTTTTATTTAAATATTAAATTAATAATATTTAGAAAATTATTTTCAAAAAATTGAGTTCATTTTTGAATTATACACATCAAAAAATGGTTAGGGTGAATTTTTGGGATTTTTCTGAAATTCTTGAAATTTTTATGAATAGTGAAATGCGGTAAAATACCGTATATTAAAATTATCAGTTAAATACACTATTTGTGATATCATAAGTGATGTAATACCACTTGGTTCTAACTCACATGCCATTATTACTATTTTGGATCAGATTAATTAAGACTATTCATATTCTTGATCAAAAATATTATAATAATGATTAAAATAATGTAAAATACCTCCTCTCCTCCACTATAAATACCACCCTCATTACCCTCTTCCTCCCACACCTCTCAAGCCTTAATATTTACCTAAGTTATACCCAATACTCCTCTAAATTCTCTTCCCCAATTCCTAGAACATCAGGTATCACAAAAAGTTCAAAACCAAAGGCCTTAAGAAGGATCTCAAGGAGAAGAGATCAAGAGGTAAACATCCTCTTTTGTTTTCTTTCTTTTATTTTCATTTTATTTTATATTCTTCTTATTTCCTCACCTACCCTTATCCAATAGTAATGAATGATAAATTATCTTAAATATTATTTATTTCATCATGTTTTTGGAAGACTCACCATTATACTTCTTCTCCTCTCCCACTTATTCAAGAAATTAAAACACTGTCTGTGATGTGTCGATTTACCGACATCGTGGACGATGTGTTTTCAATTTCTTTTAATTCCTTAAAGACTAGTCATGAAAACATTTTTATGGTTGAACTAGATTATAATTTATGTATTATATCTTATATAAGTTTATGGAATCATTTTTTACACATGTTATTAATTTATGAAATAAAACGAGTTCATTACGATCAAAGAATCACCAAAATGACCTAAACAAATATCCATAATGTTTTAACATATGAATCATCCTCATGTCCAAATTCAAAATGATAAATTGTATAATTTATGGTATTTTAAATATTTAAATACAATTTCATTCCAATTTTTTAGTTTCACTTCCAATCGACAAGAATATCCATCATGAACTGATCATGGGAACTATGTAAAGAACGCACCCAAAACAATGGAAGGAACAAAATACTAACAATTAAAGGAAGAAATGATGTAATGAAATGATCATATAAGGTATTATAAACATGAATATTTTTCTTTGAGATATTAATAACACTCTTTTAACCATTATACAATATGTTTAAAATAATTTTGAAGTAAGACAAACCCGTGGTAATGGAATTCTTAACCCGGTTTCCATTCTTTGCGTTAAACTTCTACATCATTATTTATGTGGAATTAAAATTGTTTGTGTGATGGTTTTTGTTTATATTATGTTGAATTATGTTAATTTATAGTTTATATACATATTCCATACACTCTATTATGTCTCACATCAGTTATATGATTTATGTAAGGGGTTTTTCTTTTAAAATTTTCTTTTACAAATTTCAAAAGCAATGTTTTCATAGAATTATTCATGTTATATGATTATGTTCTGGTTTTTTTGGAATTGATTATGACTAATTTTAGGACCTATATCTCCCTCAAATTCATTGGGTATGTGTAAATTTGAGGTCGGTCATATGGTTACTTCAAGTGTAACTGTGATGGTTATACAAATTATAAGGTAGTTGTGAGGGTTACAAATTGTAAGGTAGCTGAGAGGGTTACAAGATTATGTAAGTAATTCCCCAAGATACATTTATGGTTCTATTTATGTTCTTATGTTTTTTAGGGATCTTTTGTAAATCTCATGTTTCACAAAGTAATAATATATGGGTGACAAGTATGTCTTTTGAAAATGATTTCATAAGTTACAAGTATTCATGGACTAATGTGATCTTTCCTTCTTTTTATATCCCTTACTAAGTTTTTTGTGATCATCCCAAGTTTTTAAATGATTTTCACAAGTTATAAGGATGTTTAATAAAAAGAAGGAATTCAAGTTAAATGTTTGAAGAATTGTCAAAGAAATCATGTTTTATCTGAAAAGTTGTATATGTTGGAAGAAATGAGTATTGTTTTTATGATATTCACTCTATATTAATGTGTAATGTCATGAATGTGTTATGACCCTTTTCTCTAAAGATCTAAACTTGAAAAGATCCTCAACGTGAAAGGAGGTGTTTTATTGACTAAATTCAAGATTATGTAATGTAATAAGGTCAGGTCCTTATAGTAATTGCCTTACCAAGAATACCCTAACCGTTTTAGCAACACGTTAGGTGTGATTTTGAATCGATCAAATTTTCAATTTCTCAAATATCTCATTTAACTAGGTTGATCCATATTTTTATGAAAATCCTCATCCAACACATATTGCAGTTTTCTCAACCTAATTACATGCCAATAATGGTTCTTTGTTGACTATAATCATTGAATAATAAGGATAACAAGTTGAGTGACTTCAGATGACTTATCTATAAATTTCCATCATAGATGATCGATATATTACCAACTAAACTGAAACACCTTCTTCCAAGGCATATCATGTTTACCATGAGCACATTTACTTAATCCCACACCTTAATTTCGATGTTGTTCCCTGATCAGACCATGACTTGACCATTTGATCATTTGTGCCTCCACATGAACAAGGGTGTAACCCAAATCCAATCCACGAGAATCATCACCCTTTAAACATCACCTTAGAGCCTAAAAACAAGTTTAGGATAACCTCATATTCAATAAAATGGATTCTAGGGAACTAAACCAAGGTATTACATACTCCATGTTTATAAGTGAGATGTCGGTACAAGGACAAGACCTCTACATCAGATCATTAACTGAGCCCAGAGTGGCATCCTCCTGGTGGTCAACTCAGAGGAAAACAACTAGTTTCAAAAAATCCACCGAAGGCATTCCTACACAAGAACTTAGATATCACTCAGGACTAACCATACCTTGAAAAAAAATCATGTGTCAGTATGAAACTCTGATAAATCCTATTTATTGAAACAGAAGGTCATTTGAAATATTAGCTCAGCGTATAAACGATGCTCTCTTAGTGTATCCTATATGATTTCAAGATAAGGGACATGTTTTTCACTAAGAAAGGGTACACTAAGAGGGTACCAAGAATTACAAAAGATTTAAGACACTTCTATCACGTCCAAGATGAATTGCTCAGTGCAGTTTCCAACCAACCATACCAAACTATCAGAAAAGAGTAGTCAAACCACTATTGGTCGACTTCTTGGAAGAAGGTCAGCTTAACCTACTGACGTATCATCATTAACTAATCACAACACCTTTATAACTTGAGGCGTATTTTGATCTCTCATGCTTTACCATTGAAGTCCATCCATGACCAATGGTGTTTCTAAAGGGTTTTTTACACATCCAAGCATAAAAAAGTCATTTTTTCGATCAATAAATGACATGTTATGAGACTTATCAGGCTCACATGCATTCGAAAACCAAATCGACCATTTTCATATAGTCTTCCTCAGTTGTCTTCCTTATACATGGAAGGACACATTTTCACTAGAACTGACATAATGATCCCCACCTTAGGAGTGTCCTGGTCATAAAAAGGAAATATAGACTAGCCACTCATAAGCATGCTAGGTTAGATTCACCTTAAATGCATGCATGACACTTCCCAAAGTCATGATCACAAACATCATATCATTTGGAATGAAAGCCAAAACCAACCTGACCAGCATGTCAAAACACCCAATCCTTCATCTCATTTTCCAAAATAATTCCCATTTGTCTTTTACCAAAATTGTGAAAGGAACCTTCCTTTTAATATATATGACATGAAAAAAAATTCTAACATAATGACCAATCATTATTTTGAAGATTCCATTATAAGTTTTCAAAGTTTATTTCCAAATAAAAATATTTTGAAAATGTTTTATGTTTAAAAAGTTTTTTAAATGATTTTAAAATATTTATTTATAATTTTTCAAGGTTTATTTCAAAGAAAAAGGTTTTTAAAATGTTTTATGTTTCAAATTTATTTTTTCAAAGAGGAAAGGATATTTTTCTTAGTAAAATTTTTAAATGATCCTTTTAAAATTATTTTCCATCTAAGATAACATCTATTGGTGTTACCTATGCCTTACTAAGGATATGATCCAAGGACACCATTGTTATTTTTTTTTTTAATGGTTCATGTTTATTATGAAAATTTTTTTATGAAACCCATTTCTCTTCCATGGGTTATACCATGATAAAATGCTTAAGAAACCCACTTATTTTCATGGGTTATGCTATGATGAAATGATTATGAAAACTATCTCTTTTTCACAGGTTGTGATATGATGAAATGTTTATAATAACCATTTCATTTCATGGGTTATTATATGATAAATTTTTATGATCTTGTGACACACATATGTATGATTTCATTATGTGATGGGTAAGGCCTATATCTCCCTCAAATTCATTGGGTAAAGATTTATATCTCATGAGATAGAAAGGATTGTAATGGGGAGTGAACTCGGTTCAGTAAGATAGGGTTGTAATGGGAAGTGAACCTAGTTCGGTAATACAAGGATGGAAATAGGAGTGAACCAAGTTCAGTAAATGAATTTCTCAACAATGATAGTCTTGGTAGTTAGACTTGAAGAATATGGAAAGGATTTTATATGATTATGTGTATGCCAAAAATTCCATTTCTTATGCTCCCATAGCTTATGTTCTTTGATTTTATTATGACTCATGTCTTATGAACTACCAATATTTATGCCATGACTCATGATTATGATCTTTTATATGTAGGGTATGGTTTTAAAATGTTTTACTCATGTTCTCATACCCTTATGTTTATGTTATGCTTACGTATCTCCCTTGTTTTCCCTTACTGAGCATCTGAGCTCACCCTTTATTATGTTTCATTTCCTTAGGTTATGAAGATATACATTATGTATGATATGTATAATAAGGGTGATAATTATGAAGAACATAGTGTGAGATTATGTATATATCCTATGGACTAGTTTTTATGTTTCCAAGTTTCCAAAGTCACTAAAATATTATGATTCTCGAGTGTATAATTATGTAATGAAATAAATATTCCAAAAAAATAATGTAATCTCTATGTATGAAAATCCTGGGTTGTTATAGTTAATACTATAGAAAATTTTTATTTAACCTTTGGAAACTAGTATGATAAAACCTTAATGAGATACCAAAGTACATATCTAAGGATATGTCTAAGGATGAGTCAAAGTATAATGAAATGTTCAAGAATTTTGGTAAAGGATATAGCGAGTGGTTTCATATAAATATATCCTTATCTGGATACTAAAAATGGATGTGGATCTAGCACAGAATTACCTATGGGAAACAACCTGGAAAAACCCATATTGAGATAGACTTTATTAGGAATTGGTGAATGAAAATGGGCCTTACTGCACACCTAGTTTGACACTCCTCGGGGATACGCTTTGGAAATTCACAAAATCAACACAAAATATTATGAATGATTTAAACAGAATATGCCTATTGATAACCTAAAATAAACCTAAGGTGTCATATATTAAATAAGGTGACATAATTTATACATCCTATAAGTTATTTTAATGATTATATAGTTCCCCGCTATGATTATTTTTTCTTACTTTATGAATTTTGGTTTTAGTCAATGAATGGAACCTTAAGTAACTGAGTTAATGTTGAGTGTGATGAATAATGAAATGATTTTACTTCTAAGAATCCAAATTTTATGGTAGATAGAATGAAAAATCTCATTAATATGATTACACACCTTTCTCAAGCAATGAATCATGTTAGACTTTAGTAATGAAAAACGGGTGGGCTGGGGCGGGGCGGGCTAAGCCCGCACGGGTTTGAGCCTGCGCGGGTTTGTCCACAAAAGCCCGCATATAATGCGAACAAAAAATGTCAAGCCCGTACAACCCCTCATAAACCCGTGGGTTGCCCACAGTCTTACCTACATTTACAAAAAAAATACTATTTACAATCATTTAAATACTGTATTTTTTATCATTCTTAAAGGTATTTGTGGAGAGAAGTATGAATTAACAATAAATAGAGTTTTAAAGGATGTGATGAAACATTTTCTTATGGGTTAATAGTGGCATGTGGTAATGCCAATGTGGTGGTGAATTGTTGTGATAGAAAGTAGGTGAGTGATCGGTGATGGGCGATGAATAATAATGTTGGTTGTGTAGGGATGTGAACAACTAAACCTGTGAATGAATGAAGTCTCTCCAGGTAACGAACAGTTTTAGAGGAAGTTATTAGTGTTTTCATGAGGTTCTATCTAATTCTCTTAATAAAAAAATAAAATTAAATAATAAAAATTTTAAATCGACCTAAGAAATATTATGATTATAATAACTCTTATAGAATTGAAACCATGCACAGGGGTGATGAGTTCCCTTTTTCAAGAGATGGGTTGACACACCATGTGAATATGGTTAATAATTACTATATAAATAATATAATATCATATTAAAACGATAAATATAAACCTATTTAAAATTCACATGTGAATAAATGGTGAATTAATATAACCATTACGGTGAGAAATCATATGTAACCGTTTAACCATGTTTTTTTTATTTAAAAAATTAAATGTTAAAGAAGCATATATTATAAAAATAATATATATTTTTTAAATCAAGCCTGCGGGCAAGCCCGCACCCGTGCGGGCTCAACCCGCATTAACCCGCACCCACACGGGATCAACCCGCATTGGCTCGCAATCTAAACAGTCAAAAAATTTAGGCCCACCCTGCCCCACATCTACCCCATACCCGCAAAGCCCGTGGGCCGCAAGCCCACTTTTCATCACTACTGGACTTCCATTCAAACAAATGAGGGAATAACATTCTATTGAGTCCTTCATGGGGAAATTTCCACCTTATTTTAGTGGGTATTATGATCTAATAGTTGTTGAATGATGGATCGATACCACTGAAAATATATTTTCCATTCTTAAATGTTTAGAACATGAAAAGGTCATTTGCTATCTCTTTTGTTTGGAAGGTGAAGCAGATCAGTGGTAGACTCTCATCAAGAATACGAGGAAATAATAAGAAATTCACTCCATGGATTGGGATGAGTTCAATAAATTATTATTCAATAAGTAATTTCCTCATATTATTTATATGAAGATAGAGAAATATTTCCTTGATCTAAGGCAAAAGGATGATGAATCTATTGGTACCTATGAGGTAAAATTTACAATACTTTCAAGGTACACTTCTGGTATCACTATCCAACTTGAAAGTAAGGTTGATATATTATTCATTGGATTAATACCAAGTATTTAAAGGGAAATATTCATAAGATACTTTAGTAACTGTGAATATATTGTTCGATGTATAATAAATATGTAAATGGAGGTAGGAGTTACATATCAATCTCATGGTTTTAATAAGAAAAGGAAGATAGAGTTCAAAGGAAAATATAAGAACCATGGAGAGAAAAATATGGGATTTTATTTATGCTATAAGTGTGGGAATAATCATGTAGTAATTTTCTTTAGGGGGACTAGTAAATGTTTTAATTTAGGAAGGGAAGTTCATTGGGAAATTTATTTCCAAAGTAATAGGAAGAAGTTATCTAACAATGTGAATAGAAAGAAATATTCACATAATACACCTTCCACACTTCAGTTCTTCAAGTGTAAGGAGAATATGAATTATTCTAAATAATTCACAAACTTGAGGGTTAATGATGATGATCAAAATCAATAACCTCTTAAGCTGAGAGATAAGGGGAAATATCATGTGAACACTATTTCTGATGAGGGGTGTGATAACTATATAGTGAATGGTACACTTACCATCCACTCTAGAACTTCTAATGTCTTATTTTACTCCGGGTCTACACATTATTTAATATCAAAAGAATTTTATAAGGGTATTAATATGTCACCCAAATGATTAAATGTAGAATTAGTAATGAAAACCCCCAATGGTATGATGATTGCATCTTATGTTTATGATTCCTCTCCAGTTTATATTGGAAAGAATATACTTCCTGTAAATCTTATCATTCTTCCTATGGTTGAATTTGATGTCATCCTAGGAATGGATTGGATTTCTCTACATAAATCCCAAACTGATTTTCAAGGAAGGTAAGTTACATTTGATATTCAAAACCAACCTATGATTCTCTATCAATGTGACAATAATTATGAACTTCTAATGGAGATTACATCCATTTTATGGGTCTTAATTCCCATTTAAGGGGGTGTTTATCTCAAATGGTTGGAAAGAAACTTGACATTGATGATTTTCTTGTTGTTAAAGAATCTGTTTATTTCTTTACAGAAGTGTTTCATAGCCATTTACCAAAATGTGAATTTAAGTTCTCAATAAAAATCATACCTAGTGCCACACCAATTTCAAAGACTCCCTATAGGATGGATCTGATTGAGTAGCAGTAATTAAAGAATCAACTCCAAGAAAACCTTGATAAGGTATTCATTTGGCCAAGTGTATTACCTTGGGGTGCACATATTCTTTTTGTGAAAAAGAAAGATGGATCAATGCGAATCTGCATTGATTATCAGGAGCGGAACAAGATCATAATTAAGAACAAGTATCATCTTCCCCATATTGATCAGTTTGTGGTATTATTTATAGATGATATTATTATATATTCAAAGAGAAAGGAAGAGAATGAATACCACTTGAGAATTTTAATAAAGACCCTAAGGAAGGATAAAATGTAGGAAAAAATTACAAAGTGTGGATTTTTGATGCAAAAGTTTTCATTTTTAGGTTACATAATCTCAAGAGAAGGTATATCAGTAGATGCATCGATGAAAGAGGTTATTGAATATTGTCCCAGACTAACCACAGTAATTGAGATTCATAGTTTTATTGATTTAGCTGGATATTATTGATGTTTTATGGAGAATATCTCAGGACTATCTAATCCTCTGACCAAGTTAACTTAGAAGAGAACTAAGTTAGTCTAGACAAATGGATGTGAGGAAAATTTCATGGAACTAAAGAGAAGATTAGTTAGCGCACATGTTCTTACATTACCCTGTATAGGATAAGGGTTTGTAATCTATATTTATGCATCCAATAATGGATTGGGATGTGCTCTTATGAAGAATAACATGGTTATAGACTATAACTCATGAATATTTAAGATTTATGAGAAAAATTACCCAAATCGTGATTTAGAGTTAGCTATGGTAATTTTTGTATTAAAGATATAAAGTCATTATATTCATGGATAAAAGTGTGATATATATACCGATCATAAAATTTTTAACTATATATTTACACAAAAGGAGTTTAACATGTTCTAGAGAAGATAGTTACAGGTGATAAAAGATTATGATTGTTCAATACATTACCAACCTGGGAAAGTGAACAAGGTGGCCGATGCTTTGAGTCAAAATGATCATGATAGATTATCCATGATGAGGATCACAAAAGATACAATATTTCTATATTTGAAAAGGATATATATCAAAATCCTAAAGTAAGGGGGAAAATATTATCTTTATTAATTGAATGTTTAACCATATATCCAAGTGAATATTAAATATGAACATAAGAAAGATGTAGGGTTGTAAAACAATTTTAGAAATATTCCTTATTTTAACCTTTATCATGATGGAATGATAAGGTTCAGGAACCATGTGAGTGTTCCTTCCAAACCAGACTTAAAAGATTTATTAGAGGAAGTTCATAGTTCTTAATTCTCTATTCACCAAGGAAGTAAGAAGATATAAAGAGATTTGAATGAGTACTTTTGGTGGTATGGAATGAAGAGATATACCGCATAGTTTTTATCTTAGTGCTTGGTATGACAATAATTTAAGGATAAAAGATAAATAGTCTTATGGGATATTGCATCCATTTCCCATACTAAAATGAAAATGGGAAAAATCACCATCGATTTTGTCATTGGACTCCCCAAAACTTCTAAAGGGAATAATATTATATGGGTGGTAGTTGATTTCCCTACAAAGTTGGAATAATTCATCACTATTAGAGAAGAATTCTCTATAGATTAGCTTTCCATGATATACATTAAGGAATTGGTAAGGTTTCATGGAGTACCAAATTCCATTATATCTTATCAGGATCCAAATTTTACCTAAAATTTCTAGAAAAGTCTTTAGGAATCTCTTGATACAGAATTGAGCTTCAGCACTGCGTATCATCCTCAAATAGATGGTTAGTATAAAAGAATAATTAAAACCCTAGAGGATATGTTGAGATCTTATTATTTGGATTTCAAAGGTGGTTGGGATGAACACCTTCCTATAGTTGAGTTTTCTTACAACAATATCTTTCACTCAAGCATTCATATGGATCCTTATGAAGCCCTCCTTCCTTTAGATGAGTTTTCTTACAACAATATCTTTCACTCAAGCATTCATATGGATCCTGATGAAGCCCTATATGGAAATAAATGTAGATCTCCAATGTGTTGGAATGAATTTGGAGAAGGAAAGATTTTGAGACCTAAGATCATTGAAGAAATGGCATAGAAGGTTAGAGCTATTCAGTAGCATATCAAGGTAGCTCAAAGTTTAAAGAAAAGTTTTGCTGATAATCATCAACATGATATATAATTTTAAGTTTATAATAAGGTGTTTCTAATAATTTCTCCATGGAAGAAGGTTATGAGATTCAGGAAGAAATGGAAACTAATCCCTAGGTATATCGGTCCTGTTAAAATTCTTAATCATATCGGGATGGTAGCCTATCATTTGGTGCTTCCAAAAAACCTCTATCAATTATATTATGTGTTCCATGTATCTCTCCTAAATAAGTACATACATATCCCTTCACATGTACTGAACTCATAGGTTATACAACTGGAGCAAGATCTTTCTTATGAGGAACAACTGGTGGAGATTCTGGATCATACAAAGAAAGTTCTATGAAAAAATACCACTCACATGGTTAAAGTTTTTTGGAAAAACCACTGGTTTGAGTAAGCTATGTAGGAACTTGAGGATATAAAGATGCAAAAATATCCTCATTTTTTTATATCAAAGTGATGAATTTCGAGAGAGAAAATCATTTTAAGGGGGGTAGAATGTAACACACTGAGTTTTTATGAATTTTTTTCGATAAAATTAAATTTATTTAATGGATTGAGTTTAAAGATACACCATGTTAATAATTAATTATACACAATTCTATTTTAATCCTTTTCTACATGAAACATCAGCTTAGCTTGTGTTACATGTGAGTTTTAACAAAATAAAGATATATTATTAATATAATTATTTAAACCCAACAATTATAACCTAGCCATTAAAATTAGTAATATGAATATTAATAAATAATTTTTAAATATAATGGTTTTATATAAATAAAATATATTTATAATAAAATACATAATTTTTGGTAAATTTTTTATATGTTTTGAAAATACCGTTTTCACAAAAAAAACTGCTTTTTATGTCTTTTCGTGAACAATAATAAATTACATTTTTAAAAATTTTAGAAAATTATTTTGATAATATAAAATTTAATTTTTAATTCACAATTTTTAAATTAGATTAGGGTGAATTTTTTGGATTTTTCTGAAATGTTTCATTTTTTGATGAATAGTGAAAAATACTGAATTTTAATTGAAAACTACCCTTTCATCTAATTTATTTATATAGTTAAATTGTATTTTAAATTGGTTTTAAAGTATAATTAGTTAAATTATACATATATTAATTCAATTTAGTTCATTGGAAGAAATTTAATTTTTAAATTGAATATAAAAACCTTGTAAATTTTTTATCTTTTTGGCTTTAAAAACCCACTTTCTCGATATGTTTGTGGGATTTATTTTAAATTAATTATGTCACTTATATGAATTGAATTTTTAAAAATGGATTAAATATTTTTAATAATAATATTTTATAATTTATAATAAGTAAAAAATAATTTTTTACCAAAGTAATTAGTAAAATAAATTAAAATTAATTATAGCGATTAAGGTAAAAATAAGATTACTTAGTGGTTAAACATAGAATATAAGGTTTAAAAATGACCAAAAACTTGTCCAAAACACATTTAATGGAATTATTTAGACCTTATTAATTATATTTTCTATATTTTATCATTATTGGATCCACTTAACATGGAAAAATATTATTTTAATTCACTCTTTTAAAAAATTATAAAAGTGTCACTCGCCTCCCTTATAAAAGACCACCCCTCTCCCCCTCTATTCACACCTTAAAAACTAATTGGTTTGGATAAGAACTATTGAAATAAATTTTTAACTTCCATCCTATCATCCTATAATCCTTAATTTGATTATAAATTCAAACAAGGATGTCCTTTGGTGAAAACCAAAAGGATATACCCGAAGAAGAGGTAACATTCATCAACGAACATTTTTGTTTTATTTCTTCCAAAAACCTATTTAATTATTTTTATATCATGATTATATAATAAACTCAGTGTATTACATATAATTATATTTTTTATATTAATTTTATGATCTAAAACCACACACACTTCCATCAAATGTGCTACGGAATCATCATTCATATATACGGTGGACTACCGCCTCATAAACCAATGTCATTCATTTTTTCATTACCACCTCTCAAGGTTGGTAATAATGATTTAAATGTTGTTTATATATGATATTTATGATATTTATGATGTATTTATTCTTATATAATCATTATATAACACATAGCTTCATTATTTTCATTTTGTGGGAATATGATAACGTTGTTCGTGTGTACGATGGATTACTGCCTCACAAAATAATCTGATTCATTCACGCTTTACATGAAATGTATTAAGTATTAGTTTAATAAAAACATGTGATATATATGAGATAAAAATTCTACTATAATGATAATATATTTATATATACCATTTATGTTTCTTTCTTTCAATATGATAAGAAAATGGAAACACCGCCCATACGTACGTACAGCCTACCATCTCCATGAATAGTGCATTTCATTTCCTATTACTAAATTTTATGGATTACTATAAATAAATATATAATAAATATATATTATTTTTATATTATTTTTATAATTCTAGATATGTTTAAATCATGATCTAAGTAAGCGAACCAAGAATAACAAGTCAAAACATGTGTAAAAAACAAAATGGTTATTACTCGAAACATAACTTTAACATCAAAATGTTAATAAATAGATAATATAAAGTCATAAGAAAATAATATATGGTATTATATATATTAATATGGTTATTTTATATATTTATAGTAAACATATATTTATTATACAATATTTTTGAACAAGTATGACGAAAGTCAAGACTTAAGGTAAGGGATTTTCATCTCACTTTTTACTTTTATGAGACACACAATATATTCATCACCTCTTTATTCTGTGTGGTGTATGTACTACCCATGAATTTATTTTATTATTATCCTACTAAAATTTAATTTTATTTACATATCCATTTTAGGATCTCTCTTTCATGGGGTTTACGGTTCAAAAGTTACCAAATCGGTAAGATAATTTTGTCTCAATTTTCCTTCTTTAAGAAACATGTTATGTTATGCTCCTATACTCTTTTATAAGGTGTATATACTACCCCTTTGACATTTTATATCATAAATATTCTTATTTTCATGATATTTTAATCTTTTTTTATGTTATTATTTCATGGTTATTATGATTCAAAGTTACTAAAGTGGTAGAGTTTATTGTTACATTCTCTTTGTTTATTGAGATTATTTATGATTATGCTTCTATTGATGAAATATTATGATCCATATCTCAAGAATTATCATGATATTTATTATCCTAGGGTTATTAGTGAAATATGTATATAATGGTACCATATTTCCACTCTTTGGTACTTAAGATAATTAAGAAAATATTTTTAAGAAAATCCTATTTTATTTCTCCTTTTAGTCAAAAATCAGTTTTCCTTCAAAACCATGTTTTCTAAAAATATTTTCAAAAAAAATGTTTTATTACTCTATTATGATTTTTAAAATACATATTTACCCATGTTTTACTTTTAAAAAAAATAAAATGAATCTTCATGTCATTTTCCAAAACAATGCCCATTTGGATTTTACCACAAATGTGAAAGGAACCTTTGTTTTAATGTGTACAGCATGAACAAAAATTTTTGAAATCCTGACAAATAATTATTTTGAAGCTTCCATTGTAAGTTTTAAAAGGGTATTTTCAATGAAAATAGTTTTTAAGATGTTTTATTTTTTAAAATTTCTTTAAATTATTTTTAAATCTTTATTTATAATTTTTCAAGGTTATTTTCAAAAAAAAGGTTTTCAAAATATTTTATGTTTTAAAAAGAGTTTTTCAAAGAGGAAATGATATTTTACTCAAGAAATTTTTTAAATTATCCTTTAAAAATTATTTTCCATCTAAGATAACTTCTGTTGGTGTTACCTTTGCCATACTGGGGATATGATCTAAGGACACCACACTTATTATTTCATTGAATGGTTTATGTGTATGATGAAAAGTTTTTTATGAAACCTATTTCCCTTTAATGGGTTATACGATGATAAAATTATTACTAAACCTGGTTATCTTCATGAGTTATTCTATGAAGAAATTATTATAAAAGCTTTCCCTTTTTCATGGGTTATGATGTGATGAAATGTTTATGATACCTATTTTATTTTGTGGGCTATGATACTAGGAATTGTTATGATCTTGTAAAACACATATGTATGATTTAATTATGTAATGATTGTGAACTATATCTCCCTCTAATTAATTGGGTAAAGATTTTTATCTCATGAGATAGAAAGTACTGGAATAGGGAGTTAACTTGGTTCAATAAAATGGGGCTAGAACGGGAAGTGAACATGGATCAGTCATATAGGGCTGGAATGGGGAGTGAACCTGATTCAGTAGTGAAATTTTTTTGGTATGATGGTATTGGTAGTGAGACTTAACTAATATGGAAATGATTTTATATGCTTATTTATATGCCACAAATTCCATGTCTTATGCACTCATGGCTCATGTTCTTTGATTTCCTTATGACTCATGTCTTATGAACCGCCAATATTATGTCATGACTCATGATTATTATATTTGATATGTATGTTATGGTTTTCAAATTTTATGTTAATTTTCTCATTCCCTTATGTTCATGTCATTCTTATATATCTCCCTTGTTTCCCTTACTGATCATCTAAGCTCTCCCTTTATTATGTTTCTTTTCCCCAAGTTACGAAGATATATATTATTTATTATATGTATAATAAGGATGATAGTTATGAATAACATAGTGGGAGATGACATAGCTCACATATAGACCAGTGTTTATGTTTCTAAGTTTACAAAAGCACTAAAATATTATGATTATCGGGCGTGTAGTTATGTAATGAAATAAATATTCTGCAAAAATGATGTAATTTCTATGCATGAAAATCCAAGGTCGTTATAGGAGGATTTTTTTTTGAAGGACTTTGAGGTGAAGTTCTTGAGAAATTTCTATCCATAGACGTTAAGGAATGATAAGGATCATGAGTTCATGCATCTAATATATGAGGTAATTTAGTGATGGACTATACTAAATGTTTTACTGACCTGTAGTGTTTTGCGCCATCTGTAGTTGTTGATGAGATCTCCAGGGTGAGGAATTTTTAGTATGGGCTTTGCTATGAGATGAGGTCGTAGGTGAACATTTTTCTTCTAATTAGATTTTCAGATAAGATGAATCATACACTCTTCATGGAAGGGAATATGAGAGAGGCCCTGAGAGTCCTCCATGCTATTTTAGTAGGGCGAACTGGGAGATCTTATTATGGTGGAAATAAGTATCATTTTGACAGTTTTCACCAATGAAACAATAAAAATCTTACTCAAGTTAGTGGGTATCCATATCAGGACTATGTTCCATTACGATGTTTTTAGTGTGGGAAGTTAGGGAACAAGTTTACTCAGTGTTCATACACTACTTTGGGGTGTAGTTCTTGCACCAGGATTGGCCACATGTAGAGGTATTGTAAGGGCATGCAGTAGTAGAGTAGTGGTGGTGGATTAGGAAAGGTACTAGAGTTTGGAAAGGACTCAGCTACTCCTCAACAAATATTTAGTTATAGTTTCATGGGATATTCAGGTAGAGGTAGGGGTGTGGTACCCTAGTGCAAGAATGAAAATACAAGGCAGGGGAAATATCTCAGGGGAGTCAAGTTGTAGCTTAGGGTAGAGGTGTTGTTCAGTCACATGTTATGCAAACTACTTTGACTATTGTGGATGTAGGACTATCTACCATCAGAGGTACAATTATTGTATTGTCTAACCTTTATTATGTTTTGTTTGACATAGGAGTGTCACATTCTTTTTTATCATATCACTTTGAAAATAGTTTGGGCTTATTTGTGGAAATCTTAGATAGTTCTTTAACCATCGACACGCCATTGGGAGTGTGGTCAGAGAATATAAAATGTTGCAAGGTGTGTTTTCTAGAGATATGTAGTTACCATTTCTTGTCGAAACTATTTGGGATGAAAATGATAGGTTTTGATTTGATTCTTATTATGGATGGTTTAATCCTATAATAGGATAATATTGAATATTACCATAGGAGAGTTACCTTTCTATCTCCAGAATGTGGCAGCTATTCTCATAAGAGTGAGCGGGATCTTTAGGCTGGTTGTGCAGGACCAATTCGGTGTAGATTATATTTTCTCATGGACCAGCTAGCAATCCTTGTTCTATATGATGGTGTAATTTAGCATGATTCTTTTCCTCCAATAGTAGACTCTTTCCATGATGAATTTCCTAATGAGTTCTATGACATACCTCTTATAGAGACCCTACTTTTCTTACATAACTATTACATCATTTTTAATGTAAACAACATAAAATTGTTACAATATAGGATCTAAAGGTTTAATATCTTAGGAAAATTATGACCATGCATCACTTATTCATAATAAAACATAAAAATTTATTTAAAATATTCTTCTTTATTCTTCTAAATCTCACATTATCCTTACCATATGTAGTCACCTGAGGAAAAACACCAAATAAAGGGGTGAGCTAAAATCCCAGTAAGAGGATGAATAAGGACATAAATCAATATAACATGGGTGAGATTAATCATAATTATCATGACATAATCATAGGATCATCATCATAATCGTTATAGGAATCATTATATAAAGGAATGAAATGTATCAATGCATAAAAATGAAATATCATGTCTTAGTGGTCAAATATCACACATGGTTGTGAAAAAATATAGCATCATGTTCATGAATAACATATGCGTATAATCAAAATATCATCATTATAAACAAATATATCATTATTTTCATGCATAATACACATTATCTCATGAGTTATATCTCATTAGCCAATGCATTAGAGGCTGATATAATTCCAGGACCACCCATAACATCATAACATTAACATAATCATTCATGAAAAATAGGATGTATAACAATTGTATTCATAAAATAACCCATATAAAGGAATGGGTTTCATAAGAATTTCATAAATCATACATTCATGAATATACACACTGAAATTTGGCATGATAGAGTTCTTTTAGAAAATATATATATTTTTTATAAACCAAGTTAGAAACATATATATCCTTGAAAAGGAGAGGGAAGGAAAATGGAATTATGTTTAAGGATATTTAAAAGGAATATACACATTGAAATTTGGCATGAAATAGGTATAACCCAAATAAAGGGAGTTGGGTTCGAGAATCCCCTTACCTTATGTATGGATGTGTTCGGAACTTGTAATTAATAACCAATATAATAAAATTAGATTCATTAATTAATTAATTAATAACCTTATACACATATATTTTATTTATTATAATTTTATTAAGTTCATTTATGGCCATTTCCATGAGTTTTAATGTTTAGTTTCATTGTCCCGGGAGTGTTCATTTCATGGTTTTATGGCCAGTTCCCTCGAGTATAATAATAGGAGTTCTTAT
The DNA here is from genome assembly GCA_963277665.1 of Viscum album. Lineage (NCBI taxonomy): Eukaryota > Viridiplantae > Streptophyta > Magnoliopsida > Santalales > Viscaceae > Viscum > Viscum album. The sequence goes on from OY728141.1 coordinate 106,218,021, forward strand.
CAAATGGAAGTGAAACTCCAAAATTGGAAATAAATGGTATTAATATAGTTTAATAATTTTAAATGGTACTATATATTATTTTGTTTTCAGATATGATAATGATTCATTATATCAATTGTTAATGAAAATGTTTAAGTTATCTTGGCTGTTTTACAACCGCTATGAACTAGTATTATTTTATTTAATATTATGTTTATATAATGGTTCCAAAACATGATAAAAGTTATAATATGTATACTAAAATCTTATTTAACCATAATAGTGGTTTTATGTTCAGTCTTGAAGGTGGTAATGGAAAATGAAAACCCATTGTCCATGAAGGTGGTGAATCAGCACATCACATATGATGTTTTCATTTTTAGAATAAAAGGATAAGAGAAGAGATTAGATGATGGATATTCCATTAAAAAAATAAAATTATAATATATATATGAAACTAGAGTTATAATGACACTTTAGATAGGGGATTTGAGGAGATAATAAGAAAATAAAATAAATTAAAAGATAAAAAAGGAGGATTTTACCACTTGATAATATTTTTTATAAGAACCTCCTTAAGGAACTTTAGTTTGGTCTTTTTTGAGACCAAAAGATCTTTGAAATGGGGAAGAGGATTTGGAAAGTAATTGAGTATAATTTATACAATATAAAAGTCTTGGAAGGTGTGAGGAGAAAAGGTGGTGAGTGGTGGTATTTATAGGGGAGGAGAGGGGTGTTTTTTGATTATTTTATTTATTTGTTTATTATTTTGGCTCAAGACAATCAATAGTGTTTATTTACATGAATAAATAAAGTAAATGATTTAGGAGAGTTAGAACCATGGGTTTTTACATCAGTTATAAATCATCCATGACTCAAAAATTCATATATTTTTTAAATATCGCAAATTACCGTATTTCACTATTCACCAAAAATAAACTATTGTAAAAAAATACCAAAAATTCACCCTAAAAATTTTTAAATTTGTATATTTCAAAAATGGAAACCATTTTATGAAAATAATTTTTTAAATATTTGAAATTTAATTTTTAATTAAAATCGTCATTTATTTGAAAAATGTTGATTTTAATATTATAACTGATTTTATGACACTTTGAAAAATTAATTAAGGTATCATAAAATTATCTTATAATTATAATAAAACAAAATATAAATTTATGAATCTATTTTATGAAAATAAATTTTCTTTTAATTCATTATATTATTTATAAAATTGTAAATAATCATTTACATTTTACAAAAAAAACACCTAATTTATCATTTTTAAAATATTTATTTACTTATACCATGATTTAATTGTATAATATTTTAATTTTTAAGATAATTAAATTTTATTTATACTTCCATAGGTGAGGTTACTATTCTAACAGTTATATTACTATTCCTAATGTCCATATTTCTATTCAAACGGTCGGGTTTTTATTCCATTGTTATAGGTTCCTTAATTCTTATTAAAACCTATTATTTTATTCTATTTTCATTCAATTATAATTTTCTCTCAAGGTTATATATATTCAACTTAAAAAATAATATTATATTATTCACATTATTTTTTATTTTTACATCATTATTTGTGAGTGTAGTCTTTTCAGGTGTTCAAGAGAATCCAAAACTTATTATTCTTATTGTATTATTTTCTATTTGTTATCCCATTATAATATTTAGAATTCTTATTGGTTTTTTACTCATTAATGTATCATTTATTTTTTTTTTTGGTTTCTATATGTGATTTATAATACATGATTATAAGAAGGGAAATTCCAGTGATAAAATTTTGGGCCATTACATTCTTCCCACCTTTTGAAATTTCATCCTTGAAATTTTGTTTTACATACTAAGGTGAAAATAGGTGAGAGTATTTATCCTTAATTGCTTCCTATGGTTCCCATTTCACCTATTCTTATTTATGGTTCCTCCAAAACACTTTGACAAGGTGATTCATCTTGTTGTGTAGGAATTTTTCTTTGCGGTCCAAGATCTTTATCAGCTACTCTTTATACAAGAGTTCATTCTCCAGTTGTACCACCTCCAGATTCAGTACATGTGAGGGGTAAGGTATGTAATTCCTTAAAAGAGATACATGGAAAATGTCATGAACTTACCCCATATTTTTTAGAAGTACAAAATGATAGGCCACTGCTCATATATGATCAAGGATATCAAAGGGGACAATGTACCTTGGGCTAAGATGCCCTTTCTTTCCAACCCGCATGACTCTCTTCCATGGTGATATTTAAAGGAATAAATTGTCTCCAAAATCAAAATCAAAGTCCCTTAAATAGTTTTCAACATATCTCTTTTACTGACTCTGATGATCTTTGATATGTTGTTGGATGGCTTGAACCTTCTTTTTCATCTCTTGCACTAGATCATTTCCACGTAGCTTTTGTTTGCCAACTTCATCCCAAAAAGTTGGAGTTATACATCACTTCCCATATAGATATTTATATGGATCCATTTGAATACTCTAGTGGAAGATATTATTATATTATTACTCAACTAATGGTATATTTTGATTTCATCCACATTTGAATTCTATTGATTAGGCTCATAGCATGTCCTCAAAATTCTAAAGAGTTCTTTAAGATTTCTCATTGGATTGGGGGTGATGGGACTTGTTGAAATTTGATTTAGTACTCAAAGAATGATTAATACTTCTATAGAATTTAGATGTGAACCTTAGATCATGATTAGAAATGATTGATAGTGGAACCCCATACAGCCTCATCACATCCTTCACATATATCTTAGCAAGTTGTTCAAGTGAGAAATCTTCCTAGATAGCAATGAGGTAGGAAGCCTTGGTGATTCGATCCACCATAACCCATATTGCATTGTTTACTTTGGATGTTTTCAATAGAACAATGAAAAGGTCCATATATAGTTATATTATCCCATTTCCATGTGGGTATAGGTAATGGTTGCATCATCCTTTTAGACTTCTATCACTCTACTCTAACCTGTTGAAAAACAAAACACCTTGAGATATACTCCACAATCTCTTTTTTCATATTTTCCCACAAAAATTATTCTTGAATATCACATTACATCTTGGTAATTATAGTATGGATATAAAAATATAAGCTATGTGCATTATCCAATAGATCCCTCTTTATATCAGGTGATGAAGGCACACAAATCCTAGTTCCAAACTGAATCACATCATCATCATCAATGTGGAACCCATGTAGATTCTATTCCTTTACTGATTTAACCTTATTTTATAGCTCCAGATAATCCCTTTGTGCCTCCATGATGTTCTCTTAGAAATTGGATGGGAAATAATTTAGGAAAGGTAGGACATATTCCCTATCGTTATGATTTCCATATCCATCCTTTTCATTTCCATGAATATAGGGTCTTTCTCAATCCACATCATGGATAAAGTAGTAGGTTATTTTCTTCTAATAGCATCAACTACCTTATTTTACTTTGAAAGATAATAGTGAATCTGTATATATGTCACACTTCTTGCTATAGATGTAGTGCCACTATATTTTCAAGGAAAAATCATAGCTTATAGATCCAGATCATGTGTCGAGTAGTTAGGCTCATGGATCTTTAATCATCGTGAGTCATAGGCTATCACTTTATCATTATACATGAGTAAAAAACCCAAGCCTTTATTTTAAGGATCACTATATATCACAAAACCTTATCCACTTATTGGAAATGTGAGTATAGGTGTGGTGATTAGCCTCTTCTTGAGCTCCTTAAATCTTTCCTCATATGCTTCCGTCTATACATACTTTACCCCTTTTCGTGTTAGATTGGTTGGTGGGTTAGAAAATCATGATAAATTCCTCACAAAAAACCAGTAGTGCCCAGCTAATCCTAGAAAACTATGGTTTTTTTGTGACACTAGTGGGTTTGGTCCATTCCTTAGTTGCCTTTTTTTAAAGGGTCCACAGAAATTCCCTCACTTGTGATCACATGCCCTAGGAATCTGACCTACCACATTTAAAAGTCACACTTTTAAACTTTTCGTACAATTTCTTCTTCATTAATGTTTCCATAATAATACTTATAGGTTTTTCGTGTTCCTCTTTATTGTTAGAGTTGATGATAATATATTTGATAAAAACTACCACAAATTTGTTGAGGTATTATCTAAAGACTATATGCATCAAATCCATGAATATTTTAGGGTCATTAGTAAATCTAAAGGACATCAATAGGAACTCATAATTCCTATACCTTATATAGAAAGTAGTATTATGAATATATTTCTTCTTCACCTTAAGTTGATGATATCCAGAATGAAGATCCACCTTTGAGAAGTATTGATCTCCTCATAGTTGATCGAACAAGCCATAAATCCTTGAAATAGGATACTTATTGTTTATGGTGATCTTATTTAGATATTATTAATTGATACATGGCTGCATTGATCCATCCTTTTTATTTAAAAATAGCACTAACGTACCCCAAGGAAATGCACTCGGGCATATGAACCTTTTGTCCAAGTGTTGTTGGAGATGCTTCTTTAACTCCCCCAGTTCAATTGGGGCCATCTTGTAGGGGAATTTTGAGATAGGAGTGGATTCAGGCATAAGTTCTATTGAGAAATCTTCCTCATGATCTAGAGTAAGTTCAAGCATCTCTTTAAGAAATACATTAATGTATTCCCTAACAATGGTAATTTTCTCCAAGTTGATACCTTCTTATGACTTAATCATTTGAGTGAGGTATGCTTCTTTATAAGGAATCAACACCCACACCATTGATGGATTTTCCAAAGGAGATTCATGGTATTCCTTTCATTTTTAGAGGATCATGGGAGGGTTTAGAATAAGAAAATATATTTCTTTTTCCTAACAGTTTATGTGTGCTCTATATAATGAGAGGCAATCCATGCTTAGTATAGTATTGAATTCCACTATGGGTAGTATTACTAGATTCACTGGAAGAATATTCCCACATACACCAATATGAGATGATTCTAACACTTGGGTTACAATTATTGCACCACTAGGTGTTTTTATAGATAAATCTACTTTAAGTTATTGAGCCTTAATTAAATAGTTCTAAAAAACTTGTAGGATATAAAGGAATGCATAGAACCAGAACCAAATAATAATTTCTCCATTATTGAGTGGATAGGAAGTGTACCTTGTGTGACTTCATTTTCTTTCTCCACTTCAGTATTGGTTATGGCATAAGCTTTCCCTTGATCCTTTTTCTTTGGTGGCTGCTGATGTTGGTTACCCTCAAGGGCCCATGATTTAGTGCATTGGCTAGCATAGTTCCCTTGCTCCCAAAAATTAAATCATCGAATCATGGGTGGTGCGCTCCTTTCCTCTGTCACATTGGTTAGATTTTTCACATCTCTTCAATATTTATGAGCTTGATGGCCTTCTCTCCCACACATATAGCATTTCCCTATCCCTTTAATGCAGTTCCCATGAAAATTTTCCCACATTTTTAACATGTGAGTGGTTGATTTTTCTTTCCACCATTGTAATTATATCCTCTAACTTGAAACTCAATTTTTTTTATTATCTCTATATCCATGGGACCATTATCCAAACTCCATCTACAATTTGAGAGCACGTAGAGCAACTTATTCATAACTCCCAAAGTCTCTAATAGCTAGAGCCTTTTGAAGGTGTGGTTTTAAACCACTAAAGAATCTATCTATTTTTCTATCATTTTTGAAAAAAAAAGGTTTAGTTTCTTGGGAAAATTAGGACCATACATAACATATGCATAATTAAACATAAAAATTTATTTAAAATCTTCTTCTTTATCCTTCTAAACCTCACATTCTCCTGATTATATGTAGTCACCTGAGGATATATATCAAAGAAATGGGTGAGATAATAGCCCAATAATATGATGAATAAGTACATGAATAAATATAACATGGGTGAGCATAATCATAATCATCATAACATAAACATAGTATCATAAACATAATCATGATATGAAGCATTAGATAAAGGCATGGAATTTGAAAATGCATAAAAAATAAATATCATGTATTAGTGGTAAAATATCACACATAGTTGTTAACAAAGCTAGCATCATGTTTACGCATAATACACATTATATCATGAGATATATATCATTACCCAATGCATTGGAGGACTATATAATTCTAGTCCCACTCATCACATCATAAAATTTTCATAATCATGTATGCAACATAGAACGTATAACAATCATATTCATAAAATAACCCATGGAAATAAATGGGTTTTATAAAAATTTCATAAATGATACATTAATGAATAAACTTTGGGATTCCCAAATGAAAAAGAGGAAAAAATCTTAGTATAAGAATCATCAATATTGAGTAAAGAAGAAACAATCTCAAGAGGAGTCAATATGTTTTTTAGAAAGAATATTTCTTTTGGAAAATATTTATATTTGTCATAAAATAATTTGGAAAATTTTATATCATATAAAATGAGAGATAAGGAAAATGGAATTATATTTATGGAACATTAAAGGTATATACACACTAAAATTTGGAATGAAAGATGTATAACCCAAAGAAAGGGATTTGGGTTCGAGAATCCCCTTACCTTATGTCTGAATGCATTCTACACCTGTACTTAATATCCTATATAATAAAATTAGCTTCATTAAATAATAAATTAAGAACCATTTCCACGTATATATTATTTATTATGATTTTATTAAGTTCATTTTTAGCCATTTTGATGGGTTATAATGTTTAGTTTCGTTATCCCTGGAGCGTTCATTTCCTAGTTTTATGGTTGGTTCCCTCAAGTATAATTATAGGAGTGTTGAGTAAATAAGGTTTCCTTATGACTTTTCCGTTCCTGTATGTTTTTAAAATCACAAACAATTTATATTGTGGAAAATTATATTTCCCTAAGGATTATTTTCTTAAGGAAAATTTCCCCTCTCTAAGGATTTTTTTTTTCCTTACCTTGGTTTTCATTGTCTTATTTTATGTTCTCTCAAAAACAAGTTCATTTTATTACAAAGTCAAAATTTTGGATCCTTTTCAAAAACCACAGAATCTTATAGTTCCTTGGATATTAAGTCTTCTATTTTTAGACTCATAATTCTATGAAATTCAAACTCCAAATTCTATGAAATTTAGACTCCAAATTCTTTGAAATTAATACTCTAAATTCTCTAAAAGTTAGACTCTGAATTCTATGAAATTTAGACTCTGAATTCTTTGAAATTCAGAATCTGAATGCTTTGAAATTTAGACTTTGAATTCTATGAAATTTAAACTCTGAATTCTCTGAAATTCAGACTCCTAATTCTATGAAATTCAGACTCTGAATTCTCAAAAATTCAGACTCCGAATTCTCTAAAATTCATACTCCAAATTCTCTGAAATTCAGACTCTGAATTCTATGAAATTTATACTCTGAATTCTCTGAAATTCAGATTATGAATTCTCTACAATTCAGACTCTAAATTTCTTAGAATTCAAACTCTAAATTTCTTAGAATCCAGACTCTGAATTCCTCTGAATTCAGACTCTGAATTCCTCATAATTTAGACATCTAATTCCTTAGAATTCAAACTCCAAATTCATTGTAATTCAAACTCTGGAATCTATAGAATTCAAATTATGAATTCTTTTCAAAACATAATATGAATATCCATGTTTTATAGAATCTATTTGTTTATATTATTAGACTCTGAATTCTATTTTTCCTTAGATTTTGGATATTCATACTTATTTAAACTAATTCATTTTCCTTACACATGTTATTATTATGAAAATGATGTCATACAATTTTTTTCTAACTAATCATTGGTTGAGTGACACATGTACAGGTCCCTCTAAGATTCAAGGAAAAATATGATTGTTGGAAGAGGGAGTCGACTATTAGAGTTTTTTCTATAAATAGGAGCTCATTTGAATGATCTCATCATCTTTTGATCGACTTATAGATTGCATGTTGTGAAGTGATTTCTAGAGAGAGAAAGACTCATGCCTTGTGTGTTTCGTGAACATCTTGTTCATCTGTGAACACCTTGTTCAGCTTGCTTTGTGCGACTCCGATTGTTGTTGAGTACAATGGAGGACTTTTGGGGATAGGAAGACAAAGGTGATGACTACCTTAAAGATCAAGGGTTTTTAGGGATAACAACACATATTTTGATATTCCTATTAAGGGATTACCCTAGTGTGGGTAAGATATACTTTCTTGAAAGTATAAATCAAGGGACCTTTATCCAAGGTTGTTGGATATCCTACTCTTTGGGTTAAAAGATTTCCTACTTGTTACTTGTTATTGTTTCAAGTTTTATTTCCACTTCAATTTTATTAAAGAAATAAAGTAATGTTTTCTTATACTTTCTTATACTTGTATACTCTGGTAAATAAGATTCTATACGCTTTAAGGTAGAATCTATCTTCAGGTAAACTTTTCCTAAGTTTCTTTTTTGGATTCATATTTCCAAACCCTAAACAAGTTTTTCTTATAGTTAATAAATAAAATAGGGTTTGTGCATTTACCTTGTTAAAAATATTTTTCCTTAAGGTTAAAAAACAAAAGTTTTTAAACTTACAATTCACCCCCACCCCCACTATAGCATCCCATCTTTTTATAACATAACTTTCATTCCATTACACGGAACTGAGGATCTTTAAGGTTTAGTGTCTTGGAAACAAGGAACATAAAACATGAAACAAAAAATACATTCTTCTTAAACACTTGAAAGGATTCTCCTCATGTTCACCCTAGGCTCATTATTGCATCTCATAACCTGGGGATATACATCAAAAGAAAAGGTGAGCAGAAGGCCCAGCAAGGGAAACAAGTGAAACATTTTACATATGAACTTGAGATACATCAATAAAGTCATGAAAAGAAACTTTAAGGCATGAAAATGAAATCATAAGGCATATCTTAATAAAAATAAAACTTTTTCATAACTTGAAGATGTGGCTGCAACATTTAATATTGAAAATCATGAACATATCACCAAGGTCCATCCCCAAGGTGTCATTTGAAAATTACCAAGGTTATTCACCAAGATATCGTGAAAATTGTAATCTCTAGTGGTTACATCATTACCCAATGCATTGGAGCGCTATCAGGGCGCACCCTTAAATTTGCCTTTATTATCATTTGAGCCACATATATCATCATCAAACATTTCATAAATAACCCATATAGCATAAAATAAATGGGTTTCATTTCATAATCACAACGTTTTAAAAACTGCTTTAAAGACATGATCTTTACGTCACTTTAAAACCCACAGAAAAGGAAGGTGGGTCTCATGTATGTAAATCCCATAATTTAAAATAGAACATTTTGGTATATATGTGAATACCCTTTTAGAAGAAAGAGCTTTGATTATTCACTTAATAATATAAAATAACTTTAGAAAAATAGAGAGACATTTTGAGACGGAAATTCTGCAGCATAACGGCTATGTTACGAGGTTTTAGAAGACATTAAAAAGAGAGGGAAAATGAGTCAAACATTCATAAATGACCCATAAAACAGTAGATGGATAGAATAATAAGGATACATGATCATGGTAATTAAATTTCAAGGACATACCATTTGAAATGAAAAACATGGAAGGAAGACAAAAATTAGATTTCTCTTATGAAAGTTCGGTAGCCTAACGGCGTTACTTAAACTTCAACAAAAATGATTTGAAAAGATCAAATAGGGTCTCTCATCATGTGAACATAAGAGTTCATTATGATAGATATAGAGATAATGACCCAACATAATTAAAAAGGAACTTTAAAGACTTGACATGAAAGTAGAACTTTGAAAAGAATGAGAAGGGTGAAAGAATCCCCTAAAAAATTCGGCAGCCTAACGGCGCCACTTAAAACTTCAAAATACTGAATTGAAGAGATCAAATGGGGTCTCTCATCATATGAACATAAGAGTCCAGTATGATAGATATAGATATCATACCCCAATATAACAAAAAGGAACTTGAAATAATTGACATGAAAGTAGAACTTCAAAACGAGAAGGGTGAAGAACCACTTAAAAATTCGGCAGCCTAACGACACCACTTAAAACATCAAAATACTGAATTGAAGATATCAAATGAGGTCTCTCATCATATGGAAATAAGAGTCCAGTATGATAGATATATCGATCATACCCCAACATAACAAAAAGTAACTTGAAAGAATTGACATGAAAGTAGAACTTCAAAACGAGAAGGTTGAAGAACCACTTAAAAATTCGGCAGCCTAACGGTGCCACTTAAAACTTCAAAATACTGAATTGAAGAGATCAAATGGGGTCTCTCATCAATGAACATAAGAGTCCAGTATGATAGATATAGAGATCATACCACAACATAACAAAAAGGAACTTGATAGAATTGACATGAAAGTAGAACATCAAAACGAGAAGGGTGAAGAACCACTTAAAAATTCGGCAGCCTAACAGCGCCACTTAAAACTTCAAAATACTGAATTGAAGAGATCAAATGGGTTCTCTCATCATATGATTATAAAAGATCAGTATGATAAATTTAGAGATCATACCCCAACATAATAAAAAGGAACTTGAAATACTTTACATGAAAATAGATCTTGAAAAATGAGAAGGGAGAAAGAATCCATTACAAAAATTTCGGCAGCCTAACGGCGCCACTTAAAACTTCATAAAACGAAATAATGAGAGTAAGAGGGGATCACTCATTATATGAACATAAAAGTGGCAGTAAGAGGAGTATAAAAGAACATCCTACAACATAAGAACATGTAGCATAAAAGGAATGACATAAAAGAGATTACTTGAAATGAAAGAGAGAGGTCGGATCCCTTACCTTAAAACATAACTCTTAAAACTCAAAGGTTGGGACCTTGAGGGCTTGGGGGCACCATGGGAGGACTCCTTGGGAGGTAATGAGACCAGAACTTCATTGGGGGAGAGTGGGGAGTCGAATGGATGAGAGGATGGCTTGGTATTTATAGGGAAAGTGAGGGGACAAGGCATTAATGGCAAAGGGACACCTCATTAGTGGTTTTGGCAAAACCATGGGCTTGCCCATGGTATTTGCCCATGGTATTGGCCACTTGGGATACCTCATACCCTATCTCACTATTCATAATTCGAACATATTGATTACAAACTTAATACATCATTTAATGATGTCATTAAACACCCGTAACTTAAAAACTATATTTTCACTATTCATCGAAAATTCAACTTTCTCAGAAAAATCCCAAAATTTCACCTTAACCAAATATCAATGCTCTGATTTCAAAAATGAACTCCATTTTATAAAAATAATTTTTTAAATATTTTTAATTTAATTTTTAAATAAATACACTATTCACCGAAAATTCATTTTTTCAGAAAAATCCTCAAAAATTACCATAACATAATATCGACGCTCTGAGTTCAAAAATGAAATCCATTTTATAAAAATAATTTTCTAAATAATTTTAATTAAATTTTTAATTAAAAACACTATTCACCCGAAAAAACTAATACTTGAATAATAATTTATGAAACCGTTATTTAACCATTTTATTGAATCACGTTACTTAATCAAGGTGCCTAGATTATATTAATACTTTCTTTAAGTGAGATTACTAATCCATTTGGACACATTACTAATCCTAATCATAAAATCACTATTCATAATTTACTATTCATCAAAAATCAAGTTGATCTTATTAGACTCTAAATTTCGTACTGAACATAATTATAGAAGACCATTTTTTGAAAATCATTACATATTTTTAATTATTTAAGGTTTACATAAACATTTTTAAAATATCCTTTTTCTAAAATTTATCAAAAATATGCATACTATATTTATCCGGTCATTTAAAAATTCATAAACTTCATCATAAGAAGAAATCCCAATTTTTATTTAAAACAAAGGATTACACAAGGTAGTTACGGTCTCCTTACATAGCCCCTTATCACACCAGCATAGGACCTAAGTGTAAGGTGTGCTAAGGTGATAGAATCTGAGGGAGGCTCGGCTAACATAGCACGAGTAGTAATTTCTATTAGTTTGAACTTCTCGCAAAGGCAATTCCATTCTAGCTTCACACGATGAATTTCGGCTTGGGTTTGGTCTAGAGCAAAGCCCACTGGTGCTACCTCCTTCCCAAGTTCTGTTAGATGGGATTCGATCGATCCAAGACTACTGGGTGAGGCCATTGAATCTTCTTTCTATAATAATTAACCAAGATTACTTGTATTTAGAGACAATAATCAAAACATTTAGTTTCTAGGGGTCATATTGACCAATGGTCATATAACAGTCAAAACCCAATGGTCTCATTTTAATTGTACTCATGTTATCAAATGAAACAATTTTTTTGAGTATAAAAAACAAAATAAAATAACACATAAAATTAGGAAATAAGATTTATTCAAAATTTCGGGTCGTTACAATCTTCCCCCCTTAAGAAATTGCGTCCTCGCAATTTTTTTAAAATTAGGTTTTGAAATTTCATTGAAAGTCCCACATCGAAAAAGGAGTCAGTAAAAATATTAATTTAAAAGAAAAAAAGGTAAGTACAAAGGTCACCCGAGTTAGCCCACACTAAGATTCCATGTACGAAAACATGGACATGGAGGAGAAAACAAAGGGTCAAGTTCTGAGGGAGAGTGATAGAAAACATGATTAGGAGAAAGTTAACCATAAGAAAATCCCAAACTTATGATGTGTGTAAACGGTCTTTGATTACCCAGTAGGAAACATACACCAACAACGTTTTTTTTTTACGTTCCTTTTCATAATTTTGAGGAATTCATTTACAACATAAAACAAAAACATAAGAAAATATACCTATCTTCATGTAGGGTTTCATCCTTTAATAAGTTTCTACCCAAAACTAATATTTTCTTCAAACTATGAGCATTCAAAACTACTTGGTCTCATCAAAACACAAGAATCGTCTTCTAGAGAATCACATAATCCACAAAAGATTAACTATCTATTTCTTTTATCTTTAAACATTATCCCAAAAACAGATAGGGTAAGGTAAAACAACTCTTCAAAAAGAAATAATACCATAGGAATGGAAACTACTTTTAAATATTCAAAGTTCCATGGTACTACCCAAAGTTCATCATAGTTCATTCCATAAATAACAGTCCTTAAAATTCCTCAAAATAAACCAAACTAAGATTGAAACCCAAATACAAGAAGGATTTGATAACATAGTCTTCCAAAATAAACTTCATTGTTCATCTCCAAAAAACATCAACCACTCATAACATCTTATAACAAAAGTATCTAACCTAAACATATTTTACCCAAGATAGGTTAATCATTCCCATAAGTAACCTAAATTACTATAAGTCCACCTTAAATTCATCGATTCTTCAAAATATAAGTCAACCTTACTCCTCAATGAAAATACCGTAGTAATCTATTTACCTCGATCATATAGGGTCCCCAAAATAGTGAACATCTTCCAAAATAATAATCATATTTTAATCCCCTAATCATCCATGTCATATTAATACGACAATCATCGCATTTCCTATCACATTGGTTGTTGGGACATGTTCTTCCATTTCCCACCATTAACTAAGAATAGAAAGCATAATTAGGGGCTTAAGTACTTAGCCAATAATCATGAAAAGGAACTAAAAGCATATAAGGATAACTTGTAGAAGAAAAGTATACCCTAACTTGTGATCCCCTAGGTTCCCATCTAGGTTATCCATGATCATATATTCTTATGTGAATATTTATTTTATTTTATCTTTGTTCCTTTAACAATGGTTCATACTAAGCTTATGAATTTACCAAAGCATATCCCCCGGGAGTGCCGTAACCAAGAGTGCAGCAAGGCCCGTTTTCGTGTACCAGTTCCCATTCGAGTCTAGCTCAAAGTGGTGTTTTCGGGTTTTACCCCTATGTACATCTGTGCCAGAGCAACCTCTACCTGCTCGTATCCAGACAGGGATGTATTTTCTTGGCAACCCCTTACTCAATACTCACCAAAATACTAGGAAGATTTCCTATATTTAAACTTTTCTATAGGGTTCTTCCTAGAGTTTTTATATCCTAATTTCCACAAATAACTAAACCATCCTTTGATACCAACTATAGCATCCCGTCTTTTTATAACATAACTTTCATTCCATTACACGGAACTGAGGATCTTTAAGGTTTAGTGTCTTGGAAACAAGGAACATAAAACATGAAACAAAAAAAACATTCTTCTTAAACACTTGAAAGGCTTCTCCTCATGTTCACCCTAGGCTCATTACTACATCTCATAACCTGGGGATATACATCAAAAGAAAGGGTGAGCAGAAGGCCCAGCAAGGGAAACAAGTGAAACATTTTACATATGAACTTGAGATACATCAATAAAGTCATGAAAAGAAACTTTAAGGCGTGAAAATGAAATCATGAGGCATATCTTAATAAAAATAAAACTTTTTCATAACTTGAAGATGTGGCTGCAACATTTAATATTGACAATCATGAACATATCACCAAGGTCCATCCCCAAGGTGTCATTTGAAAATTACCAAGGTTATTCACCAAGGTATCGTGAAAATTGTAATCTCTAGTGGTTACATCATTACCCAATGCATTGGAGCGCTATCAGGGCGCACCCTTAAATTTGCCTTTATTATCATGTTATCCACATATATCATCATCAAACATTTCATAAATAACACATATAGCATAAAATAAATGGGTTTCATTTCATAATCACAACGTTTTAAAAACTGCTTTAAAGACATGATCTTTACGTCACTTTAAAACCCACAGAAAAGGAAGGTGGGTCTCATGTATGTAAATCCCAGAATTTAAAATAGAACATTTTAGTATATATGTGAATACCCTTTTAGAAGAAAGATCTTTGATTATTCACTTAATAATATAAAATAACTTTAGAAAAAGAGAGATACATTTTGAGATGGAAATTCTGCAGCATAACGGCTATGTTACGAGGTTTTGGAAGACATTAAAAAGAGAGGGAAAAATGAGTCAAATATTCATAAATGACCCATAAAATAGTAGATGGATAGAATAATAAGGATACATGATCATGGTAATTAAATTTCAAGGACATACCATTTGAAATGAAAAACATGGAAGGAAGACAAAAATTAGATTTCTCTTATGAAAGTTCGGCAGCCTAACGGCGTTACTTAAACTTCAACAAAAATGATTTGAAAAGATCAAATATGGTCTCTCATCATGTGAACATAAGAGTTCAGTATGATAGATATAGATATAATGACCCAACATAATTAAAAAGGAACTTGAAAGAGTTGACATGAAAGTAGAACTTTGAAAAGAATGAGAAGGGTGAAAGAATCCCCTAAAAAATTCGGCAGCCTAACGGCGCCACTTAAAACTTCAAAATACTGAATTGAAGAGATAAAATGGGGTCTCTCATAATATGAACATAAGAGTCTAGTATGATAGATATAGAGATAATACCCCAATATAACAAAAAGGAACTTGAAATAATTGACATGAAAGTAGAACTTCAAAACGAGAAGGGTGAAGAACCACTTAAAAATTCGGCAGCCTAACGACGCCACTTAAAACATCAAAATACTGAATTGAAGAGATCAAATGGGGTCTCTCATCATATGGACATAAGATTCCAGTATGATAGATATATAGATCACACCCCAACATAACAAAAATTAACTTGAAAGAATTGACATGAAAGTAGAACTTCAAAACGAGAAGGGTGAAGAACCACTTAAAAATTTGGCAGCCTAACCGTGCCACTTAAAACTTCAAAATAATGAATTGAAGAGATCAAATGGGGTCTCTTATCAATGAACATAAGATTACAGTATGATAGATATAGAGATCATACCCCAACATAACAAAAAGGAACTTGAAATAATTGATATGAAAGTAGAACATCAAAACGAAAAGGGTGAAGAACCACTTAAAAATTCGGCAGCCTAACGGCGCCACTTAAAACTTCAAAATACTGAATTGAAGAGATCAAATGGGTTCTCTCATCATATGATTATAAAAGATCAGTATGATAAATTTAGAGATCATACCCCAACATAATAAAAAGGAACTTTAAATACTTTACATGAAAATAGATCTTGAAAAATGAAAAGGGAGAAAGAATCCATTACAAAAATTTCAGCAGCCTAACGACGCCACTTAAAACTTCATAAAACGAAATAATGAGAGTAATAGGGGATCACTCATTATATGAACATAAAAAGGGCAGTAAGAGGAGTATAAAATAACATCCTCCAACATAAGAACATGTAGCATAAAAGGAATTACATAAAAGAGGTTACTTGAAATGAAAGAGAGAGGTCGGATCCCTTACCTTAAAACATAACTCTTAAAACTCAAAGGTTGGGACCTTGAGGGATTGGGGGCACCATGGGAGGACTCCTTGGGAGTTAATGAGACCAGAACTTCGTTGGGGGAGAGTGGGGAGTTGAATGGATGAGAGGATGGCTTGGTATTTATAGGGAAAGTGAGGGGACAAGGCATTAATGGCAAAGGGACACCTCATTAGTGGTTTTGGAAAAACCATGGGCTTGCCCATGGTATTTGCCCATGGTATTGGCCACTTGGGACACCTCATAACTTATCTCACTATTCATAATTCAAACATATTGATTACAAACTTAATACATCATTTAATGATGTCATTAAACACCCGTAACTTAAAAACTATATTTTCACTATTCATCAAAAATTCAACTTTCTCAGAAAAATCCCAAAATTTCACCTAAACCAAATATCAATGCTCTGATTTCAAAAATGAACTCCATTTTATAAAAATAATTTTTAAAATATTTTTAATTTAATTTTTAAATAAATACACTATTCACCGAAAATTCATTTTTTCAGAAAAATCCCCAAAAATTACCATAACATAATATCGACGCTCTGAGTTCAAAAATGAAATCCATTTTATAAAAATAATTTTCTAAATAATTTTAATTAAATTTTTAATTAAAAAACACTATTCACCTGAAAAAACTAATACTTGAATAATAATTTATGAAACCATTATTTAACCATTTTATTGAATCACATTACTTAATCAAGGTGCCTAGATTATATTAATACTTTCTTTAAGTGAGATTACTAATCCATTTGGACACATTACTAATCCTAATCATAAAATCACTATTCATAATTTACTATTCATCAAAAATCAAGTTGATCTTATTAGACTCTAAATTTCGTACTGAACATTATTGTAGAAGACCATTTTTTGAAAATCATTACACATTTTTAATTATTTAAGGTTTACATAAACATTTTTAAAATATCCTTTTTCTAAAATTTATCAAAAATATGCATACTATATTTATCCGGTCATTTAAAAATTCATAAACTTCATCATAAGAAGAAATCCCAATTTTTATTTAAAACAAAGGATTACACAAGGAAGTTACGGTCTCCTTACATAGCCCCTTATCACACCAGCATAGGACCTAAGTGTAAGGTATGCTAAGGTGAGAGAATCTGAGGGTGGCTCGGCTAACATAGCACGAGTAGTAATTTCTATTAGTTTGAACTTCTCGCAAAGGCGATTCCATTCTAGCTTCACACGATGAAGTTCGGCTTGGGTTTGGTCCAGAGCAAAGCCCACTGGTGCTACCTCCTTCCCAAGTTCTGTTAGATGGGATTCGATCGGTCCAAGACTACTGGGTGAGGCCATTGAATCTTCTTTCTATAATAATTAACCAAGATTACTTGTATTTAGAGACAATAATCAAAACATTTAGTTTCCAGGGGTCATATTGACCAATGGTCATATAACAGTCAAAACCCAATGGTCTCATTTTAATTGTACTCATGTTATCAAATGAAACATTTTTGTTGAGTATAAAAAACAAAATAAAATAACACATAAAATTAGGAAATAAGATTTATTCAAAATTTCGGGTCGTTACACCCCCCCCCCCTCTTATAATTGAGCATCTATATATACTATTTTGATCCTATAGGGAGTTCTTATCAAATGAAAGTGAAACTACACAATTAGAAATAAATGGTATTAATATACTTATAAAATTTTAAATGTTCTCATGTGTCATTTTTTCAAATATGATAATTATTTTTTAGATAAATCATTAATGAAAATGTTTAATTTATCTTGTCTTTTTTATAACCATCATAAACTAGTATTATTTTATTTAATATTATGTTTATATAATGGTTATAGAACATGATAAAAGTTATAATATGTATATTGAAATATGATTTAACCATAATAATGGCTTTATGACCATCATTTTAGGTGGTAATGGAAAAAAAACTCGTTGTCCACAAAGGTGGTGAATCAACACATCACAGACAATGTTTTCATTTTTAGAATAAAAGGAGAAAAGAAGAGATTTTGATAATGGATATTCCATTAACATAATAAAATTCCAGTACATATATAATACTAGATTTATTATTCCACTTTGGATAGGGGTGAGTAAAGAATAATAAAATAAATTAAATTAAAAGATAAAGAAAGAACATTTTACCACTTGATTATCTTCTCTTGGAGAACCTCCTTAAAGCACTTGGGTTTGGCCTTTTGTTGAGACCAGAAGATCCTAGACATGGGGAATAGGTTTGGGAAAGGAATAGAGTATAATTTAGACAAGATATATGTATTTGAAGGTGTGAGTATAAAAGGTGGTGAGTTTTGGTATTTATAGGGGAGGAGAGGGGTGTTTTTCTTATTATTTTATTCATTTGATTATTATTTTGGTTCAAGACTATCAATAGTGTTGATTAACATGACTAAATATAGTAAATTATTTGGGATATTTCGAACTGTGGGTTTTTATATGATCCATACATCATCCATGACTCAAACATTCATGTATTTGTTAAATACTGTAAATTATTGTATTTCACTATTCACCAAAAATTCGATTATTTAAGAAAAATCCAAAAAATTCACCCTAACCATTTTTTAATGTGTAGATCCTAAAAATGGACCCCATTTTATAAAATTAATTTTCTAAATATTATAAAATTAATTTTTAATTAAAATAATCATTTATCCAAAAAATATTAATTTTAATATTATAACCAATTTTATAACACTTATAAAAATTGATTAAGGTCTCATAAAAGTATCTTATAATTATAAGACAACAAAATATTAATTTATGAATATATTTTATGAAAATAAATTTTCTTTTAAATCATTATATTAATTATAAAATTATAAATAATCATTTATGTTTTACAAAAATACCAACACTTAATTTATCATTTTTAAAACATTTAATTAACTATACCATGATTTAATTATATCGTATTTTAATTTATAATATACCTATATTTTATTTATACTTCTATAGGTGAAGTCACTATTCTAACAATTGGATTATTATTCCTAATGGTCATATTATTATTCCAACGGTCATGTTACTATTCCATTATTATAGGTTCCTTAATTCTTATTAAGGCCTCTTATTTCATGCATTCTTCATTCACTTCTAATTTTCTCTCAAGGTTATATATATTAATCATCAAAAATAATTTTGTATTATTAAAGTTATTTTTAATTTCTATATCTTTTTTCATGAGTGTTGTCTTTCTAGGGGTTCGAGCAGATCCAATACTTCTTATTCTTATTTCCTTATTTTCTATTTGTTGTCCCGTTGTAATATTTGGAATTATTATTGGTTTGTTTACTAACTAATGTATAATTTATGTTTTTTTTGTTTTTATATGTGATGTATACTACATGATTATAAGAATATAAATTCCATTGATAAAATTTTGGGTCGTTACACCACCCGAGCGGGAGATCGAGTACGGGATCGAGTTGGTGTCGAGAGCAGATCAAGTTTTTATCCCACTATATAGAATGGCTCCAGAAGAGCTTCGATAGTTGGAAGTTCAGTTGGAAGATCTAGAAGAAAAAAAGTTTTCATACAACCTAGTACATCTCCATGGGGTTCTTCAGTTCTTTTCACCAAGAAAGCCGATGGTACCTTGTGCTCGTGTGTGGATTATCAGAGATTGAACCAAATAACGGTCAAGAGCTGGTATCCTCTTCCATGCATCGATGATCTCTTTGATCAACTGAGTGATGATAATATTTTCTCTAAGATCAATTTGAGATCTGGATATCACCAGTTGAGATTTATACCTTTGGACATACCTTATACTACTTTTAGAAGTAGGTATGTCTTGTATAAGTTCATAGTGATGTCGTTTAGTTTTACCAACATATCGGTGATATTCATGGATTTGATGAATCATATATTTCACCTTTTTCTAGATCAGTTTGTGGTAGTTTTTTTCAATGACATCTTAGTATACTCCCAATTAGTGGATGATCATGCCTAACATATTGACATTATCTTGAGTACATTGATAGAACATTGGATTTATGCTAAGCTAACTAAATGTAGTTTCTAGATTGATAAAGTGAACTTGTTATTCCAATCCATCTCAGAGGTAGGAGTGTTAGTGGGCCTAGGGAATGTTGCAGTCATGGTATCTTGGAAATAGCCCAAGAATGTATTTGAGATTTGGATCTTTCTAAGTTTAGAAAATTATTATCAGTGTTTTATCTAGAACTTCTCCTATCTTGAAGCACTGATGTTTGGGCTGACCAAGAAGGGAGTGAAATTTTTTTGTTCATATACTTATAAGATATATTTTTAGGATATGAAGAGAAGTATGAACTTAACACCAATCCTAACTTTACCTGTGCTGGGTAAAGCTTATATTGTGTACTTTGATGCATCCAAAGTTAGACTCAAAGCTATTATGATGCAGGAGGATCAAGTGGTTGCTTATGGCTCCAAATAGCTAAGACTGTAAGAGAGTAATTACCCTACTCACGATCTAGAGTTATCTGCGGTGGTGAATTCCCTAAGGTGTTGGAGACACTATCTTATGGGAGATAGGTTTTTGGTTTACATGTACTGAAAAATCCTCTAGGTACATATTTTCTCAGTGAGACATGAACCTTAAGAATAGGAGGTCGGTCAAGTATCTACAGTCTTTCAAATTCAAGTTGGAATATACACTGGTAAAGGGAAACTTTTTCTAATGCTTTGAGTTAGAAGACACAGAGGTAGTGTGAGAGTCTTGAGATGAGTGGAGGATAATGGAACTTTTTATATATATGCATCTAGATGTTCAGGGGTCTTAGGTATGAGTATATCCGACTTCGACATCTATTACACCCATGATTTTGGACTGGATCAAGATAGATCGGATATCTTATTTGAAGGGATTAGTTCTAAGAAACATCTTATATGGTGGGGAGACACCATCAGGATGGTATCTTAACAATGGAAATTCTATTCTTTTTTTGTAGATGAGTATGGGTTTCTACAGGCTTGTTTATGGAGATAATGAGAGAGTTTCATGCATAAGATGGGTGGTACATCCTATTTTGACAAAGATATATCATGATCTCCATAGATAGTATTGGCAGTAAGGGATGAAGAAGGAGGTAGCAGGATTTTTGGTGAGATGTTTCATCTGTCAAATCATTTGTATACAATCATTGGTGGTGGAAATATATTTTTCTTCTACTATAATCAAAGTAACAGAACATTGTTTATTAATATTCCAAATCACACAAAATTCTCTCTAGAAAATAGTTCCTAACGATGTTGAATTTCTATCATTACAATCTCTATCTAAATCAGAATCAGTATATATAAGAATTTTCATGTCACAAATTATTTTATACAACAACCCATAAGAATATGTTCATTTAAACTATTTAAGAATTTTTTTATTTCCATCATATTTGATTAATTTAGATCACTTGGATATATTTCACACATCGTAATAGTATAAAATTTTTCTATCCTTGAATTTGTATGATAGATCAATATTCATATCAACTTTTGAAAGACATTTTGAATCACACATTTCCTATAACTATCATTACTCATATTAATGCCAAAAAAAATGGGAGTAGTGTTTTTCTTTTGGAATCTGTCATGAAATTTTTTTTTAGTAATTCCTTGGAATAATTTTATTCCAATAGAAAAGTATATAATTCCTTAGATTAAACTTGTACACCTAAAAATAAATCTAATTCTTAAATCATTGACATTTCAATATTTTTCCTCATTTGTTCAAAAAACTCTTTACAAGTATTATCCCTACCACCTGTAAAAAATATATTATCAGCATAAATGAGGAAAATAATAGTACTTATGCTCACTCCCTTAACAAACATGCTACTTTCAAATTTCCCTTAAGATAATTTCTATTTCAATATAAAACTATCAAGTTTTTAGTACATGGGACATGGAGCTTATTTCGACCCATACAAATATTTTTTCAACTTACACAACATGGTTTTATCTTTATCAATTAAGAACCTACTTGGATTCTCAATATAAAATTATTCTTAAATTTCTAAATTTAAAATCTAACTTGATATCCATCTGATAAACTTTTCAAAAATGTTTTTAAACAACTTCCAAGAACATTATTATAGTTTCTAATCTCAAAATAGGGAAAACAATTCCTCAAAATAAACACCTTCCAACTCTGAGTAACCTTTACAAGTAAGTCAAGATTTGTTTCTGTGAATTTATCATCATTTATTTAGTTTATTTCTAAAACCCCACATAGCAACAATAATATTGTTTCATGTTGTTCATGGAACATGTTCTCAAGTTTTATTTTTCTCAGTTTGATTTAATTATTCATTAATGTCATCTACCCACTCTTTATGTTTAACTACCTTTGAAACTGATTTTGTTACTACCTTTGAGATAAGTGATTTATGATTTTATAATCTCAACTTTCTTCTTGTATGAACTAAATCTTTATGATTTCCAATTATTTTGTAAAATTCAAAAAAAATCTGTAGGGTATGAAATTTGAATGATTTTATACATATCCCAATTTCCTCACCACAAGTTTCATATGAATCATTTTTTACACGTTTTGGATCGTTCTCATCATCCCATTCATTTTCATCATTGGAAAGTTTTGATCTATATTTTGTAATATTTTCAACAACATTTTTTAAGGATTTTGGATTTTCAATAACATTCATATCATAATAATCTACCAAATTTTATATACCTTTATTCCAACATCTGTAACTTCATTCAAAGGATGAATATCCCATGAAAATTTCTTCATCATCTTTTTCATCAAACTTTCTAAAATCTAAACACTACAAAAAAAATGAAAGTATAGAGGAATTTTTTTATGTAGCGGTGGTTTAAACCATCGCTAGATGGTCCTGCGATGGTTTTAGAAAACCACTGCTAAAATTAGTGTTGACATTCAACATGCAGTGGTTCTTTCCATTTAACGGCAGTTTCTAGAAAGCATTATAGAACACATATTTCATGGTAGTTTTTTTATTTTTAGCAACGGTTTTCACTTAAAAAACAACTGCAATCTAGCGGTGGTTTTAACCCTCACTAAAGCCTGAATCTTTTACTAAAAAACTGTCACTAATATGGATAAAACTACTGCTAAGTCAATTTTTTCATATTTAGCGGTGGTTTTAACCACCTCCCTAAAAAATAACATAATATAGTAGCAGTTTAAACCACCTAGAAAAAAACTACATCTAGTAACAGTTTAAACCAATACTATATCATGAATAAAAAAACAAGTTGCAGGTTCTGTAACCCTAGAACATGCAGCCAGAACAACACAACAGTAACACTGAAAATTTTAGTTTTAAGGACTTTCAAGGTCATTCCACTATGTGTTTTTGGAGCTGGAGGTGTTTATGAAAGGTCTGAGGATAGGTCTGTTGATTCAGAGCTAAAATTCTACTTATAGAGGTGGTTCATGGTGTAAATAGTTATTTCGCAGTGTTATGGAAATTATATTTATGGCCTAAATGTTTTTCATGTCATGGATTTTTTTGGGAATAATTTCTAGGTAGATTTGACAATGTTTTTGGTTGAGTTGATTCATGACATGAAAGGATTATTCATGGTGTGAATTAATTTTACCTAAGGAAACATGAATTTTGGGGGATATTATAAGTACATTGACTCAATGGTATTCATGAATAGAAATAAATACATTACCTGAATTGGGGGTTGTTATGAATATTCATGATGTGAGTTGGTTCATCATGTTTTGAATGGGATATTTCTAGCCTGATTTAAATTATGGAGAATTATATATTTATCTCATTTCTCTTGGTATTAAGGAAAAACCTAAGTGATTTTAAGATCTCTTTTATCCCTGCTTCATTTTTTTATCCTTGGATTCTAGAGGTTCAACATTGCCAATCAGAGGTGAGTTCTCCCCTTTATCCATTTTATTGTCTTCTTGTTCTTCTCTCATAAACCTTCCATAATTTTAGACTTTGAATCATGGTAGGGTTGGCCTGTATTTTTCAGGAGCTATTAAAGTGATAAATGTTAATCTAGGGTTCATTCCTCATGTGGGTGTCTTATCTCATAGTTTTCCTTTATATAAACTCATAAATATTTAGTTTAGGTAGGGTATTTAAGAAGACTCTTTTTTTACATGTAAATTTTGGAATTAGAATGCATATGTTTCCATTGGGTGTATGGTAACCTAATGAATAAAATATATAGAATTCAGAATGAACTAGGTTGGGATATTCTATCACATGTTTTTATGCCCTATTTTTCATCATGGTTTGTTAGGTAGTGTGTTATACATTATTTTTTGTTGTTAGCAAGATTTTTTCACATGGAAATTGATTAAAAACATAAATATGGTAATATTGCGAAAACTAATGGTAGAGGCACGGAATATGTTTACCATTACTTCTAATATTGATGAAGTCTCAAAGACTATTTTGGGTGCTTTTAGTGATTTTCAACTGTTGATTATAATTTATTTTGTGAAATATAATTTTTCATAATGAACTGGATAATTCAATATGCTAATGAAATGGTTGTTTTAAAAGATAAGTCATTAGGATAGGGCAAACCCAGTTTTTATGATTTCTTTGAATCCTTGATTCTATGCCCTTATTTTCCACATTATTTGTTACTAAAAATAATTTATACCTTATAAGTGATGGCTAGTTATAGGTAGCTTATGTAAGTGGTTGCATCATGAAGTAGTAGTGGCTTTGGTGGATTTCAGAGATGATCAAAGGTTGTATGGGCCTTATTAGCATACATTGGATGGGAACCCTCTAGTAAGGGCTTAAAGGTGTATTTTTGATATTTAATTTCTTTTTATTTCTATTTACACTAATCTTTTGTTAGATAACTAAACTAGTTCCTCACATACTGGGTACCGATTTCACACCTCAACATCTCAGTTGGTGATAGAACATATGACTGACTTCTCCCTCTTCCCTACTCTCCCTTCAAGGTTTCAGGATTGTTATGAACTCGTATGGAATATAGGAAAACCATACTGATTATTGGTTTTATAAAACCCTATAGGGTATTGGTATATGATGTACTAGCTAAAACCACATGATATATACTCATAGAATATGGTGCATTGGTATATTCTATGAAATATATAGTGTTACATGATGTACTATAAGACCCAATATAGTATCAATTTGTATGTGAGGTATTATAAAACCCTATTGGGTATTGGTGTGATATGGTACATTGTCATACCCTAAGGGTTATTGATGACATGATATGTCAAAATTGTTATATGAGCATATATGATCAATTCCTCCACTTACTTCTATGTTCCATAGATACTAGGTCCACTAAGGACATAATCTACCAGTTTTTTGTATAAGAAAAAAATCATGCATGCAAAGCCCATGTAGTTGTGAGTATAAACATACTTAGTAAGGAACCATGAAAAAAAAGTGGGAAATGATAGAATATAATAGTCAAATCAACTTATATGTAAAAGAGAGATAAGAAACTAAACATCATATATGATCATAAAGAAATTTCAATCTCCATAACCATTTGAAACATAGCATATAGACACATGGTTATACAACACATACATATGGCACTCATTGTCCTAATCCCATCTAAAATATAAGAAAAAGATAAAAAAAAATACCCACATTGGATGTACTGATACATGAAGAAACCATCTCCGCTAATCATTTCCCAATGATGAACTCTGCTCATCACCCTCTCCATCTCCATCTCTACTTCCTACTACCGACACCTATAAGACAATTATATTGAAAATTAAACAATGTTTTATATTTATATTTATACTTAAAATCAATAAAAGTTTGTGAAATAAATGATTTTGAAGTTATGTGATTTACCTTCTCACCACCAATCATCACCTACGATCTCTATTTTTCTGCCAAAGACCTCATATGGTAATGGTCCCAACCCCATCCCACACACTTGACAAGTATGCTCCTTCCTAAGGACTTTACCAACTGGGTCATCCTGGGAGACTGAGTAGGACTGTGTGGGATTGACATCCCATAGTTCTTTAATTTTTACCTATAAATCAAATATCAGTCATATTATAAGCAATATATATTAACATAGTGACAAATAATAATAAGTTATTATAATGAAAAATGAATTCATACCCCAACTTCCTTGGAATACTCATTAACAAAGCTCTCATTATATTTTTTATGAACATTCAACCACACTTCTGTTCGGGATGCTTTGTGGCCTGAACTTTGTGACTGAATTAAAAAAAGATAAATCAAAAATTTAATATATTAAATAGATAACATTGTCTAATAAATATTTAAACTAATTAAAATATTACCAGAGTCAATCAGATTCTATAAAAACTCTATGACCTCGAAGTGTAAGTATAACAATTCCTCCTTGGTAATTCTGTCATTTAATCAAATAAAATTAAGTTTAGAACATATATTTTGAAAAATTCATGCAGAAAAAAATAGAAATGATAATAGATTCACATTACTAATAAACAAAATATACATAACAATGATAATGAATGACTTCAAAAATGACATAAGTGGTTGATAAATGAATGGATAACTGTACACACAATCATTTTATCCTTTAATCATGTCAGTTTCCTACTCTATCATTACTTAATTTACTTCATCCACTATTTAAATACTAATATTTTCAATATCATGATGGAAAAATAAGTCCACTTCTTGTTTTTTATGGGATTCAATGTTAGAGGTCAAATCTTTCACTTAATCACCCATCTCATATGAGTCTCTTTATTTTATGTGAGAAACTACACTCCAACCTTAATCCACAAAATCTTTCACATAATATACCATTTTCTCGTATGATGATAAGATATATGGATCATGTGGTTCATGGTCAAAAAAATCCATCAAGCAAGAGAAGTTCACAAAAGTAAATTGCAAAGAATCTCTTTTAACACCCCTGATAATATCCACCCAATTTCATTTGAATAAAATAGCTAAAAAATGCCCATGGTAGTTTAATTCAATAATATCAGTCAACTTTCCATAGTATTCTACTTCAGAAAATGTAAATATTCCACTATTATATGTTTTCAAACCCTCTTCTCAATCTACTATATGAAATATAAAGTCATTCACATTGTAAGCATTGAACTTTATATCTTGTTTTAGAGGACCTTAAGCAAGAAACTTCAAATCTTCTAACAACTGCGCTCGAGTATCAATATTTGTGATCTAAAAAAAAGTAATATACATTATTAGATTTAAAAAATATACGTGTCAACCTAATATTTGTATTCATTGTAATATTTATGAACTTACACATTATGCAAACCATTCTACAAGATCTTTATTAACAACTTTTGTTATATATTTTTTATTTTGTGTTTGTCCTCTCATTATTCTATTTGTTTGTATCTTCAACTCTTCACTAAATAGATCTACAATTTCACTATTTATCAGCACATATCTATTTGCCTGTAATAATTTCATTTCTATCAATGTGACATTTGAGCTCCTCCCAACTGATCGTCTAATAGTAGAAATGATTTTTTATTTCCAATGTATTTTAGATTGAGTCGATGCGTCATCAACATGTCCAACTTGATTGAATCTTATATCAATGTCATCCAAGTATCTAGAACAAAAGCTAAGACACTACTCTTCCAAATATCCTTCATAAATAGAGCCTTCAGGTTGAGCTTTTTATTTCACGTAAGATTTCAAATGCCCAAGATATCTATAAAATAAAATAAAAAATATAATTATGTATTTAATTAAGTGACTATAATTGTTTATTAAAATGAAAAACCTATTAATAAAGTACCTCTCAATTAGATAATCCATCGATAATGTATAGGTCCTCCAAATTTAGTTTTCTCAACCAAATGCATAGTTAAATGCATCATGACATTAAAAAATGATGGAGGAAAGATCATATCCATTGTAAAAATTGTCAATACAAATCTCTCCTGAAGGTCATCAAGATGAAATGGATGTAGAGTTTTCTCAAATAATTTTCTGAAAAATGTGCAGAATTGGAGTACAATAGTGGTAACCTTTTCAAGTAATAATGTACGCAATGCCAATGGAAGTAACTGTTGTAAAAAAATATGTGAATCTTGGATTTTCAATACATGTAACCTATAATGATTTAAGTCAACATGCCTTGAGATGTTACTTTAATACCCATCAGATACCTTCAAATTTTTTAAAATTCAAAGGAATGTATCTTTATCCCTATTTTTCATTGTAAAAAATGTTGGAGCATACCTTCCATTCTCATCTGGCCAGAAATCACGTTTTATATTCATTGCTTATAATTATTTTCAAGCATTGAGATGATCTTTAAACTCTCCATTCTCATTAAGAAATGTGAAGATCAAATTGTCACAAAAAATCTTTTCAATATGAATTACATCAAGATTATTCCGCAACAAATTAAATTCCCAATACGGAAGTTTGAAGAATATATTTTTTTTCTTCCATCATTTTATTATGATTTCACTTGATGATGAAATTCAAACTCATTTCCCAATATCATTCAAATGAAGCACCTTCCCAAATTATGTTTCAACATTTCCAAGTTTTCCCAATATTTTAGAACCTGTTAACAACTTTGGAGGTGTTCTACAATCAATGAAACCATTGAATTTTGACTTGTTCAGCCAAAATCTATGAGATGTGTCGAGAAATATTTGATGACACAAGAAGAACCATTTTCTTCTATGAGGTAGCTATTCGGGCTCAAAATTAAAGTTACAAATAGGACAAGCCAAACTCGTGTAAGTGTTTCCAATCAGATAAATTCCCAAGCCCAAGGAAGTCATTAATGGTCCACATTAGATCAGCTTTCATTTTGAACATTGTTCTAGAAGATGCATCATATTTCTCAACATTGTTTCTCCATAACTCCTATAATTATTCAATTAAAGGCTTAAATTATGCATCAATATCATTTCCAATCATTTATTTTCCAGGAATAATCATCAAAATGATAAAAGATGTTTTTTCATACACATCCATGGAGGCATATTGTAAGGGGTCAAAACAACTGGACAAATGATATAACTGGTAATCAAATTCCCAAATGGGTTGAATCCATCAGCATCCAATCCCAATCAAACATTCCTAGGATTAGATGAGAAATTTGGATATAATGAATCAAATTTATTCCATGATTGTGAATCACTTCTATGTCACATTAATCCATAATTGTTATTATCTACATAATTCCACTTCATGTGTTCAGAGGTTTTCGATGACATGAATAATATTTACAATCAAGGATTTAAAGTAAAGTAATACAAAACCTTTGCAGGTGTGTTCCTTTTCTTCTTTTTCATGGTAGTATGTTGATTCAGAATTCCAGCATCACCCATAGACTTCCATATAGAATAAGAACATGTTTTGAAATCCTATTTTCTTGAATCCTCTCCTCAATAAAACATACAATCATTAGGACACGCATGTATTTTTGTATAATTTAGACCAAGATTGTTAACAACTTTTTTGATATCGTAAAAAGACTCAGGGATCTTTGCTTCATGAAATGCATCATGTAAAAATTACAATATCATGGACATCACCTTATTTGTAATTCCACGTAGGAATTTTATATGGTACAACTTTAGCAGAAAAGAAAGTTTTGAATATTTCAAATATCCACTATACAACTCTTGATTTCCATCATCAACTAAACCATGAAACACATATGTCTACTCAGTGAAGTTTTCTCTTACATTAGTCTCCACAGAATAAAGAGGGGGATCCAATGATATGTTATAATCTTGATCTGGTTATCCTACAGTCTCAAAAACATCACTTGTCACATTGCTATTTGTATCACCCTCAACTGGTTGTTCCGATATGTTTTGATGTTGATGTTGGTGTCTTGAAATGACAAATGAATTATTTATAAGGTCTTTCATTTAATTTTCCATTGTCGATGAATTTGGGAGCTCATTCTTTGGATTGACATCAGTTCTAAATATTTCTGTAATGTTCGATTCTCCATGCCAAAACTAACTTAAATAATAAGAAAGGAATTACTTCAATATCAAGTGTTCATAAACTTCATCTCTCTTCAACCATCTTCTAAATTTACATTTCGGACATGGAAATCTTACTCTCCCATCAATATATCGATTGGAAATTGAAAAATCTAAAAACTCCTCCAAACCCTTAGCATACTAAGGTGTGTTCCTCAATAATGTGATCCAGCTTTTATCCATATATATCACAATGTTCCTACACATTATGAAAAAATTAAAACACATAAATATTAATAAATAAGAAAATATATTCATATATAATAGTTGAAAAAAATATGAATTTGTTAAATAACTATACACTACCTTTTAAATGTATGTATAAACATCTATGAAATAAGAATTACAGAAACTTCTGAGAAATAATAAAACTGTCTGGACTATTAGAATATGTCGATGAAGAAATTGGTATAGAGTAGTGAGCTTAGACCCTTCTTTAATTGATACAGAATAAGTAAATATAGGGCAACTAGAAATGCCTCAATAAATCAGTATAATGAATCCATGAAGTTCTAAATGTATTTCTTATTCTTTATCCACTTCTTTCCATAGCTTCTATTTATAGACAAAGCACAAATGGATAAAATTCTTTATAAATCCATTGAATCTTCTACACATGGGTGTTTCCTAATTATTCATCATACATTTAAAACCCAAAAGTTATAAATTAAAATAGAAACATATTACTATTTAATGTATCATGATCAAATTCAAAAATACTCAATGTATTTCATTCCTAGTATCGTTTTCCAGTGATAGTGGATTTCTAACATTCAAACAGATGATAGACTCTACTACTTAACTATAATAGGGAAATTTTATACCTATATATCCCACATAAAGGTAAAATAATTTTTTCATAGGCTACATAAGGGTACCTCATAATTTTTATAATTTGCATAAAGGTAACCTTTAAAATATACAGCTCGCATAAAGATAAGATGCATTTTACACATTCTATATATAGGTAAATTATAATTCTATTTAAGGGTAATAAAAAATTATAAGCATTTCATAAGGGTAACTAGTAAAGTTGTGTAATGGTAAGCTTTTAATTAAATTGGTCGTGTAAAGGTAATTAGAAAAACTGTATAAAGGCACTCAGAAGTTACATAAGGGTAATAAGAATTTTCCAAATCACGTGTAAAGGAAAAACATAAATTCCATACACTATTTAAAGGTATCTAGTTCACTAAAAAAAGGTTAACTTATATTTTTTTATGCCACTTAAGTGTAGCTTAACACTTGCGTAGAGGTAAGAAACACTTGTGTAAAGGTAAGAAACACTTGTGTAAAGGTAAGAATTACTTGTGTAAAGGTAAACAACACTTGTGTAAATGTAAGTAGAGATTATGTAAGGGTAAAACCAAGAATACAAAGAATGTGTAAGGTTACAAAGGTACATATGTAAAGGTAACACACAAACTATAAATTCTATGTAAGGGTAAGAAAAACAGTTACGTAAGGCATATAAAAATACAATATAAACAAGAAAGATTACATAATTAAGAAATCAGGGGAAATGATATAATATAGAACTATATAAAACTCCCTTAAATCACTAAGTAACCATATAATACAATATAAACAAGAAAGATTCCATTATGGGGAACTATATTGATATTTGATTCCATGTCTCTTAAAATAGAGTTTAAAAGAACTTCTTGTGTACTCCTTTCTATTTTCATTTCTTATCTTTCATATATAAACACCCATCTATCTTTCAACTTCCCTTCTAAGAAATCTAAACATCATTGGATCCTATAATTTATGCTTTATAAACATTATGTTTGTCATACAATTGATGTCATCAATAAAAGTGATAAAGTAAACAAATCCAATTTTTTATTGACATGTTATTACTCCACAAAGATTAGAGTGTATAACCTTAAGTGATCTAGTGGATTGGATTTAAACTTTATTATATCTTATACTAACCACATTCCCTTTCAGATATATTGTACAAACATTAGATTCTTTCCTTTTCAATAGTGGTATGTTTCTTGGATAATTAACATTGGAATGTTTATTTATACTTTTCTAGCCAAGATGACCATGTTTTTGATGCAAAAACTTATTTTCATCTTTAAAACTTAAGTAACATGAGTTACAAAGGTCTCTCATCTAGAAATAATTTTTTCTAGTTAATTATACCATAGTAACAATTTCCCATCTTTTAATATCTTGATGATTCAAGAATAATTCTTGAATATAACTTCATTAACATATTCACAAAGTATGATAACATTAATTAAGTTGTGTTTGATCTCATAAAAATATAAAAATTCTCTTAATTTTAGTTTTTCAACTTCAATCTCAATAGTTCTTATCCGTATGATTTTTAAGGGACTATCATTTCCAAAAGTAATTTCTCCACCTGCATGATCTTCAATATTTTCAAGATACTTTTATCACCAATCATGTGTGAGAAGCATCTATGATCGGGAATCTAGGGTTTGTTCCTTTTTCAATCTTTTAGATCTATCTCAATAATAAAATTTCTTTCCTCAACTTTCTTCTTTTTGACCACCTTTTATTTTCTAGAATTGGAACTTTGTCCCATAAGAGTTATCATAAATTCTTTAGAATGGTTCCCTAGTTGTTCAAATCTTCTACAAACATCCACTACTATAAAACAGACCATTAACAATGCTAGAATTTATCTGCACTTGCAAAAAGCGTTGATAAAGGGTATATTTTATCAGCGCTAAAACAATTGCTGATAAAAGGTACCCTTTATCAGTGTTTTTTTTAGTGCTGATAAAGGGTAACCTTTATTAGTGCTTTTTTGTAGTGCTGATAAAGGTCCTGAATAAAATAAATTAAATTAAAAATTAAAAATTAAAAATGAGTAAATTAAAAAAATATTAATAATTTTATTAAATAAATAATTATTGATAGAAATGGATAAATTTAATATACGTATATATATATATTATAAATATTAATAAATAGTATATATTAAATATATAGATATGTGATATGAATAAAATTAAAAAAATAAATAAATAAAAAATAAAAAATGAGTAAATTGATAAAATTATTAAACATTTTATTAATTAAATATTTATTGATAAAAATGAATAAATTTAATATATATATAGATTATAAATATTAATAAATAGTATATATTAAATATAGATATATAAAATGAATAAATTTTAATAATTAAACAATAAAATTAAAAATGAATAAATTATAATTTTAAACAAAAAAATTAAAAATGAATAAATTACAAAATTATTAAAAAAAATATTAATGAAAAAATTATTAATAAAAATGAATAAGTTTAATATGTATATATATATATATTAATTATAAATAGTAATAAATAATATATATTAAATATAAATATAGAAAATGAATAAAATGTAATAATTAAAAACATATTAATGTCTTATTCATTTTTAATGGTTTTTATACAAATTCGTTCATTAATACATTTAATATATAAATATATTCATATATATTTATATATATATATATTAATGTATATAATATTTCCTAAAAAATGGTTTATATAATACAAAATAGTTATACTTACATTAAATAATTCATATATTTTGTGAAAATGGTTTATAATTAAAAATTAATATTAATTAAAAATACAGACTCATTGCATCGAGTAATGGACATAATTGAATGTTGTTTTATTTTTAAATTTAACATATATCAAATTTTTGTTACATTCATTTCTCATACATATACATAATTAATGTATTTTTATATATAATGTGCACACACAAATATTTACGCAATTCATGAAATCTTATATAGAAACACATACACATAATATTTATGTAATTTATTCAAATTTTAGTATTCGTTTTATAATTTCATTATAACATGCATGATATATTTAATATATTATTTTTTTAATCGGTAAATTTTATTTATTTATTTTTAATATTATTAAATTTAGGTATTATTTATTCAATTTTAATTTTTTTTGAATTTGATAATTTTATATTGTTTATTTATATATATTTATTTACTATGTTTTATTATTTTCAATATGTATTCATATTTACTTCAAAATATATCCATATTATTTTAATAATTTATATTTAATTAATAAAACTTATCCATCTTTTCAATATTTTTAAAGTGTATTCATTATAAATTATTCAATGTCACTCATTTTTAAGATGCATACATTTAAGATTATATATTCATTAATAATGTTAAAAATATATTTGTAAATAAATATTTATAAATAAATATTTTTATAAATTTATGTATATTTACTATATTTATAAATTTATATATTAATAATTATAAATAAATAAATATTATTTTTTTAAAGTATTTTTATAATAAATAAATAATTATAAATTTATGATAAATTTATTTAAATAATGAATATATTTACTTTATTTATATTTATATTTATATTTATATTTATATTTATATTTATATTTATATTTATATTTATTTATTAAATACATAACCTATACATTATGCAAAGATGAAAGAATAGGAGAAATCGCTCTTACTGCTCGCTGATGAATGTGATCCTTTCGATCACCTGCGAAGCGGGAATCTATTCTATTTCACTTATAATCATCTTGTTGGTCAGTAGACATCTCCTTTAAAGAAAATTAAAGAGCGTGAGGAGGAAGCTCTGAAGGGCCTCTCACCATTCTATGGATTTTCGGGAGGATCGTTTGTTATTCTCAAGAATCAGGTTATGCAACGGATTGTCAACAAGGGCACTACGTCTCATGTATCAGCTTTAGATGATCCCATTTCTGTAAGGATATATCTTTGTAATCATTCTTTAATTGCTTGAATCTATTTTTCAAAAGGTATGAAGCCTTGAAAAAACAGTGACCTAGTTTCTTGGCAAGTATCTATCTAGAGTTTTTTAGACTTCAAGTGTGTTTGTCTTGGTTGTGGATTCTTCCACATCTTATTTACCTATGAAGAATCAAAAGGTCTTTCATGGAGTGTGGGATTGGTGAATCTAATACCAGGTACCCTAAGAATACATGACTGGAATTTATGTTTCAACCTAAATAATTTTAAAGATACTTTTTCACAGGTTTGGATTAAAATTCATGGTTGAATTGGGTCTTATGGAACCTGAAAATTCTATATGACATTGCCTCTACAATTGTCATTCCTATTAGGATGGATTGTGCGACTGAGATGATTAGATTTGTCCATTATGTAAGGGTTTTGGTTGAGGTTGACTTAAGCTCTGCCTTAATTGATAAAGTTTTCCTTTCCACAAAACTAGATGATATTTCTATTAGAATTAAATTTGAAAAAATTCCTTTATTTTTTTATTTTTGTCAAATTATTGATCATTCAAAATCCAACTAGAGAGGTGACCTTGTCTGTACTAATTTCTAGCTTGTGGGTCATGAATCACAGCATTGTTAAAGGAAGGAAATAAATGGGAAGACTCATTGTACTGGTGTTCCGATCAAATCTTGTGCTACTAATGAAGCTGCTCTTGTCCATGATTCTAATAATTTTAACCCCACTGGTGGACAATCCCATATTAATGGTGAAGTCTCTGCTTAGGGTATTCGATAAATGGATCAAGTATGTCCTTCCAAATTAATGAAGATTCAGAGAGTAATAATATTGGTCTTATATCTTCTCCTATATATTAATCTGGTCCTGGTTCTCTTGTACAACTGGATGAAAAGCCCACTAAACCTTGTACTAAAATTTCCAATGAGGATAATTTGGTTGATACTAGATTTACTTTTAAGTATTCCCTATCTAGGGGAATACTGAATGTCAATGATGATGAGGAATCTATTGACAGTCAATCTTCCATAGAGATTTCCATCCAAGAAGAGGTGTACTTTAATTTTTGGTATGAGTATAGGATGTGTACTGACAAAAGAAAAAGGAAATCTAAAACTCATGTTTCCACCTTAGATAATGTTAAGCCTTTTAGGGATCAGTGTTTTTCTTTTCAGGATCATTTCATGCCTGCCCTGGTTAAAGTTTATGAGAAGGTATTTTTCCCTCTTGACCATGCTAGCGCATTCAAAAACAATGGATCCTTTATGGAATCTTCCATCAAAAATTTGGTTCACAAAGAACCACCTATTGACTCTGGTCATTCGGTGGGAACATTATTAGGTTGACATCCTACCTTGAATACTCTTGATTTCCCAATTTCTATAGGTAGTAGCAGGTAGGTCCCTATGGATAAGGTTTTTAATGATTCAAGGACTCATTTGGGTATTGAATTGGCTTTAGAACCTATAATGGGAAAGGATAATTTGAATGTTACTATGGAGAAACCCTTGGTTTCTAGGAGGGATGATGAAAAAGGGCCAATTGTTGATAGTATAGTTCAGTATGAACTAGTTTTGGTGTAACGTCCTGGTTCCGGAAGCCACCCAGAGGCACCCCGTACCCGGTTGGTCACATGGCCTCAAGCGCATTTCCCCAAATGCCAGAGGCTGCTGACTAGCAGCGAGGTCCTTGGGTGTGATAGTAGGAAAACTATTCCCTCATTGGCAGAGTACACAGCAGAAGTGAACAAAGCATACAAAAGCAGAAGCAGTAAACATCCAACAACAATAAACAACAGAAGACTAAAATAATAAATAGTTGGAGCACACATGTATATATGAAATGATGCACGATACATATGTCTAGGAAAGTAGCCAAAAAAGTCACAATGCTGAATACAATACTAAACCAAAGTACAAAGAAAAGTAAACAGATAAGAAACTCCTCGACATCGCAAGCCTAGGCTTGGTCCCATGCTCTCCTTCTCCAAAGAAATCAAGTACCAGAAGTCAAAGGGCACTTTCCTTTGTCTATACCTGCAACAACATAGTCTACTTGGGCCCAAAAGCATGGCCCAAATAGGGTGTGAGACTAAAATCCCAGTAGGCAACAACCCAAAGATATGTTCCTAATAGTTAGTGAGTATATGACAGGTAATAGTACAGTAAGCAGAAAACAGTAATAGTAAACAGTAGGCAGCAAATAGTAAGTAGTATATAGGATGATATACAGCAGTAATCAATCCATAGAACAACAAGCAGTAGAGAAGCAAACAGCTAACCACAATAAGAACCCCTCTGAGAAGTACTCGCAGTCAACCCCTCTGGTCCTATTCAAGAAGTACCAACAACCCTCTAGGCAGTGCACTCAGCCTAACCCCTCTGGTTTGGTCATAAAAAATTATAAGACTCTCTGGGGAAGCTCACTCGGTCAATTCCCCTTATAGTCTAGGGTATTCAGGGACTCTATGAGTAAGATCATGCAGTCTAACCCTCTTATATCCCCAAGTTCTATAAACTCTCTGAGTAAGCTCACTCGGTCGATTCCTTATATAGTCTCAGGTATATCACAGACTATTTATGGAAGCTCACTCAGTCAATTCCTTCTCTAGCCTGGAAAGGTTTTAAAGAATTTCAAACAAAGTAAAGACTCTCTAAGGAAGCTCACTCGGTATACCCTCATGTAGTCTATAATATCCAAGACTCTCTGGGAATATCACTCGGTCTATCCCCTGTAGTCTATAATGTCTAAGACTCTCTGAGGAAGCTCACTCTTTTTATCCCCGTATAGCCTATAGTATCCAAGACTCTCTGGGAAGCTCACTCAGTCTATCCCTTACAGTCTATAGCACCAGGTTCTCACGGTCCCATGCCAGTCAGTGCATAATAATGCTATAAGTCCAAAGTAAACCTATAGAGATACTTGGCTAACTAGTCTACAACATAACAAGCATGTCCAAAATATCATTCCATCCTACGGTCACAAGGCATGTAAAACAGGTATAACGGCCAAA
Organism: Viscum album; assembly: GCA_963277665.1. Taxonomy (NCBI): domain Eukaryota; kingdom Viridiplantae; phylum Streptophyta; class Magnoliopsida; order Santalales; family Viscaceae; genus Viscum; species Viscum album. The sequence continues at coordinate 106,256,053 of OY728141.1, forward strand.
GGCTAACAAGACCCAAAGGTCGTAACAAGAACAAAGGCATGGGAAAACATCCAAACATAGAAATTATCCACAACTATGATTAGATTACCTCTACACAAGCATACAATCATGATAGGAAAACAACAGGGTCAAAAAGGTAAACACGCAATACTCTGTTCACGGGTATTGGTGGAATTTGCACATAAAACTCAAAGACTTAGAAAGATAAGGCACAAACCACCTACCTTGATTCTAGGAGATCAAAATACTAGAACCACGAGGCTTGATTCTCCTTAGAATGTCATAGATCTATGAAAATTCACAAAACATTCAACCCACGATAACTTGAGAAAGAGGGAAAATCATGGAATGAAGCTCAAGAAGAAGGAAGAGCTCACCGCTGTGGTTCCAACACAATTGATGGCGGTCAATTCAGCAAACAGACAGAGGCTCGAGGGCTTGGAGGATGTTTGCGGCCGTACGGGTTGCTCTCAGTCGAGGAACCTGGAGAAGAAGGTGTTTTTGTCGATTAGGCGTGACCTCGGTCCATTTAATGAAAAAAAGAAACTACACGACGTGTACTTATGGGGTACACTACGTGTACTTGGCCTTTCCGTACTCCACTTTAATCGGCCTCCACATCTCCCCTACACACCGTGTGTGTGGCCTGGACATAGCCAGCACACGGCCTGGTGCTGCATCAAAGTACACGACGTGTACTTTGAAAATTTACAGATTTTCCTCTTTTTCTCAAAAATGACCAGAAAAGGAAAAACATAGTTGAAATGAAGATCCGGGTTCTTACAAACTTCCCCCATTAAATAAATTCATCCCCAAATTTCCCTAGAAAGGCATAGAAGAAGAAACCCCAAACAGCTCTATCCATTGGGATCGCACATCGGCCTCCCTCTCCCATGTCTCATCATGTACTCGGCCATGCTGCCATAGCACTCGTACCATAGGAACAGACTGGGCACGGAGAACCTTCATACTGCGATCGACAATCTGGATATGATGCTCCTCAAACAACGCATTTTCTTCAAGCTCAACCTCCTCAGGTTGAAAGACATGAGATGGGTCTAAAAAGTATCATTGGAGCTGATAGATGTGGAAGACGTCGTGCATAGCCCGGTACCTCTGAGGTAACTGCAACCGATAGGAAACTGGCCCAACTCTCTCCAACACCTCAAACGGCCCGACGTACAGTGGTGAAATCTTACCCTGTCTCTGAATCCTCTTGTGTCCCAACCTTGGTGCAACACGCATGAAAACCTAATCCCCAACCTCGAACTGCAGAGGTCATCTCTGCTGATCAGCATAAGACTTCTGTCGAGACTGTGTTGTAGTCATCCTCTTCTGAATCAACTCTATCTGCTCTGAGGTCTCCTGAACAAGACGAGGTCCCAGCAAAGCTACCTCTCCTACCTCCAGCCAGCACAAAGGTGATCGGCATGGCCTACCATACAAATCCTCGTAAGGTTCCATCTAAATAATCACCTGAAAACTGTTGTTATAGGAAAACTCCACAAGAGGAATATGATTCTCCCAAGAACTGCCAAAGTCTAGAATACAAGCTTGGAGCATATCCTCAAGCACCTGGATTGTACGCTTGGACTGGCCATCTTTATGGGGATGGTATGCTATACTCAAAAGTACATGTGTACCCAAATCCTTCTGAAGCCCCTTCCAGAACCGAGAAGTAAAATTCACATCCCTATCTGAAACAATGGAGTGTGGAACTCCATGAAGACGTAAAATCTCTTAGATGTACAAATGCCCCATCTCATCAACACTGAAGGTCTCCTTGATTGGCAAGAAGTGAGCAACATTCGTAATCCTGTCGATGACAACCCAAACAGCACCACTCCCTCGAGGTGACCTCGGTAACCCGGTCATGAAGTCCATCGCGACATCGTTCCACTTCCACTCATGGATGGGTAACTGGTGTAAAAGCCATGTTGGTCGTTGATTCTCCACTTTCACCTGCTTAAAAGTAGAACATCTCATGAAAAACCTAGCAACATCTCTCTTCATACCTGGAAACCAGTACTGGCGGTGTAGATCATGATACATCTTGGTGACGCCAGGATGAACTGCCCAAACTAAAGAATGAAAATCCTGCATCAGTTCCTTGCGTATGTCTACTAGAACCCATATGCGTCCCTGGAAATGCAAGATCTCATCCTCACCCACTGTCCACCCAGGAAGAGGATCCTCTCCTGACAAACTCTCCCACAGGACTAGGTCTTCTGAGTTTGATAGCTACCTCATCCGCACTTGATCAAGAAGGGTAGAGGTAACAGATATATAAGATAGTAAAGTCTGCCCCTATTTTTCATGCACTTACAAATGCATCTTAGAGAACAGAGGTATAATCTGCCACTCACTGTTGGCCTCCTGAACTACCTGAATATGAGTTCTCCTGCTCAACGCATCAGCCACTGCGTTTCCCTTTCCTGGTGTATAGGCAAGCTCAAAGTCGAATGACTGAAGATACTCGACCCACCTACATTGTCTCAGATTCAGATCACGTTGATTGAAGATGTATTTGAGACTCTTGTGGTTGGTGAAAACCACAAAGTTCTCTCCCAGAAGGTAATGTATCCAACAGCATAAGGCATGAACAATAGCTGCCAACTCCAGATCGTGCTTCAGGTAGTTCCTCTTGTGCGGTCTTAACTGTCGAGACCCGTATGCAATGACTTCATCTCCCTACATAAGCACAACTCCCAATCCAACACCTGAAGTATCACAGTAGACTGTATAGCTCTTACCTGGCTCTAGAAAGAATAGTATCGGTGCTGATTTCAATCTCCCTTTCAGCTCCTGAAAGGCTGACTCATAGGAATCTGGCCATAAGAACTTCGCACCTTTCTCGGTCAGAACTGTCAGTGGTGTTGTAAGGCGTGAAAATTCATGTATGAAATGCCTGTAGTATCCAGCCAGCCCTAGAAAACTCCTCAACTCAAATACATTCTTCAACTGCTCCCAGTAAACTATAGCTCTCACTTTCTCTAGGTCTACTAATACTCCTGTCTCTGAGATAACATGACCCAAGAAGTGAATTTGATCCGTCCAAAAGTGGCATTTCGAGATCTTAGCATATAACTGATGCTCTCTCAGTGTACTCAGAATGATCTCAAGATGGGTAGCATGGTCATGTTGAGTGTGAGAGTTCACCAAGATGTCATCCATGAAAACCACCATGAAGGAATCCAAGTATGGATGGAACACTTGGTTCATCAGTGCCATAAAAACTGCTGGCGCATTCGTGAGACCGAATGGAATGACCGTATACTCGTATAGACCATACCTGCTCCTGAAGGCTGTAATAGGTATATCCAATGGTCTAACATGAAATTGATGATAACTGGACCTCAAATCGATCTTCGAGAACACCCGGGCTCCTCGAAGCTGATCAAAAAGGTCATCGATCCTCAGAAATGGATATCGGTTCTTGACCGTCAACTGGTTCAGCTTTCGATAATCCACGTAAAGCCTAAGGGTGTCGTTTTCCTTTTTCGAAAACAGGATATGAAAACCCCAATGAGAAGTACTGGTTCAGATGAAACCCTTTGCCTTCAACTCCTCCAACTGCTTCTTGAGCTCCTGCAACTCAGGTGTAGCCATCTTATAAGTAGGAATGGACACCAGTGTCGCTCCTGGCACGAGCTCAATCGAGAAGTCTACCTCACGCTTTGGAGGCAACCCTGAAAAGTCCTCTGGGAATACATCCCTGAAACGATCCACCACTAGAGGAAAGTCTAACTACGAAGTCCCCTGGTCATCCAGATAAAGACTGGAAATCTGGGTGGTAACTCCCCCTAGCCCCTGATGCTCTGGTCTAGCTCTACCCGCCTGGACATCCCACTCACCTCTATGAAGAAAAGATTCAACCTCTGGTGATACTAAACTCACCCTACGGCGATAGCAATCTACAACTTCCTAGAAGGGAACTAACCAGTCCATACCGAGAATGACATTATAGCCTATCATCTCTAGGAAATAGAGGTCCCATAAGAAGTGACACCCTACAACCTCAAGAGGGAACTCTCTGCACTGATGTACGCTAGACATCCTCGTTCCCAATGGTGTATCAAGAGTCAACATGTCGGCAGACAAAAAGATATAGATCTCAAGGTTCTCCACAACAGCAATAGAGATAAAACTATGTGAGGAACCAATATCGAAAAGAGATGAAGATAAAACTGAGGCTACTAAGATCGTACCTCGAACTATAGAAGGGTTGGGATCCTGCTCCTAATATGTCTGCTCCACAGAGAAAGTTTGGCCTGTACCGCGGCCCTACGCCCCTAGTTGTCCACTCTGAGCTGATCCACTCTACTTTAACTAATAGCCTGGTGACTGACCACCACGACCACGGCCTCCACCTCGGCCCGAATGGCTGGAAGAACTCCAGTTCCCAGGCTGGTGAGAAACTGGCGATACATCTCCTATATGTGGGGTCATAGAAGAACCCCTACCACCAATTGTAGGTGAGAAGATCTAATAAAAACGCTGAAGATGGCCCATCTTGCCACAAGATCGGCACTCTATAGGGTCTCTCTGACACTGAGGCCTAGTATTCCCACTCCTACCGCACCGGTAGCATACTACCTGGCTACTCAAAGATACATTCTTCCTACCCTGATCTCCTCGAGAAGACTCCCTTCGATGCTTCCTACTATCAGTAGGAGGAACACTGACTCTGGATGTCGAACCGCCATGGCTCACTGCTCCAGAATCTCTCAGATTGTGATCAGTGATCCGCTCCTGGTTGACAATAGATGATATTGAAGTCAACCTGAATATATTCACCTAGGAATGGATCTCCTTCTTGAGACCATCCTCAAACTTCCTAGCAAGGAACAACTCATCACCTGCTGGAATCAGCGTGAAGCGCTTCAGCTCGGTAAAACAAGATGAGTACTCCATAATAGAAAGAGTACCCTGCTCGAGACTCATAAACTCCCAGGATCGGTCGGTCGTCAAGGTCTCCGGATAAAATTAATTGTAGAAGATGCGCTGAAACTCATCCCAAATCATACTCTGCTGGTGCCCTGACTGTAAGATCACCTCCCATATCCTCTTACCAGTGTCTCGGAGCATATAAGTAGAAAGATTTACCCTTTTCTCCAGAGGTATCTCCAGGTGCTCGAAGATCATCATTGTGGCCTCTAGCCACGACTCTATAGCCTGGGGTCCTCCATCCCATGAGAAAGTAGGAGGATGTTGCTGCTGGAAAACCCGCGTCAACTCAACCATCGATGGGGTAGGAGGCATCGCTCTCTAAAAGGTATGCATCATCCTCAGGAATTAATCCCTAAATTATGAATTGGTGCCTGAAACGGGTATAACTGCTGGTGCCAAGGATGGCACAGCAGGAGGATCTGCAAGAGATCCCTGATCGGCCATATCTGGTGTCTGATCACCGTCTGGCAGCTGACGTACAACCGGAGGACGTCTCGGAGGCATAGCTCTGAAGATCAAAATCACACCTTAGATCAGGATTATCAAGGACATAGAACACAAGATCACAAAATGGGAATAGGGGAAAAGAACAAACAAGTTCTAAAAAACACGACTATATGGCGTGTATAAAACTACACAGCGTCTCCTCTTAAGCCAGACACATGGGTGTGTACCTCTGCCACCTCTTGTCGTGTAACACCCCCAACTACACGGCGTGTTATCCCCACACATGGCGTGTACTTGAACTCCACTCCCCTACCCGAGTCTCTTTACACGGCTAACCCACAGGGTCCTATTAACCCTAGACTACACGGTGTGTTCACTAAGGACACGGCGTGTACCAGACAAGGTTTAGGCGGCCTTTTTTGTTAGTTACACGGTCGGCTACACGATTGACTCTTACACGGCGTGTTCCAAACAAACACGGCGTGTATAGGAGAGATAACATTGTCCCGTGTTGTTCGTGACATGGTCGGGTACCTAGATCAAGGCTACATGGCGTGTTCATACCAAACACGGCGTGTACTACACGAGCTTCCCCAACCCATGTTGTTAGTGACACAGCTGGGTACACGACTCATTACTACACGGTGTGTAACTACCGTACACGGCATGTTCCTGAAAACTTTTTCACCACCTTGTGTTTTTTCTCACACAGTCAGTGACATGGTTTAACACTACACGACATGTAGTCAAGTACACGCTGTGTATTCTGGATTTTTCCAGGCAGTAGCTCAGAAACTACACCGAAGCCTAGAAAACACTGAAAAATAAACATGGAGGTGCCAAATTCCGATATGTGGGGGCTCATACTCCCCGTGAATCAAATCTTTGAATCTCCTACATATAAAATGCAAGGGAAACAAGTCAATGATCCACCAAACTCCGATTCATGAGAGCCCATAACACCTCAAGAATCAAAATTTGGCATTCATTTAAATAAAGGTACAATATGAACAATTTCTCTATTAAACTGCAAGGATTCTATCAAAGAATCTATCACAACAGAATGCATAATCTACACAATGTCTATCACAACAACATGCAATTGATAATGCACCCTAGATGGAATGGTAAGAATGCATGGCATGTGATTTATAACAAGTGCCTATATGATGCATGAGATGGAATAACCTCATCTCATCAGGTTGCGACAGAAATAAAACCGCAATAGCACAACAATAACAACACAAGGCATGTGAATCACTCTAGGTGAAATCATATCAACCGTAAAATCTCAAAACCAAAAAACTGCAATAAATGAGGTAGATTGGATTTTCCCTATACACGGGTTAGCTACTCCCAGGCACAGCTTATTACCAAATACTGAATTCGTCCTATCCCTGGATAAAGGCTCCAAACAGTAAATCAAGAGAAAAGAATTCCTTTGATACCATTTTGTAGCATCCCAGTTCCAGAAGCCACCCAGAGGCACCCCATACCCGGTTGGTCACATGGCCTCAAGCGCATTTTCCCAAATGCCAAAGGCTGCCGACTAGCAGCGAGGGACTTGGGTGTGATAGTGGGGAAACTATGCCCTCGTTGGCAGAGTACATATCAGAAGTGAACAAATAATACAAAAGTAGAAGCAGTAAACATCCAACAACAATAAACAGTGGAAGACTAAAACAATAAACAGCTGGATCACACATGTATATATGAAATGATGCATGATACATATGTCTATGAAAGCAGCCAAACAAGTCACAATACTGAATACAATACTAAAACAAAGTACAAATAAAAGTAAATAGATAAGAAACTTCTCAGCATCGCAAGCCTCGGCTTGGTCCCATACTCTCATGCTCCAAAGCAATCAAGTACCAGAAGTTGAAGGGCGCTTTCCCTTGTCTATACCTGCAACAACATAGTCTGATTGGGCCCAAAAGCATGGCCCAAATAGGGTGTGAGACTAAAATACCAGTAGGCAACCACCCGAAGATCTGTGCCTAACAGTCAGTGAGTATATGATAGGTAATAGTATAGTAAGAAGTAAACAATAACAGTAAATAACAGGCAGCAAACAGTAAGTAGTATACAGGATGATATACAGTAGTAATCAATCCACAGAATAACAAGTAATAGAGAAGTAAATAGCTAATCACAATAGGAACCCCTCTGAGAAGTACTTGTAGCCAACCCCTCTGGTCCTATCCAAGAAGTACCAACAACCCTCTGGGTAGTGCACTTAGCCTAACCCCTCTGGTTTGGTCGTACGAAATTATAAGACTCTTTGGGGAAGCTTACTCAGTCAATTCCCCTTATAGTATAGGGTAGTCAGGGACTCTCTGAGGAAGATCACATGGTCTAACCCTCTTATAGCCCCAAGGTCTAGAAACTCTCTGAGGAAGCTCTCTCGGTCAATTCCTCCTATAGTCTCATGTCTATCACAAACTCTCTAAGGAAGCTCACTCAGTCAATTCCTTCTCTAACCTAGAAAGGTTTTAAATAATTTCAAACAAAGTAAAGACTCTCTGAGGAAGCTCAATCAGTCTACCCTCTTGTAGTATATAATATCCAAGACTCTATAGAAATCTCACTTGGTCTATCCCATTTAGTCTATAATGTCTAAGACTCTCTGAGGAAGCTCACTCGGTCTATCCCCATATAGCCTATAGTATTAAAGACTCTCTAGGAAGCTCACTCGGTTTATCCCTTGCAGTCTATAGCACCAGGTTCTCACAGTCCCATGTCATTCAGTGCATAATAATGTTATAAGGCCAAAGTAAACCTATAGAGCTACTTAGATAACTAGTCTACAACATAATAAGCATGTCCAGAATATCATTCCATCCTACGGTCACAAGGCATGGAAAACAGGTATAACGGCCAAAGGCTAACAAGACCCAAAGGTCGTAATAAGAACAAAGGCATGGGCAAAACATCCAAGCATAGCAATTATCCACAACTATGATTAGATTACCTCTACACAAGCATACAAGCATGGCAGGAAAACAACAGGGTCAAAAAGGTAAACACGCAATACCTCGTTCATGGGTATTGGTGGAATTTGTATATAAAACTCAAAGACTTCGAAAGGTAAGGCACAAACCACCTACCTTGATGCTAGGAGATCAAAATACTAAAACCATGAGGCTTGATTCTCCTTAGAATTTCACAGATCTATGAAAACGCACAAAACATTCAACCCAAGATAACTTGAGAAATAGGGAAAATCATGGAATGAAGCTCAAGAAGAAGGAAGATCTCCCCACTACGGTTCCAACGCAATTGACGACAGTCGATTCGACAAACAGACAGAGTCTCAGGGGCTTAGAGGATGTTCACGACCGTACGGGTCGCTCTCAGTCGAGGAACCTGGAGAAGAAGGTGTTTTCGTCGATTAAGCGCGACCCCAATCTGTTTAATGAAAAAAATAAACTACACGGCATGTACTTGACCTTTCCGTACTCTGCTTTAAGTGGCCTCCACATCGCCCCTACACACCGTGTGTGTGGCCTGGACACGGCCTGGCGCTGCATCAAAGTACACGGCGTGTACTCATAAAGTACACAACATGTACTTTGAAAATTTCCAGATTTTCCTCTTTTTCTCAAAAATGACCAGAAAAGGAAAAACATACCCGAAACGAAGATTTGGGTTCTTACATTTGGATCCAGCTTATGTTCTAGGTAGTGAGACTCGCAGTGGAACTAATACTTTATCCTTGGCTCCAAGGTTGGTCATGGATAATGAAGCAATGGAAAATGTTGTGGCCTCTATTTATAATAAAGGTATGGGTTCTGGTCATGTTTTTGAATAGGTATAGAACTTTAGGACTCTTGGAAAGCATTTTGTGGACTGTATCCTTTCTAGAGTGTAGACACCTGCTATTTCTTCTATTCAACTGGGATTTTCTATGGCTTCTAAACCCACTCAAAATAGGAAGACCCCCAATGTTGTTGCTACACTCTCTTTGGCTTCATGTGTATAGGAGATAAGGAAGGTTATGGCAACTGGATTCTCTTCAAAAGGCCCTATTTTTGATCAGCCTATGAAAGACAAAATGCACTTGAAGGTTTGTTCTCATAACACTTTTGAGTTGCTTGCCTTCGAAAGTAGTGTGGAGGTCGGACAATACAAAGATCATGTACCTGGAGAAAATAAAGGGAAGGTAATGGCTACAGATCAAAACATGGAGAAGGGGAAGACACCTACATGTTCGGGGTGGAATAGCCTCCTATCATAGCATGAGTACCAGATCTTGAGCTACCTGATTTTATTTTTCTCTTCTTGTGACATTTTATGTTTTGTATCTTCCTCCTCTGTTTTTCATTTTTCTATTTAATAAAAGGGGTCGTTGGGCCTCAACCTTTTAAAAAAATATTTATTTATTAAATATATATATAATTATATAAATATATATAAATATATAAATATAAAAAAAATTAAAAGTGTTTATATATTTATAAGTAAATAATTATATATTGAAACAATTTTAAAATTATAAGAAATATATTTAAATAATGAATATATTTACTTTATTTATATTTATATTTATATTTATTTATTATATATATATATATAATTATATAAATATATATAATGATATAAATATATTTATAATTATAAAATTATAATAAATATATTTAAATAATGAATATATTTATTATGTTTATATTTATATATATTTATTAAATATATTTATAATTATATAAATATATATAATGATATAAATATATTTATAAATATAAATAATTAATTATAAATATATTTAAAAATATATTTATTTATAAATATATTTATAAATGTATATTTATTATATTTATAAAATTATATATTTATAATTATAAATAAAAAATCTAAATTTTAAAAAAAAAATTATATAATTATAAATAAATAATTATATATTTAAATAATTATATAATTATAATAAATAAAAATATAAGTATATAAGTATATTTAAAAAAATATTTATAATTGTAATTATAAATCCTTTATTAGCACTAAAGTTTTAGCACTCATAAATATGACTTTTATTAGTTCTTCTTTAGCCCTGATAAAAATATATTTTATCAATGCTTATTAGTTTAGAGCTGATAAAATGTATCTTTATCAGTGCTTTTTAGGAAGCGCTGATAAATGTCTCGTCGATCTATTTAAAATAACTACAACCATGATTAATTTAGTCATGATTCTCAAGCTTTCACAGAACTCCCCTATTGTCGGTACTCCTCTACGTTCTCTTTGACGAATCAAGGCTAGAATCCAAGGTATATTATTTTCTCCTCATCCTCACTCATTGATTGCTTGTTTGGGTTCCACAGTTTTTATTATTACAGTGTTCTCAACCACGACGAACCCTACTTCTCTTCTCTCATAACTATAGTCGTGATTGGTCTCTCTCATTCTTCCTCATTGTTTTCATTCTCATTTCCACCTTCACTCATGGATCTTACTATTGTTAGAACTATCATTGTCACTATCACCAACATCATCATCAACTTCCCATTTTTCTTCATTATCTACCACTGCTTATCTTTGATTATTCTCCATGGTTTTTAATCATAGTTTTGATTTTTTCACACATCCAAGGTCTGTTTTATTTGGGGATTTTTTTTTAGCTTTTGGTTTTCTTATATGATCATTTGATGAATAGGTGTTATAAATAATGTTGATTTACTTATAAATGGGTGTCTAATGTATGTTTAGTAGGTTCTATCTTTGACTGGATGATTATCTAATGAGTGTCAGGACAAGTAAGGTATGTTTAATTTTCTTGAATGATTATTTAACCGATGTTATATCCGAGGAATTATTTTTTGATGAATGGGTTTCTTATAAATCTTCTAATGATTTTTCATGACATTTAAAGTATGTTTAATTTACTTATTAATCTTTTTATAGTAATTAAGGTGTGTTTAATTTACCAAATGAGTGTTTGGATGATTAATGAATTTTGTTTTCTTGCATTGTGAATGGGTATTTTGAAGGTATAATGGATTATGGAGTTTGAATATAGTGTATTGTTAATATATATTTAAATGATCATCTTGGGAAAGTTTTTATTATGTTGATTGTGTAATTTCAGTGTATGGGAAGTTAGTTTATAATCCAATTTTAATAACACAATAATAATATAATATTTTTTTAGAGTTATCCCCCATTTATTTTCCATTCTATAGTTTAATATTTATATATAATTCATCTGGGAATTTTTCAACTTAACCCTCATTAGGTGTAATAACTATTTCATCAAAAAACATCATCACTTCCCTAATTTTACTCTCTACATCATCTCTAGTCATATATATTATATTAGGTGTTTGGGGGTACAATTACATTCAATGTTAGGATTTATTTATTTATTTATTTAAATTTTTTATGAATGAATTACAATTGAATAAGTATAAGGTGAAACATTTTTTTAAATATGTTGCCTTTATTTTATTTGTAAAATATTTTTCATTTCTTTTATTGTATTTTTATTTATAAAGGTAAATTTGAATTTATTTTTTCAAACAAAATTATATTTAGTACTTGAAATTTATTATTGGTGATAATGAATCATAGTTAGATTACAACACTATGTGCAAGTGATGAATATGAGGAAAGGGTTGATGATTTTTTAGAATTTTCAAAATAGAATGTTCCAAAAAATGATCTATTTTTATCTTTGGTTGAAATTTTTAAATATGATATAGTTGCAAAGTAGAAAAATTAATGATCATTTAAGTTTTTACGGTTTTAATATATGTTACAGTCCTTGGATTTGGCATGCTGAAATTGAGTAGAATTCAAGATCTATTAATGGTGAATATTATTAGGTTGATAAGTTTGATCAAATTGAAGAAATTATTTTTGATATTAAAGTGGTGGAAATTTAGAAGATACTAATGATCACACACTTATATGGTGATACTGAAAAACCATTATTTTTCAGGTTATAGAAAATTTATGGTTTCATTAATGAATTCCAAAATCAAAACCTAGGTAATTTATTGGCTAAGGTATTAGGTTGTTTATTAAATCATATTTCATTCCCTTATATGAGTCGTACTAGGAGAAAATGGATATGTTATACCCATTTCATGATTTGGATTCAATAAGTACATGTGATGGTTATCCATGAGGGATAGTCATGGATGTTAGGGGTATGAGGTCTAATATCATGGTACCTATGATGTTTTTATTTCCAGAGGGAGATAAATAATTTTTACTCCTCCTATGATTAAAATGTTAAACTATTATTAGTGAAATGATTTTAATTTTGGGGAGAAACCATGGTATAAACTTATGGTATGATTAATATAATTCACTGGTATGAAATGAAGTAGGTACATTTGATTATCATGGTGTCATGGTTAGTACACAATGACTTGACTTACATTTTTTTAGTGTTACTACTTTAAACATATACTCAAATATTTGCAGTGTTGTATATTTTAGGGTCCCTGCTAGTATTTACTTGTTTATTTTTATACTCACACCCTACACATGAACCTCAGTGGACATAGAGCTCTTATATTTGAGATACTGGTAAGGGAAAAGGACTATTAACATAGACTAGATTCAATTCAGCTTAGTGGGGATGAGTTAATGTTCTCATGGTAGTATCAAGGACCTTTTAGCATTTTGAGATGAGATTTGAAATTTTAAATTAAGATGTGGTAATTTAAAAAGTTTTGAGGAGACAATTGTCATCCTCACTAGCTTCATCTCCAATAGTTATTATTTCACTTTCTTTCTTGAGAATCATCTGCAATCTCTTTTATGTTGCTTTAACTACTCTGAGTAGTAGTCATCCAAAATGGTCACCAGTACCTGATATGGGATGACTACTACTCAGAGTAGTTCAAGAAACGTAAATGCATGTACAAAAGATATGGAGGATGAGTCTCAAGAAACAAAATGCAATAATAATTGTTTGGGAGATGAAGTTGATGAGAATGATAGTTGTCTTTAACTTTCACCTTTGGATGAATTCAGAGGATAATGCATACCATATTGGAGTAATTATTTTCTTAAGTTCAATTACCCATTTCCCTCAAAATGGATGCATTCTAATTATTTAAAAAAGATTATGAAGATGTAATTAAAGAGTTCATCAGGTTTTCAATAGATCATGCATATGACCCTTCTCAAATCCTTTTTCTGTGTTTACATTTTTGTTATTCAAGAAAAATTAAATGTTTAACTATTCATGAAGAGAATGTCTTTTGCACATGATGATGTTTCCAATCCCGAGGAATAACATATTGTTGATGCTAAAACTATAGAATTATTAGGGGATCAACATCATGTTGATTAAAAAAACAAGAATGGAATAGCATCATAATGTTGAATAAAATTATCAAGAAAAGAAGTAAGGGTATAATATTTGAGGTTGGTTGAAATCAACATGTCCAACCTATTGACCCCAAAAAGTGAATGTTAATTAGTTATGTTTGGGTCACAATGAGAATTAATGTGCCGATTGATATTGAATCATGGTTCCATGTCCAGCCTGTAACGAAGGAACCCTTTTGAAAAGATATAACAGTAATATTATGATATAATTTCTCTATTTTATCAAAAAATTATATAATAAAATGTTGATTTAATTTTCATTATTCCTTGTAGAGTTTATTTATTTTAGAATATTTCCATAAGAAACTTCTCTTAATGTCCATTGGAAAATCCCATAGAGGCTTCCAGAATCTTCTTACCAAGTTACACCTTAGAGATGTTGAGGGGAAAGTAAATCCCCATCCACCAATTTTTTATGAAAAAATTATAAATCAGGAAACATGAAATGATTTCATCAGTCATCATGATGAGAAATAATTCCAGGTTCATTATAGCTGATAATATATTATTTAAAATTATTTATTTTATCCAATTTTATTTGAAATTGTTAATTTATAAAATAGAAAAAGAGTGCTGAAAATAAATAATGTGCATCAAAACTAATGTAACCCTATTACAATGCAAGGATGGGGTACTCTTCACTAGAGAAGAAATTGGTATGTATTTTAAATCAAAAATAAAATTTTTATGTGATATGAAACAACATATGTTCCTTTTTTTATATGCATATTGATGAATCAAAATTCAAAGCCACTTCCATCCCACGTTATGTGGTATGGAAGGAGGCTCGCATAAATAAGGAGGGTAAACTAGTTGATGTAAACACAAAAGTAGTATTGGAAATATGTGTATGTATGAAATAATAATAATTCATTATGATTTATAATAGTATTACATAAAAATATCTATTTATTTTCATATTTTTTTATTATTTAGACACAAGAATCAACAGTGACCATACTGGAAGAAAAAATACTTTCAGTAGCTTTGAAGCGACTAGAACAATATGGTCGCGTTAGAGGATTAGGTTTTGGAGTGTCTCCTCTAACATATTTCAAGAATATAAGACCACGTGAAGATACATATAATATAGTGAAAGGACTGAAGACACAAATAGATGTTTTTCAAGATATTATTTTTCGATCTGGTTTGGCAGATCAATGTATGAGAAGTGATCAAAGTGAATTGGTGGTGGAACAAAGATCTTCACATGAACCAAATGACCCTGCTCGAGGCTAGTCATTCACCTCAACCATATACCTTACCCTAGGTAATCATTTTGTTCATTACTCTTTCTCCTAAATTTAAATCATAGAACTTCTGATAACTTTATACTACTAAAATTTTGTAGGGTATAATTGTATATGATTTATATCAGTCAACACTCACGCACCAACTTGTTGTGAGGGGAACGGTGTATAATATCCCAGGAGATAATATACACCTGAAATACCTCCCAAAAGACCACATGAGAGTGAGTATTGAGGTTTCTCATGAGCCGGCAGCTGAGTTTTTTGTTCCACTTGATGATCTGTATATTACAACGGTCAATGATATTATTGGAACTTTCATAGAATAGTCATCTAATATTATAAAGATATAAGAGGTATGTCTTTAATAGATTTTTTCATATGAAAAACCTGTAATAGTTGATGAAAAAAGGTCTGAAGTGAGGTATGATATTACATATGGATAAAGCGATGGGGAAGTGGAAGGTCAGATCAAGGTGATCCATTGAATCAACCAAGAAATCAAAACAGCCTTTCGAGAGTACCTTCTCCCTTCCAGTTCCATGAAAACATTTATTATCATTACAACTTCATACATAGACCACATTTAAAGATGAAAATAAGTCTTACATTCCCTATGAAAAAAAATATATATAACTTTCATGACTGGAATAGTTGGTATTGAGAGTATAAATGAGATTCTCAAGCATGAATGACTGGGAGTCTTAGTTGTGAATACATACATAAGGTACATTTTCATAATACATTTATCCAAATAGTGAGATAATATTTTTATTAAAGTTAATAACTATTCATATTTTTTACATGAATTTATATTAATACCATATAAAGATAAATTGTGTGAAGCATGATTTGGATTCATTAATCCCTATATCATTTCTATGGAAAAACTTACTTTGGATAATTATGAAATTAAGAAGAAAAAATATGAGCTACTTGAATCATTTGAGTAAAAAATAATAGATGACATACACTTTTTTATTCCTATAATGCATAGGTAAAACTCTACAATCTAATCACATAAAATATTTTTTTATTTTTTTTACTACTTATTTGTTTTTGTTTTTTAGGTAGCACTAGATGTTGATCGAAGTCAATTTGGATACCCCAAATATTTATTTTTTGGATCCAATGCATGGATATCCAAAAAACCAACCATACATAATATGTATTGTGAATTTGCAATACACTAAAATAAATATTTTATAGATAAACTTCAAATTATATGTTTTAGTCTATGTTTAAATAAGAATTTTATTATTATAGGGAAGTTGCTAAATATAGGATAAATCATGGCATAAAGCTGGTGTATGAACATAAAAATCACATGGATTACTACAAATGGAAACAGATTAAGGTATATATAGAAAGATTTAACTATAAAAACACATTTCAAAACAATTTACTTATTTTGTTCAATGTTTCTGCAGTGTCTGGAGCAAGATAATGGAAATGATTGTGGATATTATGTTTGTAAATTTATGAGAGATATCATAAACCATGAAAATACCAGCATCCTCAAATAGGTAAAGTCTGAAGGTAATTAAAAATTCATTAAAAAAATTTCTTAATCATTTTTTTCATATTTTCTCAGTATTAAAAACATTTATGAAAACCTTTATACTCAAAAGAATAAATAAATTTGTTTAAAGATGAGTGGGATGTGTATATTTTGTCAGAATGTTTTTTGACAAAAAATTTTAAGTGATTACATGCTATGTTTGTGATCTAGTATGAGTTATGAACTTAGAATTATATTTGTGGTGTGAAGCATTAGTGTCAGAATGCTTATATATTATTTTTGATCTGTTTCTCAAGGAGAAGTATAATAGAGGAAATCAATTTTATTAAAAGCACTGACCTACAAACAATAAAATTGTTGGGAAATAGAAGAGGTAGAGGAGGATGTGGAGGCAGAGGTGGAGGTAGAGGCGGAGGTGGAGGCGGAGGCGGAGGCAGAGTCAGAGACAAAGGTGGAGGAGGAAGCAAAGGCGGAGATTGAGGCAGAGGAGGAGACGAAGCGCTAGCTTTCAAACAAAAAAATTATCAGTCAATGGAGTATAATGGGGATCATACCAAATTTGTGCTTCAGAAAGATTGTTGAAATGTGTGCACAACACTTTTCACTTAAGATAATATCCATTGTGAAATTTTTTCTGGTTTCTTATTGAAAAAATGTTTTTCACCACTTGTTTAAGTGATTTTGTACAGGAATTTAAGTGGAGGATTTTTTTTCAGAAATAAAACAAACACCACTTATTTTTTCAAACTTATTTTCATATAATACAATTTTTATTAGCACATTCCAAGTACTATAAAATGTTATTGAAGTGTTAAAGAAACCCCTCACCAAGAATAAAATGAATAATAACAAAAAAAACAGATACAGTTTCTTTCCCATGGATTCTCTACACTGTAAAGAAAGGGTCTTATTAGTGGATCCAATAGTCACTCAAGAGTCATACAACACCAATCCAATCATCAAACATGTATATAATCTAGCTTAAATTTTTGAATAAATATGTGTGTAATCAACCACCTAATCTAGTAAGTGTGTGAGAGAACTATTGGAGTACAACCAACATTGAGAGATCGTGGTCATCATAGATGGATAGTGTCAAAGGGAACATGACATCAAATGAAAATAAACCACTTTATGAATAAATACAAAAAAATGAAAAACCCCACTTCAACTGAAATCATGAAGCACTAATAATCCAAAAAATACCCCTTTGACAATGAAAGGTAAAGATAGATAATATGGTCATAATGAAGTTTTTTCCATCAAAGAAGGTAAATGGTTTATCATGGAGTCTGTACTCTCTAGGATCGTGAAAGGTAAAGATAGATTTTATTATATTCTATAAAAACTCATATGTAAATATTTATTTTAGTTTAATCAATTTACTCTAATAGTTTTATATTAATGGTTAATGTTTTCTAGGAATAAATGACCTCGTCAACAAGGATGATTCACTCTTGTAGTATGATCATGCACTCAATAAGAACGATTTACACATGATGATGCAATTTTCTTTTTATTCTCCAATGCATTAAACATTTTGGGTTATCAAACTATAATATTGTTAGATTACCCATATTTTTTAATGCACTGTAGGATAAAAATACATGGTGGAATCAACCATGCCTCAAAACAACACATGGTGTACCCAATATGACTCAAATTGTGTAGTTTCAATTTAAAATTGACATTTTATTAATGTATTATTTCATATTTATATTTAATTTATTTATTTATAATATTAATAACAAAAAAATTATTTTATTATATAGGTGGATTCTTTTTCTTGAATTAGGGTGGTTTGTTTAAAGTTGCTCATGCTCGTGAGAGATTGGACTTTGAGACTTCAACTGAGATAACAACAATAAAGAAGTGGGCCAAGAATGTATACAACCATCATTAAAACTAATAAAATGCACTTTTATTGTATTTATAATTTATTATAACGATTCATAAGTCATTTTTTATGTGTAGGAATCAGTCTCACATAAAACTGACACACTATGTGACTGGTGTGACTCAAAGTGTGTGTTTCCAGTTTAAAATAACATTTTAGTAAAAAAAAGTGATGTACTCAAAACCATGAAAATACATTTTTATTATTTTTATACTTTAGTAAAATTATCCATAAGACATTTGGGACATATAGGAATCATCCTCACCTCAATCTGATGTATGGTGTGACCGGTATGACTCAAAGTGTGCTTTTTTATTTAAAATTGACATTAATTTTAGTAAAAAAGATAGACAACATACATAAAATATATAAAATGCATTCTAATTATTTTTATACTTTATTAAAATGATCCATAGCTCATTTATGATGAGTAGGAATTAGTTTCACTTCAATATGATACATGATGTTCTCGACATGACTCAAAGTTTCTGTTATGAGTTTAAAATTAACATTTTAGTTGAAAAAGTGTCACTCATTAAAAAATAAAAAATAAACACTTGAATTGTCTTGATAATTTAGGAAAGATATTCATAAGTCATTTTTTACATGTAGGAAATAGGATCACATCAAACTGATAGATGATGTGACTAGTATGACTCAAATTGCATGTTTCCAGTTTAAAATGACATTTTAGTAAAAAAACACAAGTGATGTACTCAAAATCAAGAAAAAGAATTCATATTATTTTGATACTTTAAGAAAATGATCCATAAGTTATTTGGGTTGTGTAATAATCATCTGCACCTCAATCTGACGCATGGTGTGACTAGTATAACTCTAAGTATGTCTTTTTATTTAAAATTGATGTTAATTTTAGTAAAAAAGATAACAGACATACTCAAAATAAATAAAACACATCTTTATTATTTTTATACTTTAGAAAAATGATCCATAAGTCATTTTTGACATGCAGGAATCCGATACATGATGTGTCTGGTATGACTCAAAGTGGTTGTTATTAGTTTAAAATTAGCATTTAAGTTCAAGAAGTGTCACTCACTAAAAATTGAGAAAACACACTTGGATTTTCTTGATAATTTATAATAATGATTCGTAATTAATTTTTGACATGTATAAATTAGTCTCACATTAAAGTGACACACAATGTGACCAGTGTGACTCAAAGTACGTGTTTCCAGTTTAAAATGGCATTTTAGTAAAAAAACATAAGTTACACACTCAAAACCAAGAAAATTAGTTTGTATTATTTTTATAATTTATTAAAATTATCCATAATTTATTTTTGATGTGTAGAAATCAGACTCACATCAATCTGACGAACAGTGTGACCGGTATGACTCTAAGTGTGTCTTTTTATTTAAAATTGACATTAGTTTTAGTAAAAAAGAAAACTTACATACTCAAAACTGAGAAAAATCATTTGGATTATTTTGAAACTTTAAGAAAAATATCCATAAGTCATTTGTGACATTTATGAATTAGTCTCACTTCAATATGATACACGATGTTCCTGATATGACTCAAAGTATTCGTTATTTGTTTAAAATTGACATTTTAGTTCAAAAAGTATCACTCACTAAAAAATGAGAAAATGTGCTCAGATTGTATTGATAATTTATAAAAAAAATCATAAGTTATTTTTGATGTATATGAATTAGTATCATGTCAAACCGACACATGATGTTATCGTTATGACTCAAAGTACGTGTTTTTATTTTAAAATGACATTTTAGTAAAAAAGTACAAGTGACGTACTCAAAATTAAGAAAACACATTCAGATTGTTTTTATACATTATAAAAAAGATCCATAATTCATTTGGGATGTGTAGGAATCATTCACATATTAATCTGATGCATGGTGTGATAGGTATGACTTCAAGTGAATCTTTTTATTTAAAGTTGACATTAATTTTAGTAAAAAAGACAAATTACATACTCAAAACTGAGAAAACGCATTCATATTATCTTTATACTTTAAGAAAACGATCCATAAGTAATTTTTTACATGCAGTAATCATTTGCACCTCAATAATATACACGATGTTCCCTACATGAATTAAAGTGCCTGTTATCAGTTTTAAATTGTTATTTTAGTTCAAAAAGTCTCACTCGTTGAAAATCAAAAAACTGCACTCAGATTGTATTGATAATTTAGTAAAAATATTCATAATTCATTTTTTATGTGTAATAATTAGTCTCATGTAAAACTGACACATGATGCAATCGGTATGACTAAAAGTGTGTGTTTCTAGTTTAAAATGATATTTTAGTAAAAAACATAAGTGACGTACTCAAAATCAAGAAAATGCATTCATATTTTCTTTATACTTTATAAAAAGTATCCATAAGTCATTTTGGACATGTAGGAATTAGCCACACCTCAATCTGACGCATGGTGGGACTGGTATGACTTTAAGTGCATCTTTTTATTTAAAATTGATATTAGTTTTACTAAAAAAGATAACTGACATACTCAAAACTAAGAAAATTCATTCATATTGTTTTGATGGTTTATTAAAATAATACATAATTCATTTTTGATGTGTAGGAGTTCGCTTCATCTCAATCTGATACACGATGTGTTCGGCAGGACTCAAAGTGTTTGTTATCAATTTAAAATTGAAATTTTAGTTCAAAAAGTGTCACTCACTAAAAATAGATTAAACACACTCGAATTGTCTTGATAATTTTGGAAAATGATTCATAAGTCATTTTTGATGTTTAATAATCCGTATCATGTCAAACTGACACACTATGTGACTAGTATGACTCAAAGTGCGTGTTTCCAGTTTAAAATAGCATTTTAGTAAAAAACACAAGTGACGTACTCAAAACTAAGAAAATGCATTCATATTATTTTGATACTTTAGGAAAATGATCCATAAGTCATTTGGGATGTGTAGTAATCAACCACACCTCAATAGGATGCACAGTGTGACCAATATAACTCTAAGTTCATCTTTTTAATATATATGTGTCATTTTAGTTTAAATGTGCATCACATCGCCAAAACCAAGAAAATGAGTCTAGATTTTTTTTCTTATCATTCTATCTATTATTAATTAATTAATTTCCTTATCATTTTTATTTTATACTTATTTAGTTTATTTTCATAGATATAATTATTAAATATGAACAATAAATGGTACGATGTGCAAGAATCAACCGTAACTCAATCTGATACACAATGTTCTTGGTATGATTCAAAGTTTAGTTTAAAATAAACACTTTCTATCTAATTTATTTATTTATATTATTACTAACATAATAATTTTTTTCTCATATAGGTGAATTATTTTTCTTGAGTGGGGGTGGTTTGTTCTTTTATAAATGTGCATTATTTTTCTCTATAATAGTGTTTTTTCTTGTATTTGTGTTGTAAATTTTATTTCATTTAAATTTTGTATTTGTATCTAATTTTTCTAATTTGTGGTTTTGTTTCTGGTGCTATGGTGTGTTGTTACATCACAATATAGTATGCCATGTTTTTGGTGTTTTAGTGTGTTGTTACAGCACATTGCAGTATGCCCCTTTATCAGTGCTTGTAGAAACACTGATAAAAGATCCCATTTATCAGTGCTCCAATAGTCAGTGCTTCTCTAGTACTGATAAAGGCCATTTTTAGTGTTGTTAAAGACCTTTTCTATACTGGTAATCCTCTAGGAAAACAAACTGGTTTTTCATTGGAAACTTTCTTGTATCTTGTGATTTTTCCTTTCTTTCATCCCATAACTTAGGAAAGTTTCTCTATTTTATTCCACACTTTACCCCCATTTTTTCATGAATATTCCCTACTAAAGACATGTTATGAAAATAGTTATATGAATTTTTTCTATATATACTACAAAACCAATAATATCCATGGAATCTTGATCTTCTTTGAAAGTAGGATATTTTCCTATAGAAAGTTTACTGAGGTTTGTAGCATTTTTATATTTTTGTTTATACATTGTATGGGAAAATTTTCTTATGGAGGTTATTTTCAAAAAAAATTGATGTGGTGGATTTCTCAAATCCTTTCACAACCCTATATTTTCCAATTTTGTTTCTAAAACATGCATGGATATAAATATTATATAAAAATTTATGTTCAATGTGTAAAGATATCACCTAATTCTTGGAGAGAACTTTCTCAGTAGCTCAAGATGTTTTAGATTTTATCTTTGAAGCCTTGATGAAATTTTTACACACCTTCTCCATTTTACTTACAACCTCTTGAAATGATGATTTAGTTTTACAAACCTCACCTTCCTTAGAAACAATTTTCTTGATAATATCTTCAACCATCATCCATTATTCTGAAACTTTCAATTTTAGGTTCTTAATCACTCAATGCACACATATTCCTTAAGAATATATTCCATTCAAACATTTATTTTCACACCTTATTTCATTATCATTCTGAATCCTTTCTTGATTTTGGTTCTTTTCTCAAGACATTCCACAAGTTCTGATATAAGATGGTATGCTCTACAAGTTTCTCCACCATCTTATTCTTCACTATTTGAGGAATATTCCTTATTCTCAACATTTTCAAAGAAAACTATGAACTACTCTATATTTTTATCTTCTGAATAATTTGTATCTGAAGAGTCATTTTTCAACATTCTTAATGATTATACTTATTCTATTTCTAATGAACCTTTTCTTATTCCAATTAGATTTTTTTCTTCCTGGGAATTTTTCTCCACTTATTCTATAGATTTTTTTCTTCAGAATCATCTTTATATTCCCTAAATTTATTCTTAGTAAAATTCAAACCAAAATTTTTAATTACTTAAAACTCTAAAAAATTGTGTGGGAGTTTTACTTAAAACTACCTTTCTAGAAATTTTTAGATATGAGAGACATGATTCTGTTATTTTCATCAGTATCAACTTCATTATTTTTTGATACACTAATTTCCACCAAATCATGATCAACATTTTAGAATTTCAACTTTCTCATAACTTGAAAAACCATCTCATGCTTGATCATATTTTTGAATGTTGGATAATTCCTCATCTCATATTCAAAAATAATGTTATTTAATTTATCAAGAGATAAATCATCTTTATCTTCTAAAGAAAAGATTTTGTAATCAAACTCTTTAGGGAAGATTATCATGAGTTTCTTAACAATGGTATAATCATCCAAGATATCTATTAATCCTCTAACATTATAAACAACTTCATTAACTCTAGTGAAGTACTCATAAATAGTATATTTATCTACCATTTTGATATCTTTGAATATACTGCGATAGATTTGTAGCTTTTCCTCTTTCACATTGTTGTTTCCCTTGAAGATTATTTTGAGTTTTTTTCAAGTTTCCTTAGATATTTTGAGTCCCATCACCGTCATGAGAAAATTTTCTGACAAAGTCATTAGAATATAATTTCTAGATTTTAAATTTACCTCAATATTTCTTTTGTTATAAAAATTCATAGGGTCATTTTTCTAAATGGGAGGAAACCCAACTATAGCAACATCAATTACCTCTAATCCAAGTGACAAAAGATAGGTTATCATCCTATTTTTTCAACCATGATATTTTTTTCGATCGAAGTTATTAATACCTCTATTATTGACTGAATTGATATTTTCCATGATAAGGATAAAATATGGGGTCTTTGGATCTAATACTAATTGAAGTTCCTTAGGATCATTAGAACCACTGAGAGGGTGGCACTTTTAAATCAGTAGTTATATTTTTACAATTTCAATTCTTTAAAATTAATCTCAGTAACTTGTTAGATTCATTATCCTTATTAATCTTTTAGAACAATCTCATAAGAATTAAATGATAATAAATTTAAAAAGGCACACAATATTTATAATGTTCTCCCTCAGTGTGATAACCAACATCTTTTTCAAGGATATTCCCTTCAATCCATGGAATTTCATTATAAATAATAAGTGAATACAAATTGAGTCGAAATGAATTTAGACTCTTCTATATCCCAAAAGGAATGATTATACTGACTCTTGTCAGTTATAACCGTTTTTCTTATCAAACTGAGCCAAAACAAGTATATGAAACTTTGTAAACATCTCCCTAAATTTTCTTTAGGAATTCTACCATCTAATTTACTCCTTATTTTAAAATTCTTTCTGGTGTGCCTTCCTTCATCCAGTATTTTCCATCTGGTGTGCCTCACTGAAACCACACCTTGTTGTACCTCTCGTACCCCTCAAGGTTTTATTTTCATGATCACAATCACTCTATTATTTATCTAATATTGTTTTAAGTGTTTTTGGTTGATAGGCATGATTTCAGGTGGCCAAGGTATTGGGCCAAGAAAGAAAGAAGGCAAACTGGACTGAAATCAGTCCACCGGCCAACCGGTGGCTTCACCACTGGCCAGCCGATGGAGCCTGGATAGAAGGCATCCTTCTGTCCAGACCACCGGCCAACCGGTGTAACACCAGCGGCCAGCCGGTGGCACCCAGAACAGAAGGCTGAGCCACTGCCTCCTCACCGGCCAACCGGTGGCCTCAGCACCGGCCAGCCGGTGGCACCCAGCCAGCACAGTGGTTGCTACTGCCTCACCACCGGCCAACCGGTGGCCTCAGCACTGGCCAGCCGGTGGAGCCTGAGCCCGAAACCATCTTCATTTTGCAAGCACCGTCCAACCGGTGGCCTAGCACCGGTCAGCCGGTGGAGCCAGTCAAACTAGCCGTTGGGCTTTTGACCAGCCTGTCCACTTGGCCTCCAACGGCTCCGAAAGCCTCTCCAACGGCTCCGAAAACCCCCTAAGGCCATTTGAGGGTTCCCCCTCTATAAATAAAGGACTAGGAACCCCCGTAAGCCCAAGGAATAACGTCGGAACTATTGTGAAGCCAACGGACACATTTTCCATCATTTGGCGTACCTCCGACGGATTCCTCCAAGGGAACCCCAATTGCTCCAACCAACTTCCACATCCAAGGAGCACCACCAAAGAAGCTTGGGAGCGCCCTTCATCAGCTCCATCAATCCATTGGCGCCCAAGACTTCCCCAATTACGGTTTTTCTTGTTTTATCATTTTTGAGCCTTATTTTGGGTTTGTGCCTACAAACCATCTCTTTCTCTCATCCTCTTCTTTGGGTTCTCACACCACCTTCAAGGTGTGAAGAGGTTGGTCAAGCCTTACCTTGTAAAAGGCTTGAGATAAAGGTGAGCTAGCCTTCACCTGTAAGAAGGCTAGTGGGTTCTTGCTCAACCATTGAAAGAAAGTGGGTTCTTGCATAACCATATAAAAGCAAGCTGTAATAGGTTCTAGACTACCTGTAAAGTCTAGTGGGTTTCTTGCTAAAACCATTGAAAAGCAAGCGGTAGAATCTCTCAACGGTTGAGTTGGGAGCGGAGATGTAGGCCGGGTTTTTGGCCGAACTCCGTTATCAATTCTTATGTCTTGCCTCTTTATTTCCGCTGCACTTTCACTTTGATTTTTAATTTGTTAATTAATTTTTAAAAGGCAATTCACCCCCCTCTTGCCATCACTCCTTTCTTTCTCCGCCCAACAATTGGTATCAGAGGAAAAATTTGAGTAAAACCCTTCACCGGTTTTAAATTTAAGATCTTTTGTGATGGCATCAACCTCTTTCGCCCCCGAAGGCTATTCTTTGGGTCGTGCTCCATTTTTTGATGGAACCGACTATTCTTATTGGAAAACCCGCATGACCACTTTTCTTAAAATTATTGGCTATCCTATTTTTAAAATTGTCATGCATGGTTATTCACTTTCTTCTCCCAATGAATCCAAATGGACCCCCGAAGACATTGCAAATTTTGAGCTTGATGGCAAAGCCATGAATGCTCTTCAATGTGGGCTTGACCGTAATGAATTTAATCGTATTTCTACTTTCCCATCTTCTTATGATATTTGGAAACTTTTAGAAGTAACCCATGAAGGTACTAAAGGTGATGACAAGCCCGCTTTCCCATCCCGCAAGAAAAAGTCCAAACAAAAGGAAAAGGAGAAGGCTTTCAAAGCCACATGGAGTGATAGCTCCACATCCGACTCCTCCTCCTCCTCAAGTGACAAAGGTAACAAATGCCTAATGGCATTTCATGAGGTAAAATCTTCCGACTCCTCATCCTCTTTTTCTTCAAATTCCTTCAATCACATGTCTTATGAGGATCTCCAACATGCAAGAGATCAATTGGAGGAAGGTTTTCACGAACTTTCTTTCAAATTTGTTTCTTTAAAAAAGAATTTCAAAAAACACTCTTCCGAAAAAGAACAACTTCTCAAAGAGAAGGAAGAGTTGACCCTCAAAATCCAAAACCTTCCCGATGTTGATTCCATGGAATCAACCATCAAAGATCTAAGGGAGACTCTAGCCAAGTTCACCCAAGGGGAACAAAATTTGAACAATTTGCTAGGTTCCCAACGCATATCTAGAACCACCCAAGGGATTGGATATTCCAAGCAAGCTTCCTCTTCCCATGCACCTACTATTTTTTTAAGGGGGAGCTCCCAATTTAAATTTTGCAATTATTGTAAAAAACCCGGGCACTTAATCTATGAGTGCAATTGCAAAAATGCCCGGTATGGAAGGCCCAAAACTATTTCTTTTAATGATGAATTTTATAGGAGAAGACCCGCCACTAGACAAGTATGGATTGAAAAATCCCTTCTAGCGAGTCTCTCCGGGCCAAAATTTGTCTCGGTTTCAAACACCTCTCCCCGGTGATTTGTTGTTTTTATTTAGGGGGAGTTAGGATCGTTTTAGTCTTTTTACTTTCAATTCAAACTTTCATTTTCAACTCTTGGTATCAAATTTTTCAATTCAAAATTTTCAATTTATTTCAAAACCTTCAATTCAAACTGTTATTCAATTTTTCATTTCAAAACTTTCAAATCAAATTTCAAAAATTTAAATTGGTTTAAAAATCTCTTTCTCGTTTTTCATCGTTTCCCTCAATCAAGTTTTATGCCCCGTGCTATTTTGATAATCACAAAGGGGGAGAAATTCTTGGTTGATTGGGGGAGAAATATTTTAAAGCATGCCTTTCATTTCACCTTTTACATTGTTTGTTTTGGTGATTGTGATCATCAAAATAGGGGGAGATTGTTGTACCTCTCGTACCCCTCAAGGTTTTATTTTCATGATCACAATCACTCTATTATTTATCTAATATTGTTTTAAGTGTTTTTGGTTGATAGGCATGATTTCAGGTGGCCAAGGTATTGGGCCAAGAAAGAAAGAAGGAAAACTGGACTGAAATCAGTCCACCGGCCAACCGGTGGCTTCACCACCGGCCAGCCGATGGAGCCTGGACAGAAGGCATCCTTCTGTCCAGACCATCGGCCAACCGGTGTAACACCAGCGGCCAGCCGGTGGCACCCAGAACAGAAGGCTGAGCCACTGCCTCCTCACCGGCCAACCGGTGGCCTCAGCACCGGCCAGCCGGTGGCACCCAGCCAGCACAGTGGTTGCTACTGCCTCACCACCGGCCAACCGGTGGCCTCAGCACCGGCCAGCCGGTGGAGCCTGAGCCCGAAACCATCTCCATTTTGCAAGCACCGGCCAACCGGTGGCCTAGCACCGGTCAGCCGGTGGATCCAGTCAAACTAGCCGTTGGGCTTTTGACCAGCCTGTCCACTTGGCCTCCAACGGCTCCGAAAGCCTCTCCAACGGCTCCGAAGACCCCCTAAGGCCATTTGAGGGTTCCCCCTCTATAAATAAAGGACTAGGAACCCCCGGAAGCCCAAGGAACAACGTCGGAACTATTGTGAAGCCAACGGACACATTTTCCATCATTTGGCGTACCTCCGACGGATTCCTCCAAGGGAACCCCAATTGCTCCAACCAACTTCCACATCCAAGGAGCACCACCAAAGAAGCTTGGGAGCGCCCTTCATCAGCTCCATCAATCCATTGGCGCCCAAGACTTCCCCAATTACGGTTTTTCTTGTTTTATCATTTTTGAGCCTTATTTTGGGTTTGTGCCTACAAACCATCTCTTTCTCTCATCCTCTTCTTTGGGTTATCACACCACCTTCAAGGTGTGAAGAGGTTGGTCAAGTCTTACCTTGTAAAAGGCTTGAGACAAAGGTGAGCTAGCCTTCACCTGTAAGAAGGCTAGTGGGTTCTTGCTCAACCATTGAAAGCAAGTGGGTTCTTGCATAACCATATAAAAGCAAGCTGTAATAGGTTCTAGACTACCTGTAAAGTCTAGTGGGTTTCTTGCTAAAACCATTGAAAAGCAAGCGGTAGAATCTCTCAACGGTTGAGTTGGGAGCGGAGACGTAGGCCGGGTTTTTGGCCGAACTCCGTTATCAATTCTTGTGTCTTGCCTCTTTATTTCCGCTGCACTTTCACTTTGATTTTTAATTTGTTAATTAATTTTTAAAAGGCAATTCACCCCCCCCCCCCTCTTGCCATCACTCCTTTCTTTCTCTTCCCAACACACCTCTCTTTCAAACCTTCATTTTGTCTAATGAAAAAAATAGATATGCCTTAAAATATGCTCAAAAACTCAGTCTAGTGATCTGTTTGATTCCACTACTTGGTAAACCTATGTACAAGAACATTAAACTAAAACTCTATCTAGTATCTCAACTTTGAAACTCTTTCCAATTACTTTGATTGGTTCCTCTCTTCTTTAACCAATTTAGTTGGAAACTCATATTTCTTAGAACATCAGCGTGTCATCTTCTCACATAGTTGTACAATGTTAGTATATACTATAATTTCAACCCCTTTTTATAGGTGTTCTCTAAATAGAAAAGGAGGGAACTTGTTTTCATTTTTCCACTAAATAGAATTTGGTGAAATATTCTCAATCATTCTTGAGTTTTCTTGAATATTATGGAATCTTCATGAAAATTGGGTGCCTCAAACATTCCTTGAACTTCCTTAACTTTAAAATCAATAAACTTATTCATACTTCCTTATCTTAGCTAGATACCAAACCTTTGAAAGATCGTATCAGCACCTTCATTTTAATGGGCTTTACAAAGTTATGTAAATATTTTAAAAACTATGTCCAATGGAATGATTGTCCTATGTCTCCTTTAGGAACTCCTCTATTCAGTGATAAATATTTACTTCTCCACTTTTTTTATCTATGTTACTATGTTCGGTCATCTTTCCTCAACACAAAATTCATATTTTACTTTGATTCACAAAACAATATCTGTCATGACTTTTATGAATTGTCCATCCAATAACATCGATAATGTTCATCCAATGTTTGTCCGTCCAAAGAATTCCAATGGATCTTTTTTCTAATAGACTTGATCTGATTCATTTATAAATTATTTCCCTTTATGTATTCTAACTTAATTATTCATTTAATATAATTCTTTTCCATTTTATTTTCATATAAACAATCTTTCATAAAATACCATCTTCTTCTATCCATTACCCTCAAGCCATTGATGTGCTTTAACATTCTTACAAATTATAAAGACTTCTATCATATAATAGTTTCTCTATCTGGTTTCAAGTTTTAGGCACTACATCCTTGTATATATTTTTCTTTTCTACTTTTTACACTTTGTACAAATTCAAAAACATCAGCTTCTTACAAAACTTCATTTGGTAACACCAACTATGTTTTATCCGGTATCTTTTTTTGATTTCTTCAGTAACTTGACTTGAATTACCTTTACACATAGGGAATAATACCCTTACACAAGATTCCTCTACATTTACACAACCTTCAGAATTCATCTTGTACCATTGCACAATTGAATACAAACCTTTACACATACATTTTATAACCACTCAATATTTGTATAAACTCTATGTCCAGAAAACATCAACTCTGGTCTATCTGGTATAATTGTGAATTACACATCCAGTGAACTATGACTGGTGAACTATGTTTGGTTTTCTATTCAATATTATTAAAAAACATCTCTCCCCTTTTTCAACTTCTTTATACGACCACCATCTATTTGATGATATTCTTTCGATAGCCTGTGTTTGGTTAACTTCATCCAATGATCTATGTTCAATAGGCTTGATCCCCCCCTTTGAACAAAATCTTGTATCATGATAGTTCTCATGATGTTGAAAACATTTAGAACTGGTTATAATCATCTTACATATAGAATGATTCTTAACAAAGTTAAGGAAACTTCCTTCACCTCCTTCAGAAACTCCATATGAGATACATTCTTAATAACATTCAACAACTTCTTTCTCACCTATTTAACAAAAAATTCATAGCATAAATTTGTGAAAAACAAATAAAAAACATTTTTATAAAAAAACATAAAGGATCACATATAAGGATTCTTTATAGAATATAAGGGTTATAATGGATAAAATTAATGTGTGGATCAATGGGTCAAAGGGGGTAAATAAAAAAATTCCTCAGTAATTTTTGTGAATCATTCAATATTACAATTTCTTTGATAAAAAAACATAGCATATTCTATAAGATAGAACATGGATGATATTCCCTTAAGAAAAATACAAAAAATCAGGGATATGAAAATTTCCACAAGACCTCATAAGTATAGAATATAATGTTGATCAACACAAATGATAATGATCACATATATGTATCTCAAAAATAAACAAGTTTCTAAAAAAATATTTTCAAATCATGGAATGGTCTTAAAAAAACTTCTAAAACATGACATCAAGGATAAAATCAGGTGAAACAATTATCATGTGATCAAACTGACTAGGGATATAAGTGGCACGTGACTGTCTTACTATAAAAATACAATAGTTTTCAGGTGATTTCAAAAATGAAATGGATGATAGTTTTTTTCTATTTTTTTATTTTGAGTTTTTTAGTTATGTATTTTACATTATTTTTTAGTATAATAAATAAAATTTAGTATACATGTAACGCATTCTTAAGTAATTAAAGATATAATTTGAGATATTTTTTATATCCAATGAAGCTCAGAAAATAATGTACCTACAATGATCCAATAGAGAAAACACATACATGTATTATATAACAAAAATAACACCAAAAGAATGATATCTCATGGATGAAAACAAATATGCATGAAAATTCAAATCCACTATAGTTCTAGGAAAAAAATATTTATCATTTTGTTCATGAAATTTCATTACTTAAAACTAAATGAAATAAAACTAAATGTAGTGAAATAAAAACTAACAAATGGTGGTTTACCTTCTATTGGGCTCTAATATTACTTCTTATTTAGCTAGATGTTGATGAAAATCCATCAAGATCAAACAAAAATGTTTCCACACATTTTCTTCATTATTTGTATGAGTGTTTCATTCATTTGTATATAAGGTTATCCTAAATTAATCATAATATCTTGATGAAAACATGTTAAAAAATGGATTGGTGGAATATGGACAGAATAACTTAGCTCAAAAGGGGATGAATATACCTCACATGAAGAAAAATAAACTGATTAATTAAATTTTTTATAAAGACCATTAACATAAATATTAAGATGATTACCTCCTTGAATATGAAAAAAGTGGAAATTCCATTAACAAAAACTTTCAGTAATTAACTTATATCCATAATATCCTTGAATATCATGTTTGGATGGATAATGTATCACAATTATTCTTCATCAATTATCATAAATATAGAGAAATACATTTGTTTCTATCTCAATTCATCTTATAATGTTTCATTTAATGTTATTATGTTAAGGGTATTGTTAGAATATGTGTTTTTTCCAAGTAAATTGGCATTATCCTCAATGAATGGAGCAGGTGGGACGTTCTCAATTAGAGTAGGTGACTCTATTTTTTCAGGAATGATATTTTTCTTCAAAATTTTCTTATATATCACCCTCATCATGTTTTTTTATTGGTGCATGTGTGATCATGAGCTTAGGATCCTCCAGATAATCCCATTTTAACAATGTTTCTATAAAATTTTGAGTATCATCCCCCACCATCACTGACTGATTTTTTTACTCTTTAATTGATTCAAATATTTCCATTTTTTAAAATGTTTTCAGCTCACAATGGTCCTTAGTAAGATGTGAGCTAGGGTTATTTGAAGTGAAGATGTCTGGTGTATAGAAATTCATAGTGTCCTAGGAAAATTGAAAACTTTATCACAGTGAATAAGGGTCCTAGTTCAATGTATTATTTATCATCAAATGAAATTTCATCCTCACAATGTGAAATTTTATATACATAAAAGTGATCCTTTCTCAATTTGGGGTGGAAGGGTTGTCAAGGCACGTATAAGGAATATGAAATCACATTGTATTATGGAACATTATATTAAATATAGTGTAATATTATGCTCTCTTATTCATGAAATTTGATTGGAGTGGAAGGGTTAAATTGTGATAGAGAGGATTCATCTCTATAATGATAGGATGAATTATCAATCAAAGAAGACTCATCATCAAAAACTAAAATTTTATGTTGTTTAAATATATCATCTACTACATTTTCTTCATAATAATTTTTCTAAGTTAGAATTTTGTCTTGTAGTGAGGATTCTAATTTGACTATTTACTCATTTTATTTCTAGTTCCTTTAATTTATTTTCTATATTTTTAGTCAAAGGAATCAAATTTTCATTATATTCTTCTAGAAATTTCATTGTGGAAACCAAACTTTCATTATGTTCATGTTGATGATCAAACCATTTATTTACCTCATTGATTATAATAAACATTGTGTGCTCTAATGTTGAAGTGCTTGGCTCACACATTCATTGGTGAAATTCCATGTCTTCCTCAAGTGGGCATGGTAGTTGATGTTTTATAATGTTTTGAGATTATGAACCTTTGTTTTGAAATTCTTCTAAAATGCCCCACAACCTATATAAGCTATATGAATTACTAAGTTTATCGTATTCTATAACATCTTGACCTTGAGAATAATCGAAGAATAGATATGAACTAAAAATAGAATATGGTGAAGTATTATCATATGGGTCATCACATTGACTTGAATAATAATTATTAAAATAAACAAAATTACTTTGAGAACTCATTGGAGGTGAAATTTGTTAACTCGTACCATGTTATGTGGTTGGGTAGTTTGGTCATTAGTAGTAAATATGTGGTGCTAACCATTCCATTCTGAACTCCTAGGAATTTGATATTTTTTTAAAAATGGAAAATCACCTATAGTGGTCGGAGAGTCCAAGCTGTTAGGGTCGAGTCTTGTGCAGAAGCCGTCAGAGAAGGTTTGTTTGATTAAAAAGTGTATGGAAACAACTCAGAGTAGGAAGAAGTCATATGCAAATCATCATTTTAGACCTCTTGAGTTCATGGTGGGTAATAGTGTGTTTCTTCAGGTGTCACCAAGGTTGGGACACCGTCGAATTTGGAAACAGGGCAAGTTGGTGCCTAGATATGTGGGGTCATTTGGGATTATGAAGAGGATTGGACTGGTGGCTTACCGATTGGATCTTCCACAGTGGTATAGTGGTATGTATGATGTTTTCAATGTTTCACAACTTCGACAATATCACCATGATCCATCTCATGTGATAAATGTCGAGGATGTCGAGCTTGAGTATGATGCATCCTTTGAGGAGCACCTAGTTTGTATTGTAGATCATAGCGAGAAAGTTTTGTGGGGTAAGGTTGTGCCCCTGGTTTGTGTTCTATGGAAACATGGAAATTTTCAGGAGGAAACTTGGGAGTGGGAATCTGATATGTGGGTCTAGTGGCCTGATCTCTTTTCTTTAGAAACACAATGATGCTCAGAAAGAGCGGCTCAGGAACGATCCATTATAAGGTTGGGAGGTTGTAAGATCTTGGATTTCTCTATAAGGTATGTTTGGATTACATTTCAGTTTAGGCCCTTTATTTTAGTTAATTAAGTTATTTCTAAAGTCCTTAAGGAGGCTCAAGGGTGTTTTTGGGGTTTGGGACATGAAAAGGTGGGGAAAGAGTTTTTTGGGATAGCTTCACAGTCCGAGCACGATTAGTGCTAACCATGTGGGTATCCCAAGTAAACTGTGCAGGTGGTGGATTTTTGGACAGTTTCATCCACACAGTTTGCGCACGGTTTAGAAAACTGTGCGGGTAAACCACGAGGCCCAGAAACCTTTAAAAATTTACAAAATTACCACTCTGGGATTTTATATCTCACTCGGGATTTTTCTTTTCCTCCTCCATTGAAACCCTAGGAATGAACCAAAGGGACCAAGGACTCCCAAGGATCAATCTCCTTTGATTCTTGGTTTTTTGGAGTGTCTTTGGATGCAAATCGAAGATCCGGGTGAGTCTAATATTCTTTATCTCTCTCTTTTTCGATTTAGGTCTTGTATTTTGGGTGATCTTCATTCGAAGCTCTAAAAACTTTCTTTTTCGGTAAGATCTAGGTTGAGGATTCAAAGGTTTGTTGGATTGGGATCTAAGGCTTCGATTGAGAGTGTGTTCGCCAATAGATTCAAGGTAGGTGGTCTACAAGTTACATCCCTTGGGTTTTGTGTAGAATTGTGCATGTAGGGTTGTTATTCTTTCCCTCTTTTGAATAGTTATTAGTGCCTTTGACATGATCTGATACAATGATGTCTAAATGATAAATTGAACCCCTCTTTATCCCCATGGGATTCAAGGAGGATGACTCGACCAAATTAGGGACACCCGAGGGGTGTTCCAATATTTCTTGAACTTAGATCTAGCTAAGTAAGTATATGTCGTTGTGTGAGAACATAGAGCCTATGGAGAATATGTTAATATGATTAAGTGGTGTGCAATTTTTGTTTGTTAAAACACTTAGGTTGGGTAATTACCTAAGAGGTTGTTTGGTTGGCATGAAAAAGGGTTAAAAGGATAAATGGAAAATTCTAGGGATTAGCTTTATACTTGAATATTCTTAGTGAGATAGGCATGGAAAATGGGAATGGTGCTAAGGGGGTTAAGTGATATGAATAATGATCATGGTAATGGATTGAGGGAAAATGTTAATTTCCCATTTATTTATGTTATTGTGATGTTTTAAATGATGTTGGATTTGATGTTGTGATATGGTGATTTTTGGTGAATGATAATTAAGCATGTGCACATGGCTTGGTAGAGTGGGGTATTGACTTGAGGTTCTATACCCACGGGTTGATTTGGACCGAGGTTCTAGCTCCTCCCCTAAATGCACGGGTTAGGGAAGGGGACAGAGTTCTATTCCCCTAATGGTTTCATTCCACCCGAACTGAGGCTTTGAGGTGATGATATTGGGAATTGTTGTGAAATGATTCCTAGTAAGATAAGACTTATTAAATTCCCACATGTTGAAAACATTGATCATGCATAATCCATTGAACACATTAAAAGGGTGGCATGATAAATGAAATGTCTTGGTAATAAACATGGGTTAATTGGTAGGTTAATATAAAGGAACATAAATAAAGATAACCTATTTAATTGTTTACCTTAACTTGACTTTATTTATCATTTTCATGCACTATCTGCCTTGCTGTAAATTTTGTAGACACCATTGGTGGTGGCCTACTGAGTTGTTCTCACACCCTACTTGGGCCGCCGTTGGGTACCCAAGCAGATTTCATGCTTGCAGGTCAGGACAAGGGCAAGGTCCCTATGCTAGGGAGATGAGTTGGACATGGGACATGTTTGGGTGAGGTTCCAAACTTGGAGTCTGGACCATTTTGGGGATTCTAATGTTTTTTTTCTTTTGGGTTTTGTTCACTTGACACTGTAGCATGGCATGAAATATTTATTTTTATTTATGATTGTACCTAGTTTTGGGATTTGGTTATTTATGCATGTTATGGATTGTTCTCTTTTTTTCTCTATTTCAATTATTATTTGTTGTGGATTACTCTGGTATTGAGGGTATAGTCTCCTTGCATGACCTATTGGACCCTCGCTACTATTCGGCAACCTCTAGCATATGAGGAGGTGTGCTTGAGGTCATGTAACTACCCAGCTCGAAGCTCCGGTTTAGTGGCTCCCAGGTCAGGGATGTTACAAAGTGGTATCAGAGGAGTTATTTTCTCTTTCTTACTGTTTGGAGATGGTAGACAGAAGATTAGGAATGTGTTGGGCCTTGGTAATGAGCTCATGCTTGGGAGTATCTAACCCATGTACGGGGGGAAACCCAAGTCACCCTAGGAGGGGATTGTTTTTCTTGTTGTGTGTAGTTACATTTGATGATATTTCACCATTGGGGGATGCATTTTTTGTGTGATTTGATAGTTTTGTGATATTTCCATCGTGGTCGGAAAGGTACTAGGTTGTGCATTCATGAATCATTCTAGGCACCTATGTAGGAAAGTGACATGCATCATGGTAGGCACACACATGGGATGGGTGTGCGGGATATAAAGGTTAGGATGCATATGTTCTCTTAAAAGTAATGAATTATGCCTAATAAGATGGTATGAATGAGTAAAAAGGGAAGTGAAAATGTCAATTAGTAAATAGAAAATGGTGCTTGATAAAGAAGTAAAAGTGGAATAATTTGTTATAAGGGTAAATTGAAATATGAAAATGGTTTGAATGGGAGTGAAATATAAGGCTCGTAACCGTGTGAATTAGATATCGTGTTGTCCATGGACTTAGGTAGATGGCCGAGGGTATTGACCGGGTTGTGAGTGGGCTCTCTTGGGTAGTGTATGTGAATTGGTTTGGTTATGACGAGTGATAAGTCTACCTATGTGTCTTTTTTTCCTTTGTAAAAGTATTATGGTTGCATTTTAAAGTTCATGTTTGGCATTATAGAGAAATGTCACCTCGAAGAAGTGTGCCAGTTGAGCAACATGAAGACATTTCCAATAATGATCCTCCTATATTGGATCAAGAGAACGTGGTGATCCAAGGAGATAGGGAAGAGCAATTCTAGGAGAACTTTTCTCATTTTATGCTGATGATGGAATGAGACCTAGGGTGGGTTGCGCTGATCATGTTTGAGCTGATAAAGGAGTTTCAACTACAGCACCCTCCGACCTTTACTAGATAGGGTGGTCTAGAAGTAGTAGAGTTCTGGATATAGTCCATCCAAACTATTTTCGACCATCTAGAGACTCCTCTTGTGAAGCGAGTCAAGTTAGCAGTCTATATGCTGAGGGGGCAAGAAAAATGTTGGTGGGAAATTATGGTTCAGACAGAGCAGGCTGAGGGGATGATGTGGAAAGATTTTCAGGATAGGTTTCTTGAGCACTTCTATCTAGAAACCTTGAGGCAGAAGAAGGCTGCAGATTTTATGAGGTTGACTTAGGGGACAATGTTGGTGATGGACTATGCTAGTTGTTTCACCTATTTGAGATGCTTTGTTCCAACGTTGACGGGAGATGAGGTAGCTATGGTGAAACACTTCTAGGACAGGCTGAGACACGAGATCAGATCTCAGGTGAATACATTTCATCTAAAAAGGTTTGTTGAAGTGGTGGATCAACCCCTTATCTTAGAAGGAAAACTGAAGGGAGCTTCAGGTAGTGAACTTGTGGTGTCAGTTGGGTGAGCAAGTGGTGCGGCTTATGACAGTAGGAAGCATCACTTTGGAACCTTCTAGCAAGGGGGAAGCACACAGAGCAGTCAGAAGAGGGGGTCAGCTTCTCAGGGTGGCAACCAGGTCTTCTATTTTCAATGTGGCAGGTTGGGGCACAAGCGTGACCAGTGTACCCACCCACCGGTTGAGTGTCAAGCGTGCGGCAGGCTAGGCCGCGTGTAGAGATTCTGCAGAAACCTTCGACAGTCAGGGAATGATGGATGTCAAAGTAAGATGTTGAGTTTAAGTAGGGGGTTGGTTACCCCATATTAGGCAGGCAGTTGGAGATCCACGGGCCATACTAGTAGGGGTAGTGGATGTGGAACTCTGGAGTGAGATCACCCTTATCAACAGAACAGTGCAGTGCATGGTACTCAGGCTAGAGCCCAAGGTAAATGGGTAGGTCATCTCCATGCAGTTCAGGCTACACCTAAGGGTGGTGAGGTAGGACCGTCTACTATTCGAGGTACGATTCTTGTAGCATCCATGTTTTCTAGTGCTTTATTCGATACAGGTGTTACACATTCCTTTATTTGTGCTTAGTTTGTAGTTGTGTTGGGATTAACTATAGAGACTGCATGTGGGGTAATGTCTCTTGATACTCTGCTAGGGGTGCGAGTCGAGGACATCATGCAGTGTAAGGGTTGTACTCTGAAGGTTGGTGGGTATCATTTTCTTTGGGATCTGTTTGTCCTAGATATGTTAGGTTTTGACCTAATCTTGGTAATGAATTGGTTAGTGTTATATCAAGCCCATATCGATTTTTACTGATGTCAGGTAACATTCACATCTCTTTATGGGAGTACTCATGTCCTTCGTGGTGAGTGGGATACTCGAGTGGGCCGCGCAGGGCCGCTATGCCATTAGATGGGGGAGATCACAGCCTAAGTATCATGCCTTGTGATAGATTATGGGGAGAAAGGACAATTAGTCTTTCCTTTTGTTGTGGACCAGTTTCAGGATGTGTTTCCTGAAGACTTATCAGGGTTACCACTCAAGAGAGATGTTGAGTTTACGATGGAATTGTTGCCTGGAGCATAGCTAGTTTCCATTCCACCTAACCAAATGGTGCTAGTAGAGCTCCAAGAACTGAAGGTTCGGTTATAGGAATTGGAGAGTAAGGGGTTTATATATCCTAGTACATCACCTTGGGAATCTCCTATGTTGTTTTCTAAGAAGTTTGATGGATCATTGAGGCTATGTGTCGATTATAAGAAGTTGAACCAGATGACAGTTAAGAACCGATACCCTCTTCCTAGAATTGATGACATGTTTGATCATCTCAGAGGTGCCTCAATGTTTTCCAAGATTGATTTGAGATTAGGATACCATCAGTTGAGGTTGAGACCTTCTAACATACCCCGAACGACTTTCTGAAGCAGGTATGGGTTATATGAATTCCTGTTAATGTCGTTTGGTTTGACCAATGCACTAGTTGTGTTCATGGCCTTGATGAACCGGATATTCCACCCATATCTAGATCAGTTTGTAGTTGTTTTCATTGATTACATCTTGGTGTACGCCAGAACTCATGACGATCATGCCAAACATCTTGATATCGTCTTGAGTACACTAAGAGATCATAGGATTTACACTAAGCTATCAAAATGTTAGTTTTGGATTGATGAGGTTCACTTTTTAGGACATATCATATCTAAGTCAGGTGTATCGGTGGATCCAGAAAAGGTGAAAGTTGTGGTGTCTTAGGAGTAGCCCAAGAATATCTCTAATATTTGGAGTTTTCTAGGTTTGGTTGGTTATTACCAAAGGTTTATTAGATATTTCTCTCATTTGGAAGTGTCACTCATAGGCCTAACCAAGAAGGGGGTTAAGTTTGATTGGTCAGAGGATTGTGAGAATGCTTTCTAGGAGCTGAAGGAGCGGTTGACCACCACACCGATTTTGATCTTACCTGAACTAGGTAAGAAGTATACCTTGTTCTGTGATGTGTCTGGTGTTGGACTTGGGGTAGTGTTGATGCAGGATGATCGAGTTATAGCTTATGGGTCAAGGCATTTGAGGCTACATGAAAGAAATTATCCTACTCATGACCTATAGCTAGCTATTGTGGTTCATGAATTAAAGTGTTGGAGGCATTATTTGTTGGGATAACCCTTTACGGTGTTTACTGACCATAAAATTCTCAAATACATCTTCTCTCAGTGGGATTTGAATCTTTGATAGTGACGATGGGTTGAGTATCAACAGTCTTTTGATTTTAAATTGGCTTACACACCGAGGAAATAGAATAGTGTCGCTGATGCTTTGAGTTGGAAGACTCATAATCAAGTAGTTCAGGAATCCAATTCAGAGTGGTTGATGATGTCTTTGTTTGTGGAGATGCATTTAAAGGTACAATATGGGCACGGGCAGATGACCCTTTCATCTATAACAGTTGATTTTGTGCTTTTGAGCCGAGTTAAAGAGAGTTAGTTGGTAGATCCAGAGTGTTTGGCTATGAAGTAAAGTCTTAAATGTAGGGATTCACCTTCTGGTTTGACCTTCGATACTGATGGAGTTGCTTATGTTCATGGTCGTGTTGTGGTGCCAGCAGATGTGCAGGAAGATTTGATGTGCGATTTCCATGCGTTAAAGTGGGTAGTGCATCCAGGCTTGACTAAGATGTATTGTGATCTTCGTAGGAAGTTTTGGTGGCCGGGAATAAAGATAGAATTTATGGGTTTTATGGCGCGATGCCTTACCTGTCAGCAGGTGAAGGTTGAACATCAACGTCCAGGTGGGTTTTTGTAGTCATTTCCTATTCCATAGTGGAAGTGGAATGACGCCATGATGGACTTCGTAGTGGGTATTCTGAGGACGCCTCAGAATAATGATGCCATTTGGGTGGTGGTAGATCGGCTGACCAAAGTGGCCCATTTTTTTCCAATTTAGGAAACCTATATAGTCGACTAGTTGGGGGAGTTGTATGTTCTATAAATAGTACGGTTTCATGGCGTTCCAAGAACTATAGTTTCATATCATGATCCTCATTTCACCTCACACTTCTGTAAGGGACTACATAAGGCACTTGGTTCCCAGGTGTTTCTAAGTACAACTTACCACCCACAGAGTAATGGGCAGTCAGAGCGTACAATTTAGGTATTAGAAGACATGTTGAGAGTATGTGTTTTGGATTTCGGTGGTTCGTGGGAAAAGCACTTATCGCTTGTTGAGTTTGCTTATAACAACAGTTTTCAGACTACAGTTCAGATGATACCTTTTGAGGCACTTTATGGGAGACTCTCTAGATCACCTTTGTGTTGGTTAGAGGCTGGAGAGTCTGAGCTGTTAGGGCTGAGTCTTGTGTAAGAGACGTCGGAGAATGTTCATTTGATTCAAAATCATATGGAAACAGCTTAGAGTATGAAGAATTCATATGAAGATCAGTTTCATAGACTTCTTGAGTTCATGGTGGGTGATAGTGTGTTTCTTCAGGTGTCTCTAAGGTTGGGTCACCGTTGAATTTGGAAACAGGGCAATTTGGTGCCTAGATATGTGGGGTCATTTGGGATTGCGGAGAGGATCGGACCGGTGACTTATTGATTGGATATTCTACAGTGGTATAGTAGGATGAATGATTTTTTCCATGTTTCACAACTCCAACAGTATCACCCTGACCGATCTCATGTGAAAATTTTTGAGGATGTCAAGATTGAGGCTGATGCGTCCTTTGAGGAGCACCTAGTTCGTATTATAGATCATAGTGAGAAAGTTTTGCGGGGTAAGTTTGTGCCCCTAGTTCATGTTCTATGGCAACATGGAAACGTTCAGGAGGAAACTTTGGAGTGGGAATCTGATATGCGGGTCCAATGGCCCGATCTATTTTCTTTAGAAACTCAATGATGCTCGGGAAGAGCGGCTCGGGGATGAGCCGTTATAAGGTGGGGAGGTTGTAAGATCCCGGATTTCTCTGTAAGGTATGTTTTGCTTACATTTCAGTTTAGGCCCTTTATTTTAGTTAATTAAGGGCTTTCCAAAGTCCTTAAGGAGGCCCAAGGGGTGTTTCGGGGGTTTGGGACATGAAAAAGGGGGGAAATGATAAATGGAAAATGCTAGGGATTAGCTTTATACTTGAATATGCTTAGTGAGATATGCATGGAAAATGGGAATGAGGCTAAGGGGGTTAAGTGATATGAATAATGATTGTGGTAATGGATTGAGGCAAAATGTTAATTTCCCATTTATTGATGTTGTTAAGATGTTGTAAATGATGTTGGATTTGATGTTGTGATATGGTAATTTTTGGTGAATGATAAATAAGTATGTGCACATGGCTTGGTGGAGTGGGGTATTGACTTGAGGTTCTACGCTCACTGGTTGAGTTGGACCGAGGTTCTGGCTCCTCCCCTAAATGCACGGGTTAGGGAAGGGGACATGTCAGGTCCACTAGGTTAGATACCCTGATAGGGGGGTGAATCAGGGTATGAAAGATTAAAACAACTGCCTCGTTGATCTTGTTTATTTGTTAAGCAAAACTCTCTTCTCTCTCTTTCCTATAGCAAAGTTTAAACAGAAATTAAATCATGCACATGACACAACGATTTTTACTTGGTTCACCCTCACTGGGCTACGTCCAAGGAGCATACATCAGCGATGTGTCGATGTACCAAATCCACTAAAAGTGCACTGTTGTTTACAATGTTCGAAGTGAACTCACTATCCCTTCTGGTTTACAACCAATCATAATATGAAAGCTCATTGCTCTGTCAACCAAAGTGTGCCTGTTGCTTCTTTAGAAGATCCACTCACAGTTTAAAGAATTGTAGGTCCCTTCATTCTCACTAATGAATACATCCTCTACTGTATGTAGATGCTCTATTGATGTTCCACTTTTATCCACTGATGAATACCACATTACCACGGTACTATTGGGTAACTCCAAATCTTTCGCGCAACCCTTATCGTGTCTTGCGCGCAAGATTCCACTTTTGTCGCGAAACACCACTTGCGCGCAACTTCAATCTTATGCGCAACTCAAATCTTACGCGCAACTTTCTTATCTTGCACACAACTCAAAATCTTTCACGCAACTCCTTTTTCTTAAAATTCTTACGCGATCTAGAGCTCGGATTCTCTCTAAATGTTGAGCTACTTCGAATGAGGGGGGTCACCTCTTATTTATAAGCATCGCCGACCCCTGTGTGGAAGATTCACTATGTCTCCCAAGATTCTCTTCAAGCGCGCAAAACCCCATTTGACGTCGCATTGGGCACGCAAGATTATTTCGCGCAACCTCGTCTTTTGCGCAACTCCGAATCTTTCGCGCACTTCATGCCTTTGCCATTTTTCGATATTCTGATCCTGAAACATGCCTTGCGTGCAAGTTTCCAAACCACCTTAGATCTTGCGCGCAAGTTCCTTTGCCAAAAACATGTTTCCCCATTTTTTGATTTTGAGGCCCAAAAGTTTGGAAAACACTGTAAAATGGCGCCACCTTAGATCTGTTCTTTTTGTACTGCCTCTAGATCATTCATTCCTTTGTCATCATTCTTTGTCAAAATAGGTTGTCAACAATATATTTGGAACTTGACAACTCACCATGGAAACCCTCTTTGTTAACAAATAAACCAGCTTTGTCAACAAACACAAACACCTTAAAAATGGTTCAATGTTACCTTGAGGGATTTTTGCCCAACAGGACGAAGATCTATTCCCCTAACAGTTGCATTCCGCCCAGATGGAGGCTTCACGGTGAGGATATTGGGAATTGTTGTGAAATGATGCCTAGTGAGATATGACTTGTTAAATTCCGACATGTTGAAAACGTTGATCATGCCTAATCCATTGAACACATGAAAAGGGTGACATGATAAATGAAATGTCTTAGTAATAAACATGGGTTAGTTGGGAGGTTAACTTAAAGGAACATAAATAAAGATAGCCTATTGAACCGTTTACCTTAACTTGTATTTATTTATCATTTGCATGCACTATCTTCCATACTGGAAATTTTATAGACACCATTGGTGGTGGCCTACTGAGTTATACTCACACCCTGCTCGGGCTGCCGTTGGGTACCCGAGCAGATTTCATGCTTGCAGATCAGGACAATGGCAAGGGCCCTATGCCAGGGAGATGAGTTGGACATGGGACATGTTTGGGTGAGGTTCCAAACTTGGAGTTCGGACCATTTTGGGGATTCTACTATTTTCTTTCTTTTGGGTTTTGTTCACTTGACACTGTAGCATGGCATGGCATATTTATTGTTGTTTATGATTGTACCCAGTTTTGGAATTTGGTTATTTATGCATGTTATGGATTGTTCTCTTTTGTTTTCGCTATTTCAATTATTATCTATTGTGTCTTACTCTAGTATTGAGGGTATAATTTCCTCACGTGACCTATTGGACCCTCGTTGCTAGTCGGCAGCCTCTAACGTACGAGGATGTGCGCTCGAGGTCATGTAACTACCCGGCTCGGAGCACCGGTTTTGTGGCTCCCGGGTCGGGGACATTACAAGGCATGGTGGTTGATGTTTTATAATGTTTTGAAATTATGAACCTTTGTTTTGAAATTCTTCTAAAATGCCCCACAACCTAGATAAGCTGTATGAATTACTAGGTTTAGCATATTCTATAACATCTTGACCTTGAGAATAATTGAAGAATGGATATGAACTAAAAACAGAATATGGTGAAGTATTATCACATGGTTCATCACATTGAC
The DNA here is from genome assembly GCA_963277665.1 of Viscum album. NCBI lineage: Eukaryota > Viridiplantae > Streptophyta > Magnoliopsida > Santalales > Viscaceae > Viscum > Viscum album. Next base: position 106,300,504 of record OY728141.1, read on the forward strand.
TTGAATAATAATTATTAAAAAAACAAAATTACTTTGAGAACTCATTGAAGGTGAACTTTTTTAACTCATACCATGCTATGTGGTTGGGTAGTTTGGTCAATAATAGTAAATATGCGGTGCTAACCACGCCATTCTGAACTCCTAGGAATTTTATATTTTTTTAACAATGGAAAATCACCCATAGTGGTAATATGAACTTTTTTTTATTTTTTTGCTTTTAAAATTTTAATCTAAATCACTTTCTTTCGAGGGTCTCTTAACGCTAAAATTCCTCCAAAAAGTTGTGCTAAAAATCTGTTACGCACTATCACGACACACATAACTTAGAAATTTATAAAACTTACTAACTAATGTATAAGAGACAAGAAGGGTCAAACCACACAGAGAATGTTTATAGACACCATAAATATCCTCTTCAAAGAATGTTCAAATCAACAAATTTTTATTGTGATTAAAGACTAAAAATACTAAAAACTAAACTATTTAAATAAACTAAAGCTATACTAAGAGGAGTAGGCAGAGATGGGAGGGTCGGAGTTATGACTCTTGTTTGGGTGCTTGTGATGTAAATTATATTATTCCTACTCCTGAATATTTATTTATTTAATTACCACGTCCAATTTTATTGAGAAATACCATCATGTCTCGTTCTTTAATGTTAGATAATACTCTATAGTTTCTCTTAAATTATCCAACATTTCATTCTCTGATTTGATGAATAATTTACATGAAATTTTACAATTGATTCACTTGGTTAAATACGATAACCCATTTATCACAGTGTCAAGATACTATCTATGTCATGTTCTCTCGCATTAGATTACTTTTTTAGGTAACACTCACACATATATGAAGAGAAAACACACAAAATATTGATGTTTCAAATAATATATTTATTTATTCTGAATTCACTCACATGCACCTTAGGATTCTCTCACACATACAGTTGATTTCAAAACAAATAAATTCTTCGATGATATCCTACTCATGATTACTTAAAAGGTGTCACAAGAATGAGAACCAAAGTATGAAGTCCCCGTTTTATTTAAAATACAAATATATAATTTAATAAATAAAAAACTAATGGAAAATAATTTAATTGTAAATTAAACGAGGTTAAAAAATAATGGCACACAAACACCATCAGATTCATCATAACTTTGACACTATGAGATCATCCAACCATCGAGAGATCATAACACAAAAATAAAGAATAGAAATCACTATCAAGTTCATCTTACTACTTTCATGATGTGGACGTCACCTGCAAAATTCTATTTCGATTTCCACAAGAAGATGACTATGAATTTAGATTCATACTATTTGGTGAAATAAATTTCATCATTATTAATTATTTTTAATATGCATTTTTAATATTTTCATTGGGGTTTTTATGTGGTTATTTTTTTTTTTGGGAACCGCCCAAGAATCCTCCACCGTATATCGAATTATTCACCTGCATAAATTTGATGTGAGGGAGTAGTAAGGGGAGAGCAATGACATCGCGGGGACGAAGGGATCTCTTGGTTCACACCTGGAGAAGGAGACAGCCCCCTTCATTCGGCGATTCTTTGAGAAGGCGGAGAGGCGCTATGTCGGCGGATTCTTGGTTTGTCGTGGAGAATCCGACCGACGGTTTCCAATTTGGGATTTCTCGTTTTTTCACTGGGAGAGAGGAAGCACCGATAGAGTTCAATAATGGAACGGTCGCGGTTCTCTTCATCTGTGAAGAGGCTGATGTTCTCATTCTTGAACCTGAGGGACTCCGGTTAGGGTTTCCGATCGTCGGAGAAGGAGCAGAGCCGCGGGGTTCTTGTTCTTGAACACGGATGGCTTTGAGCCTCTGATTCACGCCGGTCTTAGACAGCAGCCGCATCCCTAGAGGCGGATCATGAAGAGTAGCGGATTCATTCTCTTGATTCTGAAGGGCGATGAACTTAGACAGCGACAGCCCAGTCGAACAGTTTCTGTGTACCTGGACAGTAGCGAAAATCTTGAAGAATTCGACCTAAATAACTCATCAACCACAATTTTAGCCACTCGCAACCAGCTTATTCATCAATAGAGGCGAGACTGAGCCCCGGTAAGGGGTTCTCGGTACTATTTTCAATTTTTTTTATGAGTTGTGAGTGCTACTTGTTTTTTGTCGTGTGTGTCGTGTACGTCTCTTGTCCTTGTTTGTTCATGTGCTGCTGTAGTCCTTTTGTTTCCTGTATTCCTCATCTGTTCCATATTGAAATCCCAGAGGATTCTGCCCTGTGCACGTAGGCTATTATCTGAGGAACAAAAATTCTCTCTGCCCCTTTTACTGCACTCCTTTCAGCTTTTTATTTAACCTGTAACTGCTGATTGAATTTTTCTTGCTTCTTATATTTAAATCTAATATGCCAACCTCTTCTGTATGCAATCTGTTTTTTAATTTAAATGTTTATATAGAAGCTGTTGTTAAGCCTCTGTTTGTTGGCTTTTATCTCTACATGCTGCAACCTTTGGTTCATGTTTATTGGTGTTTAATCATTATGTCAAGAATCTGCTTGTTGGTTCTGTAAATGACATTTGTGAATCTGTTTTTTTAATTCTCGGTTTTGGAATTGTATGTATGTACTTAAGCAATTTTGATTTCTCATGTTTTCTGGATTTATTAAATCAGTGTGTTCATAATTCTAGTATTCGGTTAATGATGATTAATTGCAAGCTGGAGTTTTGTGAGTTAGTCACTGCCATGTGTGAAATTTTGTTCAATACTAAATTCATTTGAATATATTCCTAATGTTTGGAATGTTGCAATTTGATCATTTTATTTTCTTTTTATGAGTTTTGCATGTTTTATAAACTGAAATTCATCATTGTTGTCGGTTTTGGATTTTAACTTACTAAAATACCCAATAGATCCTGCGCTATTTCTTGGGGACCGCCTCTCGTGCATGGGGCATCTCCCACCACAAAATGGTATCAGAGCTCAATTGAGTTTAATTTTTCATCGTTGAAATTTAAAATCATTTGTTCGTTGTTTTAAATGATTTGTTATGTGGATTTTACTATTACAATATGCTTTGATCGATTCATTCAGTTTGGTCGTCTGCTCTCTAAGGCAGTAATTTCAATTGGCTGCTTGTAGTTTTTTCCTGGCCGTTTCCCGGTTTTCTCTGCGTGATTGAGCCTGATAGATGCCTTTGGAAGGTACTCCTTGCGTGTGTCTCTGGTTTTAGAGTTAGGAATGGATTCTGTGTGAGGTTGACCTATGTTTGAGAGCAGGATAACAGTGAGGTGTTTTGAGGATCTTTTGTCTCAAGTGTTTGCCATTTTCCTAGGAGTTGAGCTTATGTTAGCTCTGTTGTGTTCCCCCATATCCTTTTGGACGATTTGCTCTGGGTATGCAGGTCTAGCGAGTTCAGTGTTTAGGCTTGGGTGGTCTGTGGGTGCAATGCTCATGTTTTTATCTTGGGTGACCACCAAGCTTCTTGGGTTTTTTGTTTGATCCTTTTAGCAACATTTTCTTGTTGGTCTCCTAGTATTAGGAACGATGTTCCATTAGTAAGAATAGACAAGGATGTGTGACACTTTTATATGGCTTGTTTTTTCCTAGGTTTCTAGCGGGTCCTGCTTTGTTCTTGCATCTAAGAGCTATCCTAGGATGTTGGGACTGCTTGCCTCTGTCCTTACAGTTTTTTTCTTGAGGATCTCTCCTTTTGTATATTATTTTAGGCGTTTGTCTCCTTAGGTGGAGATTCTAAATCAATCTTTTAAGGATCTTCTGGCATCTTGTGCTGAGAGTCTTCCTGTTGAGTTTTCAGGCGGCGTGTCTCATTTTAATGTCGACTGTGCTAGGTGATTCAGTCCTCTATTATTATTTTGGGGTTTAGGTGGAGACTTTTTTAGTGTTTTCCTTATACTAAGCATGCTCTCCCAATTCTTTCTTTTTCTACTGCTTTGCATGATTTCACTGTTTTGTACTATGTTTCGATTCTTTGTGATTTTTTTGAGTTTTGTTTTTTCCATGTTTTGTATGAGGATGGATACATCTCTGTTTTCTTTGTGTTTTACAGGCACAAATGAGCTGTTTTGGTGGACCCATTAGCATGCGATTTTCTTGTCCTTTCTTCCGCAATGGCATCATCTCAGAGGGTGACTTAGGTAAGTGCAGTTATGGCTTTATCATGCAGTTGTTTAGAGTTGTTAAATTCTGATCATGTCAGTATCCTAGTATATCATTCAACATCGGGCGGCATGGGTCATATTGATGCATAAGGGGGACTCTTTGGGTCATAACCTATAGTTTTTTCCTCTTTAGGATATTCCTAAGTTGATGATTGTTTAAGTGGCATAAGATCATCATGTGGTTTAGGATTTAATTTTCAAGGGGGGGTTGTGTCATGTTGTTTGATATTAAATTTGTTCATTCATTTTAATATTCATGGGGGGAGAATTGTGAATTTCGATTCACGTTATTTTGTTAATTAAATTGCATGATTTTTCATGAATTTTATTATTCCCTTTTAATATTTTCATTGGGATTATAACGTTATTTTTTTAGGAACCGAACCACCCGATCATCCTCAACCATAAACATGTCCTTGGAATTTTGCACCTGCCTGTATTTATCATTTGCCGGGCTCCTTGATTTGTATTCTTCAGCCGCTCCATTCTAGGTGTGAGGGAATAGGCAAGGTAGAGCAATGAAACCGGAAGGGAAAAGCGCTCTCCTGTTTCACGCCTAGAGAAGGAGACCACCCCCTGCTTTTAGCGATTCTTTGAGAAGGTGGTGAGACGCAATGTTGGTGGGTTCTTGGATTGCCGTGGAAAAGCCGAACGAGGGTTTCCGATTTGGGGATTTCTCAATTTTTTTCCGTGAGAGGTAGCAATGAAGGGTTTCAACTGTGGAAAGGTTATGATCCTCCTCGCCGTCGAAGAGGTTGATGTTCGTGTTCTTGATCCTGGGGGGCTATGGTGAGGGTTTCCAATCGTCGGAGAAGGAGCCGAGCTATGGGGTTCTTGTTCTTTAATCTGGAGGGCTTTGAGCCTCAAATTCGTGCCATTCTTGGACAGAAGCCACATCCCTGGAGGCAGATTGTGATGAAAATGGTTTTTTTTTCTTGATCTTGTAGGGTGATGATCTTGGACAACAACAGCGTACTCGGACGGCTACTGCGCACCTGGACGGTTGTGATGATCTTGAAGAATTGGACATGAAGAACTCATCGACCATGATTTTAGCAGCTCACAACCATCTTATTCGGTGACATAGGTGAGACCGAGACCCCTTGGGTCTCGATACTGTTTTCAGTTTTTTTTCCATTTTTATATTAGTGTTGTGCATGCTGCTTGTTTTTTTGTCATTTGTCTCAGATATGTCTTTTGTCTTTCATTTTTCATGTGCTGCTACAGTTCTTTTTGCTTCTTGTATTCCATGTCTGTTGCATAGTGAAAATCTCTGATGATTCTTCCCCATGAACATAGTACATTGGCCGATGTACAGAAGTTCTCTATATTCCCTTTACTTCTTTTCTTTCCGCTTTTTATTTGAGATGTAATTGCTGCTCGAATTTCTCTTATATTTAATTCAAATCTTCAAGACTCATTTGTATGCGATCTGGTGTAGGATTTAAATTTTTATATAGAAGATGTTGTTTAGCATCTGTTTGTTGGATTTTATCTCTGCACGTGGATACTTTTGGTTCCTGCTTATTAAAGTTTATTCTTTATATCAATAATCTGCTTGTTGGTTCTGTAAGACATTTGTAAATCTGTTATGTTGATTCTCAGTTCTGGAATTTTATATATGTACGGAATTTTGATTTCTCCGGTTTTGTGGTTTTTTTAAAATCAGTGTGTTCAGAATTTTTGTTTTCTGTTTATGAGAATTATTTGTAACCTTTTTCGGCCATGTGTAACTTTTGTTCACCAATGTTCCGCCATGTGTGATTTTTGTTCACCGCTGAATTCATTTGATTATATTCCTTTGGATTGTTGCAATTTGGTTGTTTAGTATTTTGTTTATCAGTTTTTCATGTGTTATAAACTGATATTCATAATTGTTATCGGTTTCAGATTTTAATGAATCAAAATATCAACTAGATCATGAGGTATTTCATGGGGGTTGCCTCTGGACAACTCCTAGGGTTTGAAAGGCTCCAGGTGATCTACTTCTGAATATAGTTACCCCAGATCACTGTGAAATTCTCAGTGCATAATCTTCATCCCGTATTCATGAACGTTTGAGTTCCCTTTGTAAATGGAATGTTTTAAAATTTGAAAGTAAACGAACAATTTAAATAAAATTTATTAGCAAAAGTAAAAATAAGAAGTATAATAAAAAGAATACTATGGTAGTAGCTCCTGTGGGGCTTCAGTGAGGTTTCGGGAGTGAGGTTTCGGGTTTGAGTTTGGCGAGTACTTTCTTGCATTGTGTGTTACTTGATTTTTTACATAATATAGTTCCTTTTTTTTTTGAATAAATTGGGGTTGGCCTCACTTTTAATTAGAAATCTATATAGTTAAGTAAATAAATAAACATACTATGAATTAAACATAAATTTTAATTATAGTTTGATATAATCATAAAACTGATAATAACACTAATATCAATAAATGTTAATTTAATTACAAGTAATAATAATAAGAATAATAATAACGTGTAATAAATTGATAATAAATATATTCATGAAATTAAATATAGAAGTAAACCATCAAAAGTTGAAAATAATTAAGTAAATTAAAAAAAAAATACAAATGCATATATAATAATATAATAAAACTAAAAATAATAATAGTTAATATAATTTAGAATTAATTATAATAACTATTAATAATAATGATAATAATGAAACTAATATTAATAATAATATAGTGCTAATTAAAATATGATTAAATTAATATGTACCAAAAATAATAGTAATTTGTAATATTAAAATAGAATTAAATAAAATTATAAAATTATTTAAAACACTACAAAAGTGCAAAAAGTACCTAAAAACTCCAAAGTGGAACTAATTAATTAAATTCATGATAAAAATTTATAATAAAAATTGAGGGAAATCTACATGTACTTTTGACCATGTCCTGAGTGTGCGGATGGTGGCTTGTATTGTGGTGATGTAACGACACAATGGGAGAGAGGGTGTTCTCAGGGGTATTGTGGGTATGGTTCTGCCCTATACGAGAGTGTTGGAATCGTGGTGGTGATGTGTGAACTCCCCAAAATGAGACGGTGATGGTCTAGGAGTCAAAGTGGACTATGCATTGAGTTAGAAGGTACCAATCCAGGCGTGCAAGTTGCATGAGACAACTTCTTCTGGAATGATGTTGATGAAATTAGGGTCAAGGTTTGTAGTGGCCATGATGACCTAATATGGATGTATGATAACTTGATTATTTATTTTTGTTAGTTCATACACTCATAAATCTTATATTGAGTTTATAACTCATGTTGCATGGGCACCTTAGTGAATGTGTATAATTATGTCAGGGATCCATCCAAAGGAATATGCCACATTTTAGGATATTAAGTTGGTGGAGATTGTTGGGGATAAAGGTGATGTCAAGACTTATTAGGCTTATTAGTAACTCATTTTAGTTATTCTTGTTTTAGACAGTTTTTAACGGGGTTTATCCATGGAACTAAAAACACCCAAAAGTTCCCACATTTAAGACAGAGGTGTTACTACGAACATGCTTCCCAAAGATAATCAGTCACTAAGGTTTCACTAATGATGTTTTAGAACTCATATTGGTCAAGGGGATGAGAGGTCAGCCTCATCACACCTTGTTAATGGGAATTATCACTGTCTATGAGACTCTATTATAGATTAAATTCATGTTTGTGAATCCTTCTCAAATCCTGGTACTAGACTCGTTACCCCTATATTAGTAATCAGTTATTAGCACATGTTGATGTAAATATCTATACAATTCATAGGAATCATATCGATGAGAAAATCTATACGTATAAGAGGTTCTCCATCAATGACACCATCTTTATGTATATTATGTTCATCATTATCTTATTATTACTTAATGATGTTTATTTATAAGTCACTATGGTTTAAAGCCACATTGTTAGGGACTTAAGAATTCATCGCCATCCAGGAATGAGGTAGATGTTTGTGGTTTCGGGATTGGGCCTATGAAAGGGAATTCCAACATATCCTTGTGAAATGTACTAGAACCTAAATAATTTGTTTCAAATTAACCGAGCATGTCATATCTTTTAAGTCCATGTGACAAGGACCACTACATGTAGTATAATGTTGTATTGCAATGACGATTAGGCGAAATATACTTAAAAATTGTTAATTTTTGACTTACGCATGAGAATCCCTTTTTGGTTGACCATGAAGGGAATGTGGCCCAATGATGATGGGTTCGTCTCACAAGGAATATGGCCCTATGAAGATAGGTCTCGCCGGGACTATGACCCTATGAAGATAGGTCTCGTCAAGACTATGACCCAACAAGAATAATGTGATAAGACCTAGAGGGGAAATGGCCCTCTAGGTGGGGGCATGATTTTTTCAGGAACATGGCCAAATAGGAGGATGATCAACATAGAATATGACCCTAACAAGGGTAGATAGAATATTGACGATGCTAGGTTTGAAAATTAGAGTCTTCCTACATATCCCATCAAAACAATAATCAATTCCCATATAGTTTGAATGAAACAATTTAAGGTCATGTGATAAGGTTGTACCATGTAGTTTAATGCTACGTGATAAGGAGGTTGTCGGGAAGTTTGACATCGTGGAACTAAGACATTGGTTATGTTATTTAATATCATGTTGTGGGGATATTTGTGATGTAAAATTTGCAACAATAGAGAATTAATCAAGGATTACACATATGAGTCTACCCTGGAAGGATTCATTGGGTATATAACCATTTGGGTAAAAGTGAATATGGTTGTTGGGACTTATACCTGCGATGAATCCCCAAATTATGGAAATTCTTAATTATAAAAATGGAATAATCAACTTAGATCTCTAATCCCACACGATTCATGCTCGGTGTGAGAAAAAAGAGATAATGCAAGATTAATAACATTGTATGAGAGTGCATAATTAAGCTTAAATGGGTCTTATACCTCAGGGGAATATAGTGTGGGAAATATTTTAATGCATGTTGTATGAGGTATCTTATGCTCATCGCATAGGGAATCCTTATTTTCTCACACAAGGTGAGGCTACAGTTGGATGTCTTACACTGAGTACGTTGTCGTGTAGTTTATTATCATGTTACAAGGTATGATGGGGCTTACACATAAGATACCCTTCTAAGGTAGTGTAACCAATATTATGGCCCTTTAATGGGTTTATTCACTAGAGATAGGTACCATCAAGGACATGAGTTGATGTAAACCTGGGTGGGAAACCCATTTCATTTATTATTATAGTTATTCATGAAATAATAATAGGAAAAAATATTCTTCATCAGATGATATCATGCAAGAGAGGGTAATTTACAACTGTAGATCAACCCATTTAACATAGGAGAAGGTGCAATGCGAATGGGGTGTGGCCCGCAAAGGAGGGCACATCCACTTTGTGAAGCACTCTTTTCAATGGTTCATTATTGAATCACTCTTTATGAAGGGTTTTCTACAATGTACTCACTGCAACGCACCATCCATTAAAGTGGTTCTTTCACCGGGGATATGCTTCACAAATTCTTCACAGAGGTGCTTTGTTGGATGCCACATAATTGTTTCTTCTTCTTCTTCCCTAATTTTTCTTCTTCTTCCTAAATAGAAAGCCTTTTCATGCATTCTTCTAGGTTTCTTCATCCTATTGTGTGTCTCCTCTCCGTCTCCATCTAAACCTATTTTTAGGGAATGAGTGGAGTATTTATAGGACGTTCCAAGTAAACCATTTTCTCAAAAAGTTGTTCCATGTTGCAGTCCATGAAGGAGATTTTCAGACTCAAGAAATCAACATCTACATGGTGAAAATGCCTTTGGACTCATGAAGGTCTGGAAATCAATGCCTGATGACTACAAATGATGGGGGCTTTGTTATGAAGTTGAATATCACTGCCTCCTAGATTACATAAACAAAAAGCCTCCTCAAAGGCACCACTATGGGGAGGAAGTGCAATACCTTCGTTGTAAGGACTTGAAGTATTATAAATGAAATTCCCTTTTCAAATTAATAAATGCCTTATCATGTAATGATGTTGTATAAAACACATGCACTACTTTGTTTATTTTGGACCGTAATAAGTTATATCCCATCGAATTTAAGTGATCATTAAGAGTCATAATCATTGATAATATTGTCATTGTATAGTGACTGTTATGATTAGTATATATTAAGGGTTATGATAACATCCAATTGACATAGATAGAAGAAGCAACAACCTTGACCAATGGGGTCATACTCTATAAAGCCCATTTCTCTGAGCTTCTGAGGGAGATGGCATCACTGGGCTTTGCCCTTAACCAAGCCCAATCTAGGATCCAACAACCAAAACACAAGAAAAACCATTTGTAGGAGAAGATCAACCTTATTGAGATCATGACCAAAACCAAGTTCGCCAAACCACCGTAAGAAAGTATCACCGTTGCACACCTTACACTTGGGCATACACTAGTGTAATAAGGGGTTATGTATCTAGACCCTAGTAGTATGAATTGTATATTTTATTTTTAATAAATAATGATTATATTTATCACCTTTTATTATTATTTAATCAATAATTATATTATGAGCTTGATAAAAATTACATTTTGACATGAAAATATCAAAATTGTATTTTTGGGAAATATATAGTTTCAAATAAGACACACTTTTGATAAATTCAAGGATTTTCAAAATAAATGACATTGTAATAAAATATTGTTATTCGATAATAATTATTTAAATATAAATGATAAAATAATTTAATGATGTAAAATGTAATTTTTATAAAGGCTAGAATGTGGTTAATATCATAAAAAATAGTATTTTTCAGTAAATATAGATTTTTATTTAAGTGAAAATTTTCATATTTAGAGAATTATCTTGATAAAATAAATATTATTTTTCAAATCAGCATGCCAAAATTATCCTATGGTAAATTTTTTATAAATCTCTAAGAGTCAATTTTTTGGGTAAAAATTAAATACGGTATAAATATACAGTATATATTAATACACAATAATGACTAAAAAGTGATGTAATAAATGCCATAAAAGGAAACCATGACTCAATGTATATTTATCTTTTAAGATAATGTTAATTTAACTTATTTGATTAATTTTATAAACCCTTAATGAATCCTCCAAAACAAATATTATATTTTATGGTTTTAAAATCAATTCTTTATAAACATGACTCACTTCCACATTACCAAGGGTATTATTTTAAGGAAATTAGTTCCTAGCCTTATAAAATATTTATAACCACTCCTCTTTGGTAGGTTCCATGAGTAAAAACCATGGGAAGGTTTGTGGTTTTAATTAATTTATCATATAGTGTCCAAAATCTATGTTTAGAAAACAATTATGAATTCCCCCTATTTTTCTATAAATACCCACCCATCCTACCACTCTTTTTCACTAAAAACCCCATTGAACATGGAGTTACTCTCCCTATTACTTTCTAAATCCCTTCCAAGGTGTTCCAATGATCTTAAGAAGCTCCTCCCAAGCTTTTAGAAGAACCCTCTCTAGGTAAGGGATCCTCTCCTCCCCCTTTTTATTTTGAGTACTCTCTTTGTACTAAGCCTTTCAATTTCAAATTATGTAACAACTTTTATTTTTCCATATATTAATTTAGAATATTATATGGATTACATTTAGAGCTAGATGCTAAGACTGCATGAGATTAGAAGACCCATTAAGCCCAGAATTAATTTTTGAAATATATTAAATATATTAAATATCACACATGTGTAGTTTTTCTAAAAAAGTAGAATAACTCTTAAACGTAGGTTTGGATCAGAAATATGAGGCCACCATTGAATTTAGAGTGTGGTTTTTACCCTAGTCATGACTTAATCTTGGAGTGTGTCAGACGTTTGGGTTGAGTGCAGTTGCGGGAAAATTGTTAAATAAATAAAACAAATTATTTATTTTATTTAATTTATTCTCCATGACCATGGTCTATAAATATACTAAAATGAAAAAATCCCAGGGTTATCTACATAACCATAGATATTTTTGAGAGAGAGTTGGAGGATCAATCTCAAGAGAACATTGATCGGATCATGGCCGTCAATCGATGTGAAATAGAATTCAAGGATTTCTCCAACAACAAGGACGTAGATTTGTTCTTTCAAAGCAATTGATCCAAATAGGGGTAGGATGCTTGTTTTATGTGAATTTATCCCTATTTGATTATTCTAATGAAGAACATAATCAATCAACTAATGAATTGATTTTCAAATCGATCATATTGTAGGTACATATTAGATTATCTAGGATTGAGGGATTTCTATTATTGATTATTTTATATCTCTTCATTCATCATTCTAACAACAACGAATTGAGACCAACACAAACACTGATTTAGGTCCATTCTTCATGTTTTTGTTTTGAGCATTTTCTCCCCCATTCTTCATTCATCTATCGTCGATGTTCTCTTTGGATGACGTTTCAACAAATACCTAGTATTCAATCGTTGTGCTCCTGTTTCTTGGCGCATTGGATTGATACATAAGATCAAGGTTCATATTGATGGTGGGATCGAGATATGATGATGGATCAGGACCAGATTAGAGTTCTTCATGTGGGTTTTGGCATGTGGTGATTGGGAGATGTGATGGAAGGGTTTTCTCATGTGATTTATTGGTAAGATTATGGAATGAGGAAACAACAAGGTTTGACCAGACTAGTTCCTTGCTCACCAGTGTGATTCAAAGATGGATCAGAGGCTAGAGGATCAGATGAAAATGCGTTTATGTGCAGAGATAATGATCACACACAGTGTGGTCCCTACCACATGCTACATGGTCCCTAGCTGGACAACTCGGTGTGTACAAGAGGTACATACCAAGGAGGTTGAGTGGTGTTACACGCCATGTGGGAGATTCCACACATCGTTTACAACCTAGAAGGTAGCTCGACGTGTATTGGGGGTACACGCCTAGGAGATCGTGTGTCCCTACACATCGTGTGTGGTGGGCCACATGCCATGTATTAGGACATAAACATGTGTTAGGGTTGGTTTCCTAAGAACCAACTATTTTTTACTTTGATTACATGAATGTACACTTATTATATATTGTTCATCGTTCTGCATGACTATAATATAATAATGTATTGGAATATTTTTTGCATTAATAAGGTCATGGTAGATCCCCGCTATGATGAGAACCTTGAAATGCTATAACAATATTCTTAAATAAAGTTCTACAGTTGGATGACATTCAATGATAGGACACATAGTATACAGACTGTCATGTGCGAGTACTCATAAGAAGATGAGACTCTCTCTCATGGAGTTCGCACTTGGTAATCTCCAAGATGGGAGATTATGAGAACAAACCCGCCAGTAGTAATTCCGCATGTTTTGGTGTCATCAGACATTTCTATCTACGAGCATGTGTAATGGTCCTTAGACTGGAAGATTATCATTAACTCATGTCATGACTCACACACTTAGATTTATTGATGAAAACCGTCACGAAGACAGTTGGCAGGAAGTAGGGTACGTTGGGTGCATCACGAATGAGATGTTGTTAATGGATAAGTCGAGGAAGGATTTGTCCTTTCCATATTTATGGAAGTAGATATCTCAGGCCCTTTGATTGAAATAAAACTGTCACCCAAATTCCATGGCCATGGTGTAACGACGAGTTTATTTCTGGAAGTCAAAGAATGACAGATCAAGCATATAGGTTTATGACACTACCATGGAACCTGCTTGATGAGATATTGAGACAAAAGGATTAAATTACACGGTAAGCATTCGTATGAGGTGACACATCAATGCGGCATCAACTTCTTTCTCTTGGGTGCCTTGACTCATTGCTAGACAGTAATCTTGGACTTTAGGCAAGCCCGCCTAATGCCAACAAGAAAGAGGCCTAGAGGGTCACATACTAAGTGTATTCAAGTATCTCAAGTAGAATAAATATTATTCCCATACATGGTTTAATAATTATTCAAGGAATCCTAAATCATTTTAATGTTGGAGGAAGAATAAAATGAAAACAAGTACACGCCGTGTATTAATGATTACACGCCGTGTAGTTTTTATTTTGAAAACAAGTACACACCATGTATTAATGATTACACGCCGTGTAGTTTTCATTTTTGGAAAGGAAATGAAAGATATACACATCGTGTACATTGAATGTACATGCTGTGTAGTTTTCAATGAAAAACAAGTACACGCCGTGTATTAATGATTACACGCCGTGTAGTTTTTTCAGTCGGGATTTTGAGGATATAATATTTTTTTATTAAATGATATTTATTATAATCAGCGTGGGTGCATGTCAATAAATTAATTATTCGACATGAGGGTTTTCAATAAGAGTTAATGAAATAAATAAAATGCGTAACACATTTATTTATTTTCATAACTCTATAACCTCAAACCCGATTATAAATATCCTCACAACCCAAACTCTTTTTCCAAGAATTGTTGTGCACAATAATTATGGAGAATTCTCATAAGACCGAAATAACTCCATCCTCCAAGAACGGTCTCAAGACCGAGAGAGATCCACCTCCATCGGATCAAGGCGATCTAAGGCGGACAATGCAAGAAAAAGATTCTCCACGCTAGCACCTAGAGATTCCTTTGGCGACTTCCAGAGATATGTGGTGCATGTGTAGATCACCGCTAGAGGAAGTCTACACTTAGCTTCTGCGGTGCAACGACGAATCACATCGGAACGTGATCAGAAATATCAACGAAGAAAGAACGCCATAAAAGGTACTTCTTGTTAATTAATTAAATTAATTATAATCAACCTGTGATGATCTTTCCTTTGTGGTTCTAGGAATTTTCTTCTTCTTTGTCTATTTCTGTGATTCGATCCATGGAGTCTGACATTTATCGCCGTATTGATCTCGGATTGATCATTGTTAATGACCAAAATCCAAGTGATCACATCCACCCATGAGCTTCCGCTGCACCTGGAACCATCAAGTGGCATCAGAGGGAGTCACAACGTTGATTATAGTTATTTAATTTTCATTGATAATTTACGCATTTGTATTTGATTCAATTCTAGATAAATCGTTCTATAAAACTGAATGAACGAGATCTGTTCTTCCTCATTCATTTCTCGATTCACATCATAGAAATGACCTTTTAATTTTAATTTTGATTAAATTAAAAACAAGGAACTCATCCGGAGGATCCACTCTTTCTGTCTGTATAACACAAAAATACACAGTGTGTAGTAAAAACTACATGCCGTGTACTTAGGTTCAACAAACCGGTACTGGTCCGCCAAACCACGCCGTGTGAATTGAGTATGCCTAAGTATTTATTACACCGTGTTGACCAGAACTGAACGGCGTGCGGAAACTAGAATACATGGCGTGTATGTTGAATCAACACGCCGTGTAGTCCAATCCGACCCAGGTGAAACTGTGTACAAGGAGAAGCTGTGTACCGCGTACACGAGATTGCCAGGCCGGTAACCACGTAACAATAAAGTACACGCCGTGTTAGATTAATCTACACGCCGTGTACTCCAAAATTTCCAAAGTACAAAAAACACGCCAAAGCCCCGACGTGTACTTTGGATAAAGGGTGAAAAAAAATACACGTCGTGTAATATAGCCTACACGCCATGTACTTTCCAGAAATAGAATTTCACCAGGTTTCCTCCAAAGTAAAAAGACCCATACAAGGAATATGGATGAGAATAATCTCAAGGAAATTCAGAAAGGAATTTAAGATAAAGAATTGATCAATTATAGGATCATAATTAATTGAATTCAAGTGCATATTATCTTGAATAAAACAACTATTAAGAGAATTTGAATGCTAAATATGCGTAAATGTCGTTTCATGCTATGGATGATCATGAGCTAGACCAAAGACCCTTTGTATGTGTTTATGGTTTCATTTAATTTTTTTTAATTTAAATTCGTTGGCCTGCGAGCCTTCTTCCAATAAAATGTAGAGCCTGCGTGCCCATGGTTTCTTTAATGTAAACCCCATGTAATGGAGGATCTCCCAAGCCAGAGGAGATGGTTCAAAACCTGAAGCTGAGGCGAAACCAACCCAAGAAGATACAAAGGTGGACAAGTTGGAGGTGCAAAACACAAACCATCGGTTCAAGGTGTTTTTTCCCTTGGTCAGGTTTAGCTTATCCAAACCGCTAGATAAGTTAACCAATAGAAGCTCATGATCATGCCATATTATTTTATTTCTGTATGATTGCATGATTTATTTATTATGTATGTGTTGTCGTGATTATATAATTAATGAAATAAACAAGCATACAAAGATGGAATAAAATAAAAGCAGGACTATGCATAAACATTATCAGAACATGGTTAATCACTAAAGCAAGCATCACTTAATATTAACAAGCATGTGATAATGAAAAACTACGCACAAAGAATAAAATCCCTCAAATACCATATTAAGTTAGACCAATCCTTCCGTTACTTTATTAAGGGAAAGACTCAATAAAACTATGTGTTTGACCAACCCTTATTGGGACACTTACTTTTATAAAGGAAGCTCTTATGAAATTTTCAAGTTGACTTAAACATTTTACATCAAGAGGAGTAGCCCTTGCTAGACTTTTTGTAAAATGGAGGCAAGTGTTGAGGAAATCCAAGTCAGGATTACAGGATTGGGGAGTCCACTCAACAGATCAAGGAACTGTAAGCTCACAGTTGGCACAGACCTGCTTACCTAAATACCTTCTAATAGCTTGACCAACCATTATTAGGGTTATGCAAAGGGGAATATGGATCCTTGCCACTAGAATGTCAAAGCAACTGGACATTATGAGTTCAATGGTGAGGGCCATTGAGACTTGATAAAATATTGGGAGAATTAATAAATTCATTTATTATTTTTCATAAAATGAAATAAAAAAGGTATTGATAAATCTTCTCTTTTAATTTGTAGAATCAATATGACAAACTCGTCAACCACATTTTCTCTGTGATCAATTCTGGATAAAGACAATATCCTCACCAACGGTAACTTTCAGAAATGGTTTATGTGCCTTCGGGTTATCCTACGCCATGAACGAAAGTTTTACATGATAGAGTTCTCACTTCCTGATTCTCCTTCCCAAGGGGCGAGTGATGAATATTTCTTGGTCTATGATCAACATTTGAGTGATGCACTTGACATTCAATGTTTGATGCTATCATCAATGTCTAGTGAGCTCATGAAGTCTCATGAAGACATGGATGCCTATAACATGCTCGAGCACTTCCGTGGTCTATACTAAGAGAGAGCAAGATAGGAAAGGTTTGAGATCTCCAAGGCTCTATTTCAGAGCAAGCTTGGAGAGGGTTCCCCAACTGGGCCTCATGTAGTCAAGCTCATTAGCTACATTGAGTGCTTGGAGGTTCTAGGGTTTAAACTCCCTAAAGAACTGGGTACCAATCTCATTATTGCATCACTCCCCTAGAGATTCTCTAACTTTGTTGTAAATTTCAACATGAACAACATTGATAAGTCTCTATCTGATCTTCTTATCCTCATTCGCCAAGTGGACAATGATATAAAGCGTGAAAATCCTTCTGTCCTTATGGTGAATAAAAGGAAAGGGAAGGTGAAGAGATTTAAGCCCAAAGCTTCTTTAAGGCCTTTCAAGAAAAGGAAGATCAAAGGGGAGGCAAGAGAACAAGAGGCTGTTTGTTTCGCATGTGGAAAGAAGGGCCACTTGAAGAAAAAGTGCACCCATCCAAGGAAGTAAGGGGAAGCTTTAGGTGCATTTGTTATCGAATGAAATCTATCTATTTCTACCAATTGGGTATTAGATACTACTTGTGGTGCTCACATCTATATCCAAATATAGGAACCAAGTAGATTCAAAATGATTGATCGAGGGGAGGTAGATCTACGAGTAGCCAACGAAGCCAAACTTGCTGCTGTAGCTGTCGGGGACTACCACCTCACATTTCCAACTGGAATGATCTTGCTGTTAAAGGGTTGTTATTATGTGCCTTCTGTTACTAAAAACATTATTTTAGTATCCAGATTAGATACTGATGGATTCATCTTCAAGTTTGGAAATGAATGTTGCTACATTTATAAAGATAGCATTTGTTTTGGTAGGGAACATTTATATAAAGGACTTTATGTTTTAGACTACACAAACCAAGTAATGGAAATCGATGACAAAGTTAATTCACATGACTCATACCACACCCAACTTTGGCATCACCGACTAGGTCATGTCAATGAGAAATGTTTGACAAAATTACATCAAGATGGATATTTAGATTCTTTCGAACTAAAACCACTTGGTGCATGTCATGCGTGTCTACAAGGCAAAATGACCAAATCCCCATTTAGTGGGGAAGGTGAAAGGACTAAATAGATTCTAGAATTAGTTCACACAGATGTATGTGGACCATTTTCAGTTGAAACAAGGGATATGTTCTTGTAATTCATAACTTTTAATGATGATTTTAGTAGATATGGATATATTTACTTAATGAGGTATAAGTCAAATTCTTTTGATCAATTAAAAGAATACAAGAATGAAGTTGAGAACCAGCTTGGTAAGAAGATTAAGAAACTCCTATCAGACAGAGGAGGATAATATCTTAATCAGGACTTCATTGATTTCTTATGGGAGTTTGGGATTCTATCTCAACTCACTCCTCCTTACACGACTCAGTGGAATGGCATAAGTGAAAGGAGGAACCACACCCTTTTGGACATGGTGATATCAATGACGAGTCATGCAAGTCTTCCATTATCCTTTTGGGGATATGCATTACAAACAGCAACACACATACTAAACCAAGTACCAACTAAATCGATAAATGGTATTCTATATGAATTATGGAGTGGACGCAAATCCATGTTATCAAATTTATATGTGTGGGGTAGCGAAGCATTTGTTAAGTCCTCTTCAGGTAACAAGCTTTCACCCTGAGGCACAAAGTGTACCTTTATAGGATATCTCAAGGAAACAAGGGGATATTACCTATACAACCCCTCCTATAAAAAGGTAACAGTGGAAAGACACACCATATTCCTTGAGAGGGAGCACATCTACAAAATAGATAGTGGGATCGAGATAGAATTCGATGAATTCAAGGCTTAAGATACACATGAGTTGGTACAAAAACAGATTCCACAAAGCCCTATGGAAGAAAAATCTATTCCAGTGACACAAGAACTGCGTAGGAGCATGAGAGAGGTAAGAGAACCAGAACGATATGGTTTTCTTGTCACCAAGGATGGTGACTCATTATTAGTTGACAATGATGATCCTCTTACCTACAAGGAAGCAGTTGAAGGCACAAACACTGCCAAGTGGCAAGAAGCCATGAATTATAAAATGGATTCCATGTACCAAAACCAAGTCTGTATTTTGGTAGATCCTCCAGTTGATGTAAATATTGTTGGTAATAAATGGGTATTCAAGAAGAAACTGGACATGGAGGGACAAGTCAACACCTAGAAGGCACGACTGGTTGCAAAAGGTTTTAGACAGCGTCAAGGAATTGACTATGATGAAACCTTTTCACTGGTTGCGATGCTGAAATCCATCAGAATCCTATTAGCCATTGCCACTTACCATGACTATGAAATTTGGAAAATGGATTTCAAAATAGCATTCCTTAACAGGAACCTCCAGGAAGATGTCTACATGTCACAACCTGAAGGGTTTGTGACTCCAAAGGATGCCAAAAAGGTATGCAAGTTGCATAAATCCATTTATGGATTAAAGCAAGCATCAAGGTCATGGAAAATTCGTTTTGATGAAGCAGTAATAGAATTTGGATTTGTTAAGAACGAATGTGAGCCTTGTGCCTACAAAAGGTTTAGTGTAAGTGCAGTCGTTTTCCTAATAGTATATGTTGATGACATATTACTAATTGGAAACGAAGTACCTATCTTACATTCAGTTAAGGCATGGTTGGATAAATGATTCTCTATGAAAGACTTGGGTGAGGCAACATATATTCTTGGGATCAAGATCCATCATGATAGATCTAAGAGAATGCTGAGCCTAAGTCAAAGTACATACATTGACAAGATACCGAAGAGATTCAGTATAGAATAGTCCAAGAGGGGATTGTTGCCAATGTCACATGGCATTCATCTTTCCAAGAAAATGTGTCCTCAGACACATGAGGAAAGAAAGAAAATATCAAGGATTCCTTACGCATCCATGATTGGGTCAGTCATGTATGCTATGCTATGTACAAGGATAGATGTTGCTTACGCATTAAGTGCGGTAGGCATATATCAAGATGATCCAGGAGACCACCATTGGATGGAAGTCAAGACTATCTTTAAGTATCTGAGGCGTACTAAGGATATGTTCCTGGTTTATGGAGGAGATGAGGAACTAGTCATCAGAGGACATGTAGATGCTAGTTTCCAGACTGATCAAGATGACATGAAGTCATAGACTAGATACATCTTCAATTTGAATGGAGGTGCAGTGAGCTAGAAGAGCTCAAAGGAAGGTTTTGTTGTAGATTCTACAGTAGAGTCCGATTATATCACAGCTTCTGAGGTAGCTAAAGAAGCAGTATGGATGCGAAGCTTTGTCCAAGATCTGGATGTATTACCTAGCAGTAAAGATCCTATCACACTTTATTGTGATAATACTGCAGCGGTGACACTTGAAAAAGAGCCAACGTCACATCAGCGGACAAAGAACATCCTTCAGAAGTATCATCTCTTGAGGGATTTTTCTCAGAGAGGTGAAGTTGCAGTGAGCAATATTTCCACATAATACAACATGGTAGACCCCTTGATTAAAGCCTTAACTCAGCAGAAACATGATCATCATGTGAGGTCTAGCGGACTAAAAGTCACAGGCAGTTGGCTCTAGTCTAAGTGGGAGTTTGTTAGGGTTGGTGTCCTGAGAACCAACTGTTTTGTACTTTGATTACATGAATGCACACTTATTATATATTGTTCATTATTCTGCATGACTATAATATAATAATGTCCTGGAATATTTTTTGCATTAATAAGGTCATGGAAGATCCCTGCTATGATGAGAACCTTGAAATTCTATAACAACATTCTTAAATAAAGTTCTACGGTTGGATGACATACTATGATTGGACACATAGTATATAGACCGTCATGTGTGGGTACTCGTAAGAAGACGAGACTCTCTCTCATGGAGTTCGCACTTGGTAATCTTCAAGATGGGAGATTATGCGAACAGACTCGCCAGTAGTAATTCCACATGTTTTGGTGTCATCAGACATTGCTATCTATGAGCGTGTGTAATGATCCTTAGACTGGAAGATTATCATTAACTCATGTCATGACTCACACACTTATATTTACTGACGAAAACCATCACAAAGACAGTTGGCAGGAAGTAGGGTACGTTGGGTGCGTCACGAATGACATGTTGTTAATGGATAAGTCGAGGAAGGATTTGTCCATTCCATATTTATGGAAGTAGATATCTCGGGCCCTTTGATTGAAATAAAACTGTCGCCCAAATTCCATGGCCATGGTGTAACGACAAGTTTATTTCTGGAAGTCAAAGAATGACAGATCAAGCATATAGGTTTATGACACTGCTATGAAACCTGCTTGATGAGATATTGAGACAAAGGGATTAAATTACATGGTAAGCATTCATATGAGGTGACACGTCAATGCGGCGTCAAATTCTTTCTCTTGGGTTCCTTGACCCATTTCTAGACAGTAATCTTGGACTTTAGGCAAGCCCGCCTAATGCCAATGAGAAAGAGGCCTAGAGGGTCACACACTAAGTGCATTCAAGTATCTCAAGTAGAATAAATATTATTACCGTACGTGGTTTAATAATTATTCAAGAGTTTTCATTTTTAGAAAGGAAATGAAAGATATACACGCCGTGTACATTGAATGTACACGCCGTGTAGTTTTCAATGAAAAAACAAGTACACGCCATGTATTAATTATTACACGCCGTGTAGTTTTTTCAGTTGGGATTTTGAGGATATAATATTGTATTATTAAATGATATTTATTATAATCAGTGTGGGAACATGTCAAGAAATTAATTATTTGACACGGGGGTTTTCAATAAGAGTTAATGAAATAAATAAAATGCGTAACACATTTATTTATTGTCATAACTCTATAACCTCAAACCCGATTATAAGTATCCTCACAACCCCAACTCTTTTTTTCAAGAATCGTTGTGTACAACAATTCTGGATAATTCTCTCAAGACTGAAAGAACTACATCCTCCAAGAATTCTCTCAAGATTGAGAGAGATCCACCTCCATCGGATCAAGGCAATCTAAGGCGGACAATGCAAGAAAATGCTTCTCCACACTAGCACTCAGAGATTCCTTTGGTGACGTCCAGAGATACGTGGTGCACGTGTGGATCACTACTAGAGGAAGTCTACACTTGGATTCTACGACGCAACGATGAATCACATCGGAACGTGATCAGAAATATCAACGAAGAAAGAACACCATAAACAGTACTTCTTGTTAATTAATTAAATTAATTATAATCAACCTGTGACGATCTTTCCTTTGTGGTTCTGAGACTTTTCTTCTTCTTTGTCTATTTCTGTGATTCAATCCATGGAGTCTGGCGTTTATCATCGTATTGATCCCATATTGATCATTATTAATGACAAAAAACCAAGTGGGCCCATCCACCCATGAGCTTCTGTTGCACCCGGAACCATCAACATGGGCACGGGCCGTGATACATAGGTAGAACCCGACTCCAAAGGCACACACAATGTACTCATAGTTCATGATGCGAACCCTCTCAAAGATGGCTTGGATCCCTTTTCCT